>WNWU01000012.1:2547782-2672481 GCA_012654045.1 Ptyas mucosa | reverse complement strand
ATAATAATAATAATAATAATAATAATAATAATAATAATAATAATAATTTTATTTCTATACTGCCCTTCTCCCGAAGGACTCAGGGCAGTGTACAACCTATTAAAAACACAAGACAAACATCAATTAAAATAATTAAAATTATTAAATAATTCAGCTCAATTTAAGACCCCAAAAATTAAACACCTGATTTAAAATTATTACATTGATAACCCAGCCTGGTGGAACAACAGGGTCTTAAGGGCACAGCGAAATACCCGGAGGTCGGAGATCTTACGCATTTCCGGGGGCAGTTCATTCCATAGGGCTGGGGCTCCCACAGAGAAGGCCCTCCCCCTGGGTGTCGCCAGCCGGCATAGCTTGGCCGATGGCACCCTGAGGAGACCCTCTCTGTGAGAGCGAACTGGCCGGTGGGAGGCTATTGGTGGCAGAAGTCGGTCTCGAAGGTACCCGGGTCCTATGCCATGGAGCGCTTTAAAGGTGGTGACCAACACCTTGAATCGCACTCGGAAGACGACTGGGAGCCAGTGCAGCTCGCACAGGAGGGGTATCATGTGGGCACATCGGGTTGCGCCCATAACCACCCGCGCAGCCGCATTCTGGACCAGTTGGAGCCTCCGAGTGCTCTTCAAGGGGAGCCCCATGTAGAGAGCATTACAGTAGTCCAACCGGGAGGTGACAAGGGCATGAGTGACCGTGCGCAAGGCATCCCGATCCAGAAAGGGCTGCAACTGGCGAATCAGGCGGACCTGATAGAAGGCCCCCCTGGCCACGGCCGTCATATGCTCTTCCAAAGACAGCCGTGTGTTTAAATAAAGCCATCTTACAACCTGATCTGTATTAAACTGCTTGCAAAAAAATTTTTACTCCACCTTTTACCGGCATTTCTATAGTCTGTAGAAGCAATGTAAGAAATACACGGAAATGTCTGTCTGCTGAAATGACAGAATCATGGGATAACAAACAGATGTGCTTATTGCAATTGATTAAAGTGGGGGAGATGAGTGTGAGTGAAAAATCTGTCTGAAGTATTTATAGACAGTGAGAAACCATCACTGCAATGATGCTTTCCTTGTGGTCTAGATGTAGAGACAGAGAATTATATACATATGTTCATTTACATTTTAGCAGCTTAGCATATGAAGAGAAACTTCAGGAAAGGCTGGAGAGCTCTTAGCCCTAATACTCGGTAATAGGCTAAAAATTAGCCATTGGACTGGTTCACATGATAATCACAAGGTGGAGTGTCTGTATTTGGCTTAGCATGTGAAATAAACCTAGCCACGTAGCATATCATTCGTAGTGTATTGCTTAGTGCAATGAAACCAGCCAAGGGTAGTTAAAAAAACAAGTCACAGCTTAGCATAAGTCCAACCATTAGTAGGGGGAATGATACTCAATGGGTAGAGATAGTGCATGTTCCTGTTTTCTGATTTAACATGTTCACTACCCCCTCCTACTCTTGACATTTTGAATGAGGTACTTCTCAGCATCATTGGTCTCTCTTGGGTGCAACAATAGATTTTGAAATACTTTGAATATTTTTTTGAATTCAGTTGCAGTTTGTGGAGAGTGAATCATAGCTTTATATCCTGATCTTTCTGCAGATTTCCATAACTCAGCTAAGAAAGTGCTCCCTGTGCTGTGTCAGGTTATTTTTCACCTCAATATCTGGTGCCTTTCACAGCCAGATAAGCTAATCACACAATTTTGTTACACTGTCAGTCCAATTCTTGCAAACATTCCAATAGACTTCTTTGATTAATTATTTCCAAGCCCCATTTCAAAGGAAAAAGAAAAGGCAGCCATTCAAACAGACAAGGTACGACTACCTTTGCAAGACGCAGTCAGGCAAAACACTAATCGGTCACCTTTTAACCAGGCAAATAGTTGTCAAATTTTTTTTTTTTAAGTTTTCTTAAAAACATCAAAAAGGTTGTGGACTCTCACCTTGTCCTTTGCTGACTGAATTAAAACATAGTGACAAAAAAGGCTATGATTTCAGAAATCATTATTTATTACAGATAATCCTTGACTTAGAACAGTTCATTTAGTGACTGTTTGAAGTTGCAATGGCACTGAAAAAGGTGACATGACTGTTTTTAACACTTATGACTGTTGCAGCATCCCCTTGATCATGTGATCAAAATCCAGATGCTTGGCAACTGACTCATAGTTATGACAGTGCGTCTTGCGATCATCTTTTGCGATCTTCTGACATGCAAAGTCAATTGGAAAGCCAGATTCACTTAACAACCGTGTTACTAACTTAACAACAGCAGTGGTTCACTTAACTGTGGCAGGAAAGATTATAAAATGGGGCACTGAACTACAGAAAGTTTGGGCTCAGTTGTGGTCATAAGTTGAGGACTACCAGTATTTTAAATATTCACAACAACAGTATCCATCAATTGTAGAAATATGTTAAATTTATGCACAAATATGTACTCAGGCCATAGAGGTTTAGTCTTTTTCGCTAATGGAATAAGAATTTAGTCTTTTTCGCTAATAAGAAATCTCATTAGCAATCTGCTAAAAGATCTGAAAGGGCAGTGACAATGACTTTCCCTTTCCTATTCTTTTCCCTATCCCCCCTCACACCACACTTGTTCAGAAGAAACAGCCAAATATATTCTTGTTATGATTCCTCCTACAAGATCCTCCTATTTTCATTTTGGGGGGGAGAAGTCCTTTGTGCATGATTAGAGATGAAGCTGCATCCATTTTGCAGGAATCATATTCAAGTACAATGCACGAAGCATGGCCCTCCTGGGTAAAGTCATGTATACATTGAGAAGGAGAGAAATCCCAGCTGGTGCAGGAGGAAGGCAGGAGGAATCAGTCAAAATAACTGATCCTGTTCCTTCTAAGCTTCCTCTTAGGACAGCCCAGCATTTCTCTCTCTCTCTCCCACTGCATCTGAGGAACTGAAGTATCCCACTGTGCCCCTGGAAAAGCTGTGTAAGTGGGTTTTTTATTTTTATTTTTTTTCTTCTGCTTATTTGGTGCATAGAACTCTTGCAAAGACTCTGGCCCTCCAAAAGTTCACCACACACTGTTTGGGAACCATTCCTTTGTGATGAATGTAGCTTGTGTGGTTACCTTATGTTTCATTCTGTCATGTGAACTCCAGATAAGTGTGTGGTGGTGCAATTTCAAAGTGCCTATATTACAGTCTAGTAAAATATATAATGCATTGCATAACTGCATTCATGCACTAGTCAGCAACCTCAAATTATTTGTCCTCTACCCACACGGACAACACATTTGGATAGCTGGATTGGAGAGCAAGGAGGGTCAGGATGTTTTACTACAATGCCCAAATACTGTAACCAATTTTGTAACAGCAAAGACCAGTTTCCTGTAAAGTACTCTAGACAGGAAAAGGCTCTAAATTAACTTGGGCCCATCTTTTCAATGTGCTCTGTCCTTAGAGGCAAACCCACATTAAAAATGAACTTATTTTAAGATGTTTACATTCATTCATGAAAATATGCTTCTCCTTCCATCCTCTAATGTGTGAATGTTGACATGTGAAGATCAGAACTATTTTGTCCTAGACCTATGTAGCATTTTGCATTCAGCCTCCACAAAGTGCTTCCAAATTCCCGATTGGTGTTACATCCTCACTCCAAACCATCTTTTGCAGTTTAGATCCAAAGTCCTCTACAGCTCTTTTCAGTTCTCAAAAAATAAACATAAAATATATGTGGGGTGATTTCTTGGGTAGCGTAAGGAGAAGGTAACCTT
This sequence comes from Ptyas mucosa, assembly GCA_012654045.1. Taxonomy (NCBI): domain Eukaryota; kingdom Metazoa; phylum Chordata; class Lepidosauria; order Squamata; family Colubridae; genus Ptyas; species Ptyas mucosa. The sequence continues at coordinate 2,668,734 of WNWU01000012.1, read as the reverse complement.
CTCCAGGAGGAGAAGATATTGCGTAAGTTGGTCGGGTGCTCACTCACTCATAATTTTTCCTTCCCTATGGACATAAATGGGAAGGGCAGTGAAAGACGTTTCAGTTTCTCCCAAAACAGAAAATTATGCTATGACTGGCCTACTACAATAGGACTCCCTTTTTTAAAAATGAGAAAGCTATGGAGAGGAAATGTCCCCTGTTGTACTTGGTATTTCAACAATAGACCAGTGTCATGATTTCGGCAGTTGTGATCTCCTGCAAATATCTTGTTGCCTCTCAGGAGATCCTCTCCATAGGGTCATAACAGAGGAGAGTCAGGAAGTCTCTGTAGGAGGTGATGATCTTTGGAAGAATTGTAAGAGCTGATGGAAGCCAAAAATGAATTGAAATAAGATACATAATGTAGCTGCCATGCAAGGGGTAAGGAGCTTCAGGTCCATGGTGCTTGGCAAGACTTTTTAAGGCTAATGATGGCTGCAACCAATAAGGTGATGACCGCTGTGTTCATGACCTGATGACTTTTAGCTGCCATAGGTACATTCTACCACCCACATTGCTACTACTATCAAAGCCATTTAGCTGAATTCTCTTCAGCTTATGAATGACATGTACTTCTACCTCTGTGTTCCTACTAGTGCAGGGAAAATATGGGAATTTAAACAGGTGTTTATTTCTATTGTTTCCCAAAGAAACTAAAATAATCTAGATAAGAAGACACACTGGCTGCGATAATCTGCTAACTGGGATGGTGGAGTACAACAAATTCAATACCAAAAGTCTCTTGTTGGTTTGCAGAAACTCAGATGGCTTCAATAGTGGGATGAAGCAGCCTTCATCTGCTTAGATTGATTTGCCATTTTACCTCACTCCATTCTTTGTTTGCTATCTCAAAACAACTTGGTAACTTTCTGATTACATGATGCTGACCTCATGTTATTGTTCCCAGCCCTTGATTTAAGCAGTCTGGAGAAATCCCGAAAAAAAAAACAAGTTTTCCTGCTTAAGGTGATGCGTTGTCCATAACATCTAAGAGTGAAAAATTTCAGCATCCTTTTTCAGAAAGGACAGGTAACTTACTGCAAGATGTGAGCTGTGGGAAGGTATTATCATGCCCCCTTCTTTAGATCACTGGCTGATGGTGCATGCCAATCTTGCCATTGAAGAAACGTTTACCTGAAAATATTGCTCCCAACGCATAAGGACAAGATATTGGATTAGAAAGGTGGTATGGACCCAATCAAGACTCTAGACCAGGGGTGTCAAACTCACGGCCCACGAGCCAGATGGGTCATGTGCAGGCCATGCCCATCTCAGCTCTGTGAATGGGAAAAACGTCGTGAAATGTCACATGACGGCAACATGACACCACGTGTTTTGACACCTGTGCTCTAGACCATGTAAGGAATAGCAGTCACTCTTTTAACCACAAGCTAGAACTGGTGGTTCATTAAATCATTAGTGAAGAAAGGCGGAATATTTAGAGAAAGCTGTTATCTAGGGATAGTGCCCAAATCACCTATCCTCTAGTTATATAGAAACTAGACTATTGTATTCCATTTTGTAAGTCTACTTTGAATATTGTGCACTTTGCATGCTTGTTTAGACAGAATAAAATATCCATATTGTTTGTTACTCCAGGCTGTCAGAATATATTAAACCTATTTTATAAAAGCTGTGTTGGCTTGTCAGTTTTTTTCTGGGTTGAAAAAACTTATAAGCTCAAAATAATGTATGGCCAAATTATCTGAATAATTATCTATTGCATTTAAATTTGCCTGGATTCCAGGGCATTGACAGACGATCATTCAGAAGGCTAAGAAGTAGAATGGTGTGTGCCAGCAAGGCTTTTTGAAGGAACTTCTCAGAAATTCTGGTAGAAGCAGACCAGCTGTAAAGAGGTTTCTAAGCTCTAGGATAAAGTTTGCAATTTGGCACTGACCCAGGATTTAAGGCAATATATCCCATGACCAGCTGCCTGGATTCTAACCTTACATTGCTGGACATGGTTAGCATGCTAGTCTAATTTTTGCCTTGGGTCTTTCAGTAATAGCTTTCATAATTGTTTTGATTTTTAGCCTGTTGCAAAACACATTCCTGCTCAGTCCTCTGGCTTCTAGTGATTAGAGGAAAGGTCCTCTTAGCCTAAACCTTAACGATTTGCCTAGCTCTTCTCCAGCAGAAAGAGAAGATATTTTCTTACAGACCTATCCTTGAGGAGGATTAAACTTAAGGTACTTAAGGTACCTTAAGGTAAACTTAAGATAAACCGTTCCAAACGTGATTGCAGAAAATACGACTTCAGCAACAGAGTGGTCAATGCCTGGAATGCACTATCTGACTCTGTGGTTTCTTCCCCAAACCCCCATAACTTTAACCTTAGCCTGTCTACTGTCGACCTCACCCCATTCCTAAGAGGTCTGTAAGGGGCGTGCATAAGTGCACCAATGGGCCTACCATCCCTGTCCTACTGTCCCCATTTATTTATATACTTATACTGTATTCATAATCATGTTTATACTTATATCTGTTATATGTATTTGACAAGTAAATAAAATAAATAAATAAATAAAAATAAATAAACAGGGAGACTTTTAAGTGATGAACCTTAATTTATGGAACTCCTTGGAAAGCAGGACCTTATATTAAAAGAGATTTTGAACATTTTTATTTGGGGCTGCTAATTATAAATATTTAAACACTTGATGTTGAACTAATTTTTCTATTGTGCAGCTTGTGTGTGTATTCATAGGTGTCTGTATATATTTAATCGGCTGTTACTGTTTTTAATACCTGATGCAATCTCTTTGGATATGTTTGTGCTTTGCAATATAACTGTGTTTTAGTTTAATCTTTTGCATAAAGCATGATAATGTTGTGGTTTTATAAGTTATTATGAGCCATAAGCCATAGCTCTAAGAGTAGCCTGCCAAGCTGGAAAACAACCAAAACAATAGCAGCTGCTGAAGCCATTGAAAAGATTAAGCTAAGGACTTTGTAAGAAAAGTAAACCCCTGGAGAGCCTTTCATGCTAATAGTATCCGGTTATTAAAGGTGAATGGGTTTTTTTTTCTCCTCATTCTCTCTAATGCTCTTCCCATAGAAGTATATTGTCTGCTCTTGAACAAAGACTCCACCCACTGATAGGTATCAAGATCAAGTTTCTTACACTTATTAGACACAGATTAGAGAACAATCATGAATGTGGAATAACTCTCGATCCCTCTTCATATTGTAATTCCTACTCTCTTAAATTTTTTTCTCAAATCCGAAAGTTGTATTATTGTGCTCCTTTCCAATATTAATATATCTTCTTCTGCACCTAGAAATTGTTTTCTTTTGCATTATTTCCTGGTACCTTATTCCTTAGTTTCTAAAGACAGGGTATGTGGCACAGATCCCATAACTATTTAATTTGGCCTTATTGGAAAACAATTCACTCTTTTCAAATAAGCTTTGAATCGGGTGAAATTCAGTAGGTTCTGACAGGTTCTAGAGAACCGGTAGCCGAAATTTTGAGTAGTTTGGCAAACCGGCAAATACCACTTCTGGCTGGCCCCAGAGTGGGGAGGGAATGGAGACTTTGCAGTATCCTTCCCCTGTCACGCCTACCAAGCCACACCACGCCCACCAAGCCATACCCACAGAACCGGTAGTAAAAAAAATTGAATTCTACCACTGCTTTGAATTATAATATTTTATTAAATAGTTCAGACTGGGATTCATATTTTTTTCATATCAGCGAGGACTCAGTTTCATAACTGTCTTGGAATGGAATATCATGAAGATGTTCTGTAATAAACTTCTCATATAAGGAATCACCTATCAGTTAAAGTAAAATTCTTATAAGAGAATATCAAAGATATAGCCTATTGCTTAAAAATTTTTTGTCTCTGTTAAATACCTAACAAGTTATTGATCCCTAAAACATTTGATTTTCATTGCATTGCACAAGGGAAAGGATTACAGTAAGTTACTGGTTTTTAGACTTAAAAGTATTATATGTAATTGTTTCTTTGTGATATACATTGGGAAGTTTTTAAAGATTTTAGATCAACCATCAGTTTTTCACATTTTGCATTAAATTGTACAGATTTAATCTTTCAGCTAGGAAGACATTACAAGAATGGTGACTATATAGATAATTTAAAGATAAATGCATCTTTAATTTTTATTTATTATTTATACATAAAATGTATATGATGCCCATCCAATAACATGTGGAGGTACTGACATTCTGTTTAAAAAGATATTTAAAATCCCTCCTTTTTTGGTTAAAAAAAATTCAACATATTTTGTTTTTATGGTTAATCCCTTATTAATTGATCATAACAGAGCACTAACTCTGCAATTTCTTTATTCACTTAACTGATATTGTATCTTTCCGGGTTTTTTCTTTTCACTTTAAAAAAAGAAAAAAGAATGATGACTATAGTCTGTAAGTCTGTACTGAGTTGCTAATATATATAATAAACAGATGTCTGCTACTTGGGTGGCAGTTCTAGACAGAGACATCACATTGTCAAAGCTATGTGTCTTTCAGTTGTGACATCTGGCTGTGAAAGCTTAACCATTAAAAAAGTTGAACCCAAACAATCCGTGCCTTTGAACTATGCCACTGTGAACTATGCACGCTCACATTTTTGGTTCTAGGTGAACCGGTTGTTACATTATGTGATGCCCATCTCTGGGTCAAACGTGTCATTGGTCATCAGTCCTTTTGTGCCCACAAGTGGTCTAAGTTCAACCCACTAAATCCCTTCTATTCTTAACTCCCACTAATTTCCCTTGACCATTAGTAGTTCAGATTCTTATAGAGAGCTTAAGCTTGCAGTAAATCTTTTGGAGATACATTTGAATTGCTCCAATCTTCTGATTTCCCTGGTGCTGGACAAAGGACTCAGAATCCACCTTCTGAAAGGTGGCTACAAATGAAGTACAGAAATCAGACATATTTATAGAAGAAGTGGTAGGGGTGTGGTGTTTGAGTCTCTGTAGAGTTTGTGATGTGTATTCTGGCAGACTTATAGTTTGCAAAGAGACAAATTTTAATTAACTTTATGTATATTACAGCCATTCTTCCTTATAATGTGTGGATTAAGTCTGGTTTACCTATTCGGACATTCAAGGAAGTTAACAAGGAAAAGATTCTTCCCTGTTTGCTGTTCTACTTGATTGAATCCATTTCAGCTCAGTTGTCAATTATCTAATGGAGATGCAATTTAGTAATCTTCTGCAACAATATATTACCTTTGTTTGCAACATTATTTCTAGTCTCTGTCAATTGTAGATTCTGTTAATGGTTAAGGGGAAGTTGGAAACAGTATAAGGAATAACATTTATTTTGATTTAAAAGTTTCCACACATTGTTAATTGCTTTTCAGCTATTACAAATCTTTGGATCAACAAGTTTCCCAAAACCAGGCATGTTTCCTTGGTGAAAGAAGTTTTAACGACAACTTTAAGAACTTAAAAAATGTTAGGAGAATAAACAACAAAAGTATGATAAAAACTTTGGGTTTGAAATATTACAAATGGACTAAAGGTACAAATAAATTTGGAATTAGGCTTTGGAATTAATTATAAAGAATCCTTTCCATGGGAAAATTTTGCTTTTGTTTGGAATAAAAAAAAAAGACCTTAAAAATTGGACACTAGGGGGAACTAGAATGATTACAAGTAAGAAGAACTCATAATCTTAAATTACAATAATAGAATGAAACAAAGTATTCTAACATTAGACATTTTGCAGACTACGTTTGAACAGTGGACACCAAAGTTAATTTTAATAGTATCTATTTTATTTAATAGACTGTGCTTAAAAGATGTTAAAAAGATGTTATGGAAGAGGAACAAGTTGTGCCTGACAAGATCGAGACTGATTTGAAAGTAGATTTAAACAGATGTCAAGCTACAAGAATGATATGGAAAAAGATGCTACATTGGACATAAAAAAGAAACTGGCTGGTACCTTCCTAGTTAAAAGTGATTTAGAAAAAGCAAACCAAGATAACCTGAATAATTTTCTCATATTGGACTTACAAAAAAGACTTGTGCAGAAAAAAAAGAAAATAAATCAGGCACTAAAGATCTAGATCAGGGGTGTCAAACTTGCAGGCCTGCGGGCCGGATGTGTCACATGCTGGCCACGTCCACCCCCATTTTAGTGAAAGGGGAAAAGTCATGTGACGTCACATGACGACAATGTGACAACACGAGTTTGACACCCCTAATCTAGATTGTTAGAAATAAAAAAGAAGGTATATAAAATTATTTTATCAAGGTTAGATAAAAGATAGATATTTTATATCTGATAACCCATAATGGACTTTTGCTTACATCAGGACTAAAATTATGAGGCTTTATGGATTTGTTTATAAAGAAGAGATAGGAAGAAGAAATCATTTGTTGTATTTTAAGAGAAGGTGATAAATTACTAAAATTGTTTATTCTTGTGCTGAAGGCGGAAGTCAATTTTTATATATTTCATTTTTCTTTACTAATATGTTTTTCTTTTCTGTTTTTTTCTTTTCTGCACCCTCTATTTTTCTTTTTCTACTTTTTAGTTTGTATCAGTTTTTATTGTTGTATTTGTAATCTTTAATAAAATTACAACTATTTTAAAAACTGAAATGCAGATGGCTTAGGGGAATTAAAAATAATATTGTGGGCTGCAAAAAGAACACATGATTCAAAACTAGATGAAGTAAAATCAGGCAGCATTGCTAATTAACTAATGTCTAAATCCATTGGACAGATAAAGAAAAAAAGAGTTAATTTCAATTCTTGGAAAATTTCAGGAAAATTGAATGTAATAAAAAGAAGCTGACAGAAGATAATTTTATATTACTGATGACAGAAACACGAGATTACACAAACTCAGAGAAGCAGTTTGTGACACATAACCTGCAAAAGCAATGTTTGTTGAGTCATGAAGAGTTGGAAGCAATTGAACTATTGAACAATATCTCATCAACAGGCAAGGTTGGTTTTTTTTTTTTTACAGAATGTGAAGCTACTACAAAACCAGGTTGCACACCACATTTTCTCTTTCTTATCAGGAAATAATAATCCTTGACTTATAACCAGTAGTGGGTTTCAATTTTGGTCACTAACATTTTGACATGATATCACTACTTCTCTACAGTAAAATAAAAGGTGAAAAAGAATTTTGAATTTTTGATTGTGTTCTGTTTTCTAGAATACCTCAAAAGATGACCAGTTGATAAACTGAACATCCCCAGTTGCACAAATGAAAGACTGTATGGATAGTTTAGTATTTCTTTTAATAAGAATGTGGTAAGAAGTAGCAAATAACAAAACTGGGAAATTGTATATGGCAATGACCTTGGGATACGCATAGAAACAGAGAAAACTGACAGCCAAAAAAGATCTAGTACTTCATCAAGTCTGTCCTTTAAGTTTGTTTTTTGCTTTCTTTTTTAATTTATTCATTATTTTTAATTGTTATTTTTATCTTTTATTAATTTTTATTTTTTTCATTTTTAATTAAAATTAAATTAACCCATTGAAAAACAGTGAGATAAGAGGGAGCGTAGCCCAGAGCCACTTAGTGGAAAGCAAGAGACTCAGGATGTAAAAGTGACAATGGGAGAGTTGTACTTTTAGAGTTGCAAGATTCGGTTAATGCAGCTTTACAATAATATAGAGTTAGCTTATCTGGCCATTTTCCCTCTCTGGTTTACAGAAAGTGCAGTGTACCTTTTCTGCCCATCTCCCCAGGAGCTACGCTTCCATCATGAGGCTCCTGGAATGAGTGCCTCCTTGACGGTTTATGTGTGCCTTGGCCATGACGTTGTCCGTAAGAATGAGAATGTGTTGGCCCTATACTAAGGTCTTGAAGTGGCGAAGGGCAAGGTGTGCCGCCCAAAGCTCCAGCCAATTGATGTTGTGGGTCAGGTCCGCTGGGGTCCAGCGGCCCTGAACCATGTGGCCCTGAAGATGAGCCCCCCCAGCCAAAGAGGCTGGCATCTGAAGTTATCATGATGCAACTGGGCTCCCGGAAGAGACAGCCCTTGTCCAGCGCTGGAGACATCCACCACTTGAGGGAGAGCAACATCTCTGGGGGAATACATACCTTGGTCTGAGAGCTGCTGTTGCCTGACTGTTGGTATGGGAGCAGGAACCAGTGAAGGGTTCTTGCATGCAGCCAAGCCCAAGGCACTATCGAGATGCATGACACAGACTAAATTTTGGCTCTTCAGGAGGTTATGCAGAAATGAATCCGAGAAAGTAAATGTATCATACATTAGTGTAACTGACGAAGCATCTGCTAAAGTAAAAAAAAAAACTGAATTGTGTAATGGTTACAGCAAATATGGAGTTGACATTGCATTTCTGAGGGTGATTAAGAATTATATATGATAGACATAAAGCATGTGTGAGAGTATATTAAATGTTTAGTAACTGGTTCATCATTGTGCAAGGAGTCAGGCAAGTATAGGTGATGTTCCTTTGATTATTTTATGTGCATATGGATGAATGTATAAGAAATGCCTATGGTAATGTTAGAGGTGCTATTGTTCAGGGACATTAGTGTTACGTACTTTTGTATGCAGATGATGCCATGTGGTTGGCTGAGAATCCAAATAGTTGCAGTGAATATTAGAGTGTATGTTGCAAGAAGGAGCATGGATTTGAAAATTAATATATCAAAGACGAATGTCATGGTGATTGACAGGGAAAATGGAAGGAATTATTCTATGTAATTAACAAACAAAATACTTAAGCAAAAATATCTGCATGCAAGAACATGTTTCTGCATACGGGTAATCCTCAATTTATAACCATTTGTTTAATGAACATTTAGAAGTTACAAGAACACTGAAAAAAGTGACTTATGACCATTTTCCACACTTATAACCATTGCAGCATCCCCATGGCCATGGGATCAAAAATGTAGATGCTTGGCAACTGGCATGTACTTATGACATTTGCAGTGTCCCGGGGTCGCCTTTTGTCCCCTCCTGACTTCCCCAAATCAATGTGGAAGCCAGATTTACTTTACAACCATGTTACTAACTTAACAATTGCAGTGATTCACTTAACAACCATTGCAAAAAAAGTCACAAAATGGGGCAAAACCCACTTAACAACCATCTCACTTAGCAATGGAAATGTTGGGTTCAACTGTGGTCATTAAATCGACCACCTATAGTTCTTGTTATGGAAGTTGAGCTGAAATTATCAAAAGAAAGATAAAAATAGGTTCAGCACAATGAAAATGAGGCCTTGAGGTGCGGCTATTAAGAAGAGATGGGGTTAGGAATGAGGAGACCCTGGATGAATGGGAACTGAGTATGAAAATAAAAGCACAGTAGAGAAGGACTTCCAGTTTGGCGTCATGGCGAAACAGTCGGGGAAATAGCAGACTCTGATGAGCCCTGTGAAAACCCCAGCTGCTGAACCACCGCCAATGGGTCTTCGGACTGGAACCATCCTGCAGGGATGGGGGAAAGGGAGGGGCACCTGGGATGAACAAGAGGAACAGGCAAGTTGTTTTGGTTTTTGTTTATTTAGACTTCTATACTGCTTCATAGTGCTTTACAGCCCTCTCTAAGTGGTTTACAAAGTTAGCATAGAGCATATTGCATATTAGCATATTGCATATTAGCATATTGCATTAGCATTAGCATATTGCCCCCAATAATCTTGGTCCTCATTTTACCCACCTCGGAAGGATGGAAAGCTGAGTCAACCTTGAGCCGGTGAGATTTGATCTGCTGATCTGAACTAGCAGTCAGCTGAAGTAGCTGCAGTACTGCTCTCTAACCACTGTGCCACCTCAGAGTTCCTCGGAGGTCAGAGGGAACCCTCTGTGAGTCGGCAGTGGGGGGCAGCAGCCATGGCGGTTGCCACAAAGCTGGGACAACCGGACAAGAAATGTGCTAGAGGAAAGTGGATAGAAACGGAGCTCTTTGAAGCCAGGTGAGTGACAATCAACCCAGGCTAGAACAATGCCTGGAACAAAATTAACATCTACAAGACCCCTAGCTATAAAATAGCAGCTGAATAACAAAGGGGCTGAAATTTTAAAATGTTACCTTAAAGAAACAAAGACCCAATAAACAACTAAGCTTTGAATAGAACTAAAGGAATTAAATAGCGAGATATGGGACAAAGACTGGATATTTTAAAATTTGAATTGGATTTTAAAAAAAAGAAGAAGAAGAAGATTGGATACTTTTAAAATTAAAAGAAGAAGAAATAAATTGGATTGTTACATAATAGCACAAAATGGATACTCGCATGACTAATGGAAAATGTGGATTGTAGAGGGACACCATCTGGTTCAAAAAGGAACTTTGTAACTCTTTTCTGCTATGGGAAATTTTGAGTTCTATAGATAAAAGTCGTGGGATCTTGTGGAGGAGGTTTTTTCCCCCTGTCTGCAGGCAGCTTGACTTTTGTGAAATGAAAAGGAATTATAATGGAACTCCTATAGTTGAAACCATAATAATTTTAAAAATTGGCACAGGAATAAAAGAAGGAATAAGCGCAGGCCCAAGAGAAGATTTGATATATTATATCCGGAATAAAAATAATTTAAAAATATAATATGATTTATGGAGGACAAAATTTAAAATTTTGAAAATGGATGGAAATATATGTTTGCAGGCGAGGAGATGAAGAAATAAGATAAACACGACTGGAAAAAGAAAAAAGAAGATTGAAACAATGTGATTAAAAATAAAACAATGTACAGGTGGATTGTAGCAATAAAAAGGAGGTTTTTACAGAAATTAAGAATGTTAAAAGGAATTTATAAACATATTTAAAGGTATGTTTGAAGCAAGAAGTATATGTTAATGTTAAATTGGTATGAAAAAGGATAAAGATAAATATGGTTAATTTAAAATGTTAAAAGGAATTTATAAATATATTTAAAGGTATATTTTAAGCAAGAACCATGTCTCAGTGTTAAATTGTTATGAAAAAGGATAAGGATAAATATGATTAACTGAAAATAAGCGATGTATAGATGGATGGAAACAACAAAGAAAGGATTAAATAGGGATAGTTAAACCAACAATGATTATGCTGTGTTTAACAGCCAAAAAATAAAAATGGATATGCTGTGTAACAGCCAAAAAACAAAAATGAGTATACTGTGTTTAACAGCCAAAAATAACATGGTTATGCTGTGTTTAACAGCCAGGAAATAAAAATGATTGGTTTAACAACAAAGATTAAGATAAAGATGTTGGGTTTTATAGCAAAATAAAATGAGGTGGGATAGCCAAATAAGGAGAAATATGTTGAGATTAATAGTTAAAATGAAATGAATAAGTTAGGTTTAATAACAGAAATAAAGACTATAAATGTTGAGTTCATTAGTAAAAATAAAATGATTATGTTGGAATTAATTACTTTATAAATGTTTATAATAATTGTGATGATTTATATTGTTAAAATATATCCATCTAAGCAAATGAAAGAGAAAAATTGAATTATAATTGATTAGGATTTAAGATTTAAGTAACGGGTTTTTGGGGATAATGGCATAGTTAAATTGATAAAATTGAGGGAAATAATTGAGTAAAATATTAAGTTGTGTTAATTGAAAATTAAGATTTGTTAGTGATTTGTATTAATTTGTGACCAGATCAAGAGCTTTGTTTTCAAAAAATGTGTTTTATGTTTTACCTTCTTTAAAAGATTTTCCTTATGCAGAGAAAGTGAAAGCAAGATGGCATTTGAGTTTCAACGGGGCGTGAAGAAGTGAAAGTTAAAAGCAATTATTGATAAGCCCCTCTTTGGAACGTAAAACTCTATTCTGAAAAGTGGATTAACCAAGAAAGGAAGTAATTATAATAATTGAAGCAGTAATATAAATTACAAATTGCAAGGGGTCTTTTTTTCCCCTTCTTTTTGATACTTTTTTCCCCCCTGTCCTTTTGGAAGGGAAAGAAGAAGGGGGGCAAGATGGCTGGTCTTTTTGAAAGCAAAGACAGTAAAGAAGGGTTAATTAACCCTCACATATGGTCTGATTTTGAGGAAGATCTGAGCTCAATTACCTCTGCTTTATTGGGAAAAATTGATACTTTATTTCAAGCTTTTCAAGCTGGAAACAATGAAATACATGGAAATACTGAGTTGCAATCTAGCAGTGGGGGATTGACTGAAGAGCTGGGAGAAGGAAAAAAACAACAACAACAGCCTACAGTATTTTTGGAGAGCAAAATGGATGCTTTGCAGAATAAGGAGCAAGAAATTTTGGGAGCTGATGAGACTTTGGCTATACGAATTCTTTGTTACAAAGTCCAACCTGCAGTTAAAGAGCTGCTTTCAGAAGAAGTTATACTTTTGCAAAAATTTTGTAATATGCAATCCCCAAAAATGCAAGATTATATTGGAGTTTAAAAAGGCAGAGGAATTAGAGTGAAGAAAAGAGTTCGTAAAAAGGAGAAGAAGAAAGACTGGAGACAAGGAAAATAACCCTGCTTGATGAGATGATGGTCCTTAAAAAGTATTGTTTAAGTGCTTAAAGATTTTGAACTTTTGGAAGAAAACATCCAACAGCTTAATCCCAGTTAACTAAGTGATGAGCGATGATGAGGAGGTAACCTACAGTTGTATTGGAATATTTTGAGACGAATAAACAGACCACTGCAATGCTGGTGTGTTGGGTTGTGAAATAAGCCTTGATCTGAGTGATTTGAAATATTTTATTAAGGACTGTAATAAATTTGGACTTAATTGTAATTGCAGAAGTTTTAATGAATATAGTAAATTGGAGTTTTCTGCTTGAAGGTAATAAATATAAGGCAAAAGGACTACGGGCCTAGGGCAATTGCAGCTGATCTGGTGGTTTCCCTAATATGTCTGATGAACTTATTAATCTAATTTTTGGCTGGATTTGATGGATATTATTTGATATACAATTACAAAGTCACTCGGGGGGGATTTATATAAAGAAGTATTTTTTATTTAGGTGGGTAGATGCAAATGAAGACATTCTAAATGCTGTTGGAAGACGTGAACATAAGAAGATTAACAACTGGTTTAATCTAGTATGAAGAATTTAAATGTTTGATATAGCTACTAAATTATGTTTTTAGTTGATTTGTTAATATGTACTGATAAACTAATAAGAGGTTTGATTACTGCTTTTTAGCTAGAAAATGTTTTTTTTAAGTATTTTAACTATAATTGGACCTTAATGGTTTAAAAGTGGAGGACGGAAGAGTTTATATAATATTTTATTTTAAATTTGGGGTTTTTGAATGAGGGTTTTTTTTTTTTGTTTTCAATGAAAGAAGTTATAAAATATCTTGTTAAACTGTATAGATTTAATAATCTGCTAAGTATGTATTAGTTAAATTGAGTAACGATAGGTTTGATTAGGTAATATTTAACTGTTTTATTAACTGCTGCAATTATAAATGGATACTAATTCTGTTAAATTAGATGGAATAAGAAGAAAGAAGACTTGCTTTCCTTTTATTTACTTGTTTAATGATTATGATAAGTGAGAGATGGAGTTGAATTTAGGGGATTCAAGCTGTATTTTATATTTTGTATTTGCTCTGGGAAGTCGGGGGAGTGGTTGGGGAGGGGGGGAAATGTATGTAAAACTTTTAAAACTTTTTCAATAAAAAAATGTGTTTTATGTTTATGTTTTTAAAAAATAATTTTAAAAATTATATTAAAAAAAAGCACAGTAGAGAAGGATATTGTAGAGGTTTGGCTGAATATTGAATTGCGGAACTAAAACATGATGAAAGAATGGCTGAACTGAGAGAAAGAGGAAAACTGAGAAAACCCAAAATGAAGTGGTGATGTTCAGACATGGTGGAAACAAAGAGGGTTTCCAAGGACAGAAAAGCATGGAGAAAGATAATGAAATTGGTGCAAAATAGATTGACTATGTTTTAATGTGTCCTTTAATTAATTAATTAATTAATTTTTGCTTATTCTTTGTTATTTCCCTTCTGTACTTTGCGTGATGTTGTTTATTCCAAAATGGAATGATAGATCTGCCTATTTATCAAAAGGCTTCTGGGCAGTGGTGGGATTCAGCCAGTTCGCACCCCTTCGGGAGCACCGGTTGTTAACTTTCTGAGCTGGTTGTTGGAAGAAATCATTAGGGCAGAGAACCGATGGTTAAATTACTTGAATCCCACCACTGCTTCTGGGCCTCTTGCCTAAGATGAAGTGCCTATCAAATGTAGCCATTAAACTGAGATCATACACTAGATGGGAAAAGATAATTTTACACCATCTGTAGCAGTTTCTCTGAAAGGCATATATCGTTTATTTGTCTTTGAGCCATAGTCGCAGAAACCTTAGGAATTTAATGGAGCATGTTCGTTTATCTTTAAAAAAAATTTCAAGGCTATCCCTGTCACTTCTCTTCGAGAGGTGAAAATAAGAAGAGAACACATGTCTACATTCCCAGAAGATGCTCAAGGAGATCCTGAGCTGGATGCTGAGTTTCCCAGTCACCCCATGCCTGGTTTTCTCTTGCAGCAACCTCAAAACTTGATATTCTACTATAATCTCTGAAACAACCATGGAAAAAGGAAGAAACTGAGTTTGGAGCAGGTTTTCATTGAACTTCTCTCCTATATTAGAGCCACAGGCAAGTGAAGGAGACAAGAAAAATAATTTTTCTCTTTCTCCTTCTGTTACTGTGAACACTATTTATATATATATATAAATTTAAAGGAAAGATCATACTGGAATGTCACAAATTACCTACTCTGCCATTTTTATTTACTGTCATAATTTGGGATTTGGTTACAACCCTATAGTTGTAACACCATGAAGTTTTTTTCCTTTGCTTTTTGGAACAATTTTGGGCCAAGGTAAAGTTTCTCTCAAGGCAAGCTTACCTTCTGGTAACTTTATTGGAACATATGTCTTGTTTCTTAGCAAGAATATGGAAATGATTTGACTTTCTGGTTTTTTCCGCCCAACTCTTTATCCTAGTTTGCAGCCCTGGGATTCCCTGGTTTTCCCCCATCCTAGAATAAATCAGATACAATACTGTAAGGCTTTTCAAAGTGAGCCAAGCTATAAACCATCTAGAACATTTTCACACTGCTAATTTGGAGACTCAGCCAGTCATTTTTGGGACAATATATCACTAATGAATTGCAACCCAGAAGGCTGGCATATGTTATAAATGCCTTAGTCTTGAGTCCTATTTATTTTAAGCTTCCCTAACTTTTGGAAGAAAGGTATAGGTGGAGCTACAAAGAACTCATGCCCAGCTACAGAAAGATTTCCTGAGCAGGGATGAGGTGTGGTGGACAACTGTTGCATTTTTGTTTTGTGAGCTCATGAGAGATTCTAAAGAAGTATGCTTAAAATGAAGCTATTTGGCAACTCTCCTGAATTTTTACCTAGGACACACTTGCCAACACGTGCAACGTGACTCCACCCTGGCACATAGAGGCACATATCCTGTTCAAGCTTCAGGCCATACAGGTCTTGGCAGGCCTTAAAAATGGTACCTCTCCCATCCCTGAAGTGTACCCTGGCACACCCTTGGCTTATTTCCCAAGGTTGACAGCCCCCAAGGTGTTAGGGGCTCCCACCTGTTTCTCTCCCCAACAGACTGTTTCTTAAGATTGGCTACTGTTATTCACTAGAGTGCTACCTCAGGATTATGATCTTCTAGATTCCTGGTCCCATCCTCAGATAACCTGAAATGTATATACCCATGTGGCAGCACAAGTCTGAATTGCCACAGGAGTGCTGCTCAACTCATTCTAAAACAAATGAGCATTACTGTATGGGTTCATTGAGTTCTTGTAGTTTTGCAGTGTGTTTCATTGAAACTGTCAATCCTGCATCATTCTGCATGTCGCAAAAAGGGGATTGAGGGGTTTCCTGAGGACATTTGTAAATAGATTTTTAAGGGGTTTGGGGAAGGGAGAAGGTTATGTGGGTCTGGGGGATAACCCACAGGGGAAAGGAACTGGCCCGGCAGTTAATGGTGCCATGGGGGGTATGGACTCTGAGGAGGGTTTGTTAATTAATACGCTGAGTGGGAGGGGCAGATATGGCAGGAGTAGGGGGCCGCATCGTGTGTTGGGGGCACGCACTTGTTATCTTTGAGCGATTGCATGCCCCGGTCCCCTTAGCTCTCCCCGTTCCCCAGGTTGTTCAGAATCTCAGGGCCCGAGTCTCCGGCTGTTGCTATGCAATGCCAGGTCCATAGTAAATAAGGCCCCCCTCATCTGCAATCTTATTCTAGAGGGGGGAGCGGACCTGGCAGGCATTATGGAGACCTGGTTGGGCCATGAGGGGGGGTTCCCCTTGTGGATATGTGCCCACCAGGCTTCCGTGCATTCCATCAGCCGAGAGCTCAGGGCAGGGGCGGTGGGGGTAGCGGTTATTATAAAGAAAGGTCTTGATCCGAGGGAAGCCACTGTACCTCAGATAGCCGGATGTGAGTCCCTCTTTGTGAAGGGGGGGTCATGGGGTGCAGATGGGTTTGTTGGTCACGTACCTGGCTCCCTGCCACGTGGCAACGACCCTGCCCGAGCTTCTCGTTATAGCCGAAGTGGTGGTTGATACCCCCAGACTTCTGGTCATGTGGGATTTTAACCTGCCATCTGTCGGCGAAACGTCTGAGGTAGCTCGGGAGTTCATGGCTTCCATGATGGCCATGGACCTGACTCAAGTAATTCACGGCCCTACTCACATGGGTGGACACACTCTGGACTTAGTTTTTATCTCTGGTCAGTGGTTGAGTGGCCTTGATATAGGGGGTATAGGTATTGAACCCTTGTCATGGTCTGACCACTCGCTCCTTCGATTCGACTTTCTGACCACCACACCCCGTCGCAGGGAGGCGGAACCAACCAGGTGGTTCCGCCCCAGGTGCCTGATGGATTCTGATAGGTTCCAGATGGAGCTTGGGCCATTTCTTGAGACTCTGGCTCACGACTCGGCTGAAGACCTAGTGGCTGCCTGGGACAGTGCGGCCACCGGCGCTTTGGACCGTGTTGTGCCTTTGCAGCCTCTGACCTGGCACCGAACTCACTTAGCTCCTTGGTTTACTGAGGAGCTGAGGGAGATGAAGCGCCAGAAAAGATGCCTAGAGAGCGGTTGGTGGCCAGCCAATCCGAATCTGACCTGACACTAGTAAGGTTTCATATTAAGACCTACCTAGTAGCAATAAAAATGGTGAAATGTAACTATTTTGCCGCTCTTATCGCGTCATCAGAGAATCGCCCAGCCGCCCTGTTTAGGGTGACCCGCTCCCTCCTCCACCTGGGAGCGTGGGATGACCCCTTGCAGGGCTGAGCTGAGGACTTTGTACAGTATCTGTATGATAAAATCACTCAGATTCGGGAAGACTTGGCCGCTGACTGGGTTAGTTCAGACGGGATGACTGAGGCAGGTCTTGAGAGTGTTATCTGGGAGGAGTTTGATCCTGTGGCTCCCGAGGACGTGGACAGGATCTTGGGACAGCTGAACACGACCACATGTTTATTGGACCCGTGTCCCTTCTGGTTGGTGCTGACTTCCTGGGAGGTTACATGAGGCTAGCTTCAGAGGATTATTAACACTTCTTTGAGTGAGGGTGTCTTACCGGCTGCCTTGAAAGAGGCAGTGGTGAGACCCCTCCTCAAAAAGCCTTCTCTGGATCCAGCTGTTTTGGCCAACTATCGTCCAGTCTCCAACCTTCGCTTTGTTGCGAAGGTTGTCGAGAGTGTGGTGGCGTGGCAGCTTCCCCAGTACCTGGATGAAGCTGTCTATTTATATCCGCTCCAGTCCAGTTTCAGGCCTGGGTACAGTACGGAAACGGCATTGGTCGCGTTGGTGGATGATCTCTGGAGGGCTCGGGGTAGGGGTTATTCCTCTATCCTGGTCCTGTTAGATCTCTCAGCGGCTTTTGATACCATCGACCTTGGTATCATGTTGCACCGGTTGGAGGGACTGGGAGTGGGGGGCACTGTTTTGCGGTGGTTCTCCTCCTATCTCTCCGACCGGTCACAATCTGTGTCGACAGAGGGGCAGCGGTCGACCCCGAGGCATCTTGTTTGTGGGGTGCCACAAGGGTCAGTCCTCTCACGCCTCCTGTTTAACATTTATGTGAAGCTGCTGGGTGAGATCATCCGTGGTTTTGGGGTGGAGTTCTATCAGTACGCTGATGACACTCAGCTGTACATCTCCACCCCAGACCATCCCAACGATGCCTTGGAAGTGATGTCCCAGTGCCTGGAGGCCGTGCGGGTCTGGATGGGGAGAAACAGGCTTTGACTCAACCTTTCCAAGACCGAGTGGCTGTGGCTGCCAGCATCCCGGTATAGCCAGCTGGTGCCATCGCTGGCTATTGGGGGCAAATCACTGGTCCCCATGGAAAGGGCTCGCAACTTGGGCGTCCTCCTGGATGTACGGCTGTCTTTAGAAGAGCATATGATGGCCGTGGCCAGGGGGGCTTTTTATCAGGTTCGCCTGATACGCCAGTTGCGCCCTTTCTAGACCGGGACTCCTTACGCACGGTCACTCAAGCACTCGTCACCTCTCGTCTGGACTATTGTAACGCTTTCTACATGGGGCTCCCCTTGGGGTGCACCCGGAGGCTCCAACTGGTGCAGAATGCAGCCGTGCGGGGGATTATGGGAGTGATGGGGTGCTCCCATGTGACGCTTCTCCTACACGAGCTGCATTGGCTCCTGGTGGACTTCCGGGTGTGCTTCAAGGTGTTGGTGACCACCTTTAAAGCGCTCCATGGCTTAGGGCTGGGGTACTTACGGGACCGCCTTCTGCCACCAATTGCCTCCTACCGGCCAGTTCGCTCCCACAGAAAGGGCCTCCTCAGGGTGCCGTCAGCCAGCCAATGTTGGCTGGTGACCCCCCAGGGGAGAGCCTTCTCTGTGGTGGCACCCACCCTATGGAATGATCTACCCCCAGAGATATGAGTGATCCCAGACCTCCAGACTTTTTGTCGGGCCCTAAAAACCTACTTCTTTCAGTTAGCTGGGCTGGCCTGATCCTTTATTAGTTTTAACATTTGATATTGATTGATTTTAATTGACATGTTTTAAATTAGGGGCCAAATTCTATTTAAATTATTTTAAAATGATTTTAACTTTTGTATTATGTTTTTTACTTGGCTGTTCACCGCCCTGAGTCCGCTGAGAGAAGGGCGGTATAAAAGTTAAATAAATAATAATAATAATAATAATAATAATAATAATTATTATTATTATTATTATTCACACTTTTCTCAAAGGCACTGAAGCAGCCAGGGGAGATGGTAGAGACAGAGATTCTTCCTCAATTATCTCCAGTTTTCAGAAGACATGAGTTCTAGCCCTGCTTTAGGCATGAGCCCACCTGGGTGATCTTGTATCAGCCACTCTCCCTTAGTACTAGAAATAAAGCAATGTCAAACTACTTTCAAAAATCCTTCCAAGAAAACTGCAGGGTCTAGTACAGAATTGCCAGGAATCAACCCTGACACAGACACACATTTAGCATAGGACCAGTAGCGAGACTGCAAGTGTGTTTATATATTTAATTTTGCCTACAGCTTCCCACCTCCTAGATTAAGACATCCTAAACTCCCGTTATTTCCTTCAATAAGCCATTTCTCAGACCTGAATTGGACTTAGGTTGCCTTGTAAATTGCCTTGGAGACGATTAACAGAAACAAGGGAGTCTGAATCTCTGGGAAGTTAAGACCAAAAGACAGAAATCTTTCAGGTGAGTTGGTGAGGACCATTAGAACCATTAAAAAAATGGCAGCTCTGGCCATTGCCACCATTTTATATACTGTAGCGGATTCCTACACTGTCACAACTTACAATATTTAAGTCAGTTTAGATTTTGAGGGAATCCCAGTAAATGTTTATTAGCAGCCTTCTCTGAGCCAGCCGCCAGTTCCTTGGACCCGTGGTCATCTGCCCTTGCAGCTTTCATCACATATGGCTTGCAAACAGGCAAAGAGAACAAAGATGAAGGGAAGGAGTGATAGATAATTGGTGTATTAGTCCCTAGAGGTCATAAAGCTTTCATTTCCAAACTGCAGCACTCCAGAGGGGAAGCCATGTTGGAATACTGTAGCAAAAAATTAAAAAACATTATTCCAACATGAATCCTTTTATTGGAGCATAAAGAGTTTGAGGGGAAAATGCATAAAGCAACTGCCATAAGTGATCTTTAGTAAAAGCTGAATGATTTATACAATTTGAAGAGAAACTACAGTATATAACCCATGGATTAGACCAATAAATTAAATTATTGCTACTTTTATAACTGCATGAATGGGCAGATTATTTTAATATATTTATGTGTCTCACTTAACAGAAACTAATAGCCCTTGTTATTATAACTAATATGGGGAATATTATAATTAATATTAATAATATGATTAATACAGGATCTGCTAGATGATCACTAGACAATTTTCTATTCATTTCTATTCACTGTATTCTAAAAGCAGGAAATGTATCCAGTTGGAAAAAGTACAAACTCAGCCAAATTCCTTTTGGATAGGAGATACATTGTAAGGAGGTGACTACTTGTCAGAAGATAGAAACATTCTAGTGACATACAGCTTAAAGGTTGGTTAGGTCAAGGGTATCCACATGAGCTAGGAGTCATCTATCAACAGAAGATAATTTGAATCTATGCTCCAGTAATTTACAGAAGAATTACGATTGTTTGGCAAAGATAATGTAAAAGTTTAGTAATTAGGAAATGTCAATTAAATGTAACAAGTGTATGTAATGAGAAAACTGCTGTGTTAGCAGAATCCTTTGTTTGAAAAGGTATAAGAACTGTGGTCTCAAATTCATAAGTTGTTCAGACTGTTAGGTACAAATACCTCTCTGAACCTATTGCGCAATACAATAAACTGGCTCTGGCTGACCCAAAGGGATGTCTGTCTCTTATATCCTTTCTTCCATAACATTTTCTTTGAATCACTCTGCATTTAAAATACAATAGCTATTAGTTGATCAACTTTAGGTATTTGATGAAGTCACTTCATCAATTCCCAGATTAGGTCAGAATGCTTTTCTTATTTTTTCTGGTGGAAAGATATTCAACATTATTAAAGACAACTACTATTTCTGTGTGTAATAGTTGGGTGTAATAATTCCTATGAAACCCAATCAGTTCAAGTAGACTGAACTGGAAACATATCTATCTCTGCTGCCACATGGTGGCAAGGAAGAGGAAAAAGGAAATTAAAAAAAATAAATAGGCCAGGGATGACACCTACTAAGGAATGATTAGAGGGTTTAAAGGGAATAGAACAGATTGAAGACTCTCCTTTAGTCAAAAAGAAAAGCAGAGAAATGGGCAATGCCTATTTAGTTAAATTGATAGGCAGTTTTGGGAAGCTTTTACATCACCTGTTTCTGGATGCAAGTAACTCAGCTTTTGAAATACGGCCCCAGGAAGAAATGCTTTCAGATTCTTTCATTAGAATGGGAGTGACTGACTACTCAGCTATTCAAATTACTACTTTTTCAGTATTTCTGAAGTAAGACATGCCTTTTATTCACAAGGAAGCCTAGCTTCATTCATGGTTAAGGAAACCTGCATTTTGGTTTATTTATGGGTGAAGATGTCTATGCTTCTTTAGAAGTGTTCCAAAGTTGTGGATGTATCAATGTATGGAAAAATAGGTGGGGTGTTATATTTGACCAAAGAAAACATCAAGACTTCACTGGTTCAACAAATTAAGTCCTGAACTATGGCTCCCTGACAAAAATACCTTTTGTATTGAAAAGCTGTGTTAAAAACAGTAGACCCAGATTAAAGCAGAGTCTTCATTCCATTATTCAACAGTTGGATAACAATGTCAAATCCAGTCTAAACATCTGGCTGATTGCACAACCAACCATCATTTAAAAAAAAATCCCTTCAGACAAGATTGAAAAGAAAAGTGAGGCACATCAAGGGGAAAATACCCCTAAAAAAGTAGTGAAGGTGGTTATAGAAATCATCCCAAGGCTGTGATCTTCATCAAGGGTACAGCTGGTTGAAGAAAGTCTTTGGTATCCAACAGTCTCTCAGACTATCCCTCAACATAGTACCAATGGCTCTGCGCTCAAAAGTCTTATTGCCTCGCCACTCATCACACCTGACCTGCATTCTTGCTATGGCATACCAAAGAAGGCACACCTTTTTTAAAAAAATAGACAAGTAGTTGCATTTCTTCTCCAATCAATGGTGCAGTAATTTTGGCAGACTTTTTGTCAGCAATGAGCGGAAAGCTTTCATCTTAATGCTTTCAGCCAGAGGGATGGCAATTAGGCAATTTACACCTTACTTTCCTTGCAAAAGTGCAAAAGCCCATTCACTATTTCGTCTAAGGCAGAGGTGGAATTAAAATGCCTCATGTAAAAAATGTGAAGTAGCAGGTATGTGATCAGTTTCCTACTTGATTCCCTTACTTCATGAGAGGGCGCTGATTACATCAGCTTCTGTGGTACAGCAATTATTGAGCGTATTTTGTCCGCTATCATCTTTTTGTACTTTCTCACACAAGGTTTCATCTCCTAAATTAATTGCAGAACTCTGGAAACTGCCTTGAATTAATCCCAGAGCACACTTTTATTCTTTATATCCCTGCTCAGATAGAACCAATGTTGTTTTTAGCCACTTGGGGCCACAAATTCTAAATATAGAGCTGTGGTAAAAATGAAATTCTGCACATAAGATTGGGATCCCTTTTCACCGGGGAAAACTTCAATATCCCCATGGAAGTGAATAGACTGTGACAATAGGATGCAAGTCTTTTACACTGATTTATAACTCAAAGCAATGTAGAATATTTATTTGTAAAATCTAATTGATTTTTCAGTTTCTATTTTGAAATAAAATCTTGAGAATTTCTTCATTTCCAAACTTTCCGGCTTGGCAGACTGGAGGAGAGGGGATGGTTTTGCACATGTGCAGCTTTCACAAATGCAGCTTTGCACACACACACACACACACACACTTCTGCAGCCCGTTTCTGAAGAGGCTGTGGCCCAGCACAGGACTGCAGCTTGGAGGTTGGGGACCCCTGCTTTAGAAGACTTCAATGTGTGCAGAGGGGGAAAACGGGGGAGAAAGTATGAAAGCTGGTGGACAGTAATTTCAACAAGTACATGGATCCTGTTTAAAGATCTGTAGAGATTCTCAGTCATCCAGGTCACGGTTGTCCCAAAAGTGCTTTTTCAGGAGGCAACTGGACTTTCTTGTTTTTTCTTTTGAAGACATTTTGCTTCTCATCCAAGAAGCTTCTTCAGCTCTGGCAGGATAGTGGGAAATGTTTAAATGATAAAAGTAGGGCGTTGCAAGAAAAAACTGAACCTCCAATGAACCACACTGCTACACTATTTAGGTTGCAAATGAAAGTGTTATATTTTGTCTTTTTAACAGTGCAATTACAAGAACGTGTATTGTGCTGCCACTGATTTTCTGCATTAGATGAATATAAAAGTTTAATCTTTGTAAATTTCAAACAAAAAGCTTGTTTTGGAAGTACCAAATACCTTTTTCTTAAAAATAGGTATGTATTGTTCATTTGTAAATTCTATCATATGTGATATACTGGATCCAAGGAGTCAGACAGTTAAAAATCGAAGTGAATGTTTTCAGTTAAAAACATACAAGAATAATATTTTATTAGAAATAGTTTGTCTTGTGCCAGCAAATTTGCTTTTCAAATATTCTGTACACCTTTTCTTTTTCTTTTCTTTTTTGCATTCCTTGATTTCTTGAAGAGATTTTTCTGGTGGAAGCTTGACCAATACTATTTGTTTTACTTCTGCACAATATAGTGAGGAAGCCCGGGTATTCTCCACAGCTGCAATACAGAAAAAAAAAACACCCAAACATGCCTAACCATACCTCTCCCCCCACCCCCCCATGGAAGCCTAATGCAAGGCATAATAGATACTATATTTCAGTAACAGAAAATGAATGTCAAAAAAATCTCTGTTCGGAAGGAAAAGTTCAACACATTCTAATTTAAATTATGCAGGCTGTCTAAGTGCTTCACTCTTTGCAAACTCCACAATGGAATATTGACTCAAGAGTTGGCATATTCTTTTTATGCTTTTGTCCAAATGTTTATGTTCATACTGAACTGGTCGGATAATAGCCATAGGGGAGTGTTGTAGTGGAAGAACAGTTGTTAGTATTCTGGATTGACTCGGATGGAAAGAAAACAAGGCAATGTTTTTGTTAGTGGAACATTTGTACATTCTTTAATGCATTGTTACACAGTCTAAATAAACAAATGAAAAATAAATGACACAGAGGAAGGGAAGGCAGTTTCCTTATTAGCTATGTTTATTATGCCACGGCTTAAGCCGTTCTGTACAGAAAGCACCCAGCTGCTTTAAAGCTACTTGTTTTACACTGGATTTTTTTTTTTAAAAAAAAGTTTTAAAATGAGCTAGAAATGGTTCTATGGTGGTGGTGGGGGGGTGGGGAGGGGACAACTAGCAGAGCTGTTCCCCCACTATGCTACATAGCATGGAAAGGGAGAAGGAAGCAGAAAGCAGTGGTCGCCCAGGGGAACAAGATCCTGTCTGCCACTGCTCCCGCCAGCAATATTTACAGCCAGGAATAACTGGAATGTACAGGGTACAAGGAGGTAGGGTATACAAAGCAAAATAGATAGCAGACTGCTGGGCCAAAAGTCTTCATGAGAAACAAAAGTATTTTATACTAACTTAGTACCTTTTATGCCAAAGTGACGCCCTCGTATCTGTGATTGCCTCAAGATCCTATAGTACCATAGGGGCAAAACATGCGTCATCGATGAAAACATAAGATTGGTCAAAGGCAGATAAGATCCAGGGGCGACAAAAGAGGGTCAGGTATAAAAATACAGAGTGGCTCAAAATACTCTGGAGACTAGAAAGTCACCAGGACTATCGCTAGCATTAGGAGAAACAACTCGGGGAGGTGGAGGGGGGATTGGAAGGTGGGGAGTGCAGCAGAATTTAAGATGAATAAATTAACCTGGAATGTGACGAAGTGCCGAGTTTGAGGATGGGGCCGTGGGGCTTCGTTCCCTGTGTGACAGAGGCAAGATTGTGATTCGATCCTCTGGACGGCAGTGCCAGTGAGCTAATGCTGCGTACCCAGTACACAAATACCGTGAGCAGAGTCCCGTCCCAACATGGTGGGAGGGGAGGTGGCTGCTCAGCCCAAGAGACAAAACCATTCCAAGGAAGAACAAGGGATATAATTCTCTCCCTTCCTTACAGCCCTAGACCTGGAGGAAGAAGAATGGCACGCAACAGGATCTGATACCGAGTACATTGTAAAAAACAAAAAAGCTTAGAGTTAAATGCAAGGTTTATACAAAAAGATCTCTTGTAAAAAAAAAAAAAAAAGTTCCCCAAAACCTAGTTGATGAGACAACATGGGAGGGGAAGAAAGGACCGGCCTGAGTTCCATGGCAGTGTGGGAATGATGAGGCCATCCTTTCCTCTCCTCGATCAGGCATTTTTTTAAAAAAACTTTTTACACTTTAGTTTTTTCTTATAAAAACACAATTATGGGGAAATGAGAACCCCCAAGGCTGGCACAGGCCCCAATGGGGGCCACAGAGGGACCTAGGCCTCTGGGATGTGTTTCACAAACAAGCGCCTCATGCGAACACCTGCATTTTAGCGGAGGGCTCTGCCGAAGGAAGTTGGGTGTGGCTTGGCCCTAATACAGTTGGGCTGGGTGTGGATTCAGACCAGTCAGACAAGGAATGTGGCGAGGGACTACTCCACTGCTCTGGGGACTCTGGGGAAGGAGTCAGATAGGGGTGCTCACTGGGAGGGTGAAGGAAGTGCTTGGGTGTTGCGTCCTGCCCCTGCGTATAACTGTGCTGCGACGGTGGGGTTGGATAATCCTCTACCCCTGCTGCCTTCAGGTATGGTGGGGGCCCTCCGCGTGGTGGTGCCACCTGACCCTGGCCCTCTTGGGGTGAGACAGGTTGGTTACTGCGCACAGCAGCTGGTGGTGGAGGCATTGGCTGGGGAGCTTCCTTGGCCTGGGCTGGAGTTGGGTTGGGCAAGCCCTGAGAGCTGTGCCCCATGGCCATGTGGTTAGGCAGAAGCAATCCTGGTGGGAAAGCTTGGCCAGACTGGTGCAGGTTGGGATGGGAAGCAGCAGGGTGGACTACCCCTATGATGGGTTGGCACTGAGAAGTGGGAATACGGGCACGCCACTCAAAAGGCATGGCCACAGGGCTCACCATGCCCAGACTGAGCCCCATGCGGCCAGGTGGCACAGAGAGGCGGTTCATGGAAAGCAGAGTGCCATCCCCTAGGTCGCTAAGGCGTGCCAAGCTGACAGCAAAGGGTGGGTCCATCATGCCATGGACCATGGGGGTAGAGGGCACAGACAGCGAGGCATTGGCGGTGTGAAAGACCCCAGGTGAGGCAGGGTTAGGCACATAGGGAGAGTCCAATGAGTCGACTGGAGACAGGGTGACAGAGCTCTCCAGGAGAGAGCCTTGACACTCCAAATTTAGCTTCTTGGCACGCGCCTTGGCCTCTTTGCTCTCCCGTGCCAGACTGGCACTGCTTCCAGCTGTCACATTCTTTGTGCTAGGCCGACGGCTCTTCTTGCCCTGCGGGGTGGGCTTCAGGCTAGGTAAGAAGCTATTGGGAGGGCACATGAGAGGGGAGAGAGAGTGACCACCAGGCAGGACTCCTTGTGGGCTGCGCACAGTGTTGTAGTCATCCAGAAGTCGAACAATATCATGGTGCAAGCGCTCCTGAGCCACATCACGTGGCAGTCGATCCATATGGTCAGTGATCTCACGGTTGGCAAAGTGATCCAGTAGAATTTTGGCTGCCTCATAACTGCCCTCCCGAGCTGCTAGAAACAGTGGTGTTTCCTCCTGTTGCAGAGAAGGCAAATTCATGATCACATTCGACAAATAGTTTGACATTCTCAAGAATACCAGAATTCCCTGCTAAATATGGCCAACAGTCCCTGAAGGCATTGTCGAAATGGCTGATTTAAATTAATAGCAGTGAGTGACTGTACAAATCACTCTCTCCTCATATGCATTCAAGACAGCTCATTCTAAAGGAAATCACCAGATCAAATGGGAAGATATTTTCAAGTGTACCATTTAGGATGCAACAAGTATAAACTAAAATCATTATCTTTCAGCCCAAAATGGAAGAGAGAGAAAAGGGGGAGTGGGGTGTACCAGGTCAATCCACCTGGTACAAAAGCCTAAGCCCTGCTTTCTCACTAGAAAAGATGGGAGTTAACCTTTTCCTGTTAGCTTTGGTGACTGTTATGACAAAGGCATAATGTGATTTTTAAAAAGGCAACTGGAGAACTCACCTTACTGTCCTGCATGTCCTTGTTGGCCCCGTTCTTTAGCAGAGCAATTGTAGCCTCTACATTATTGACAGCTGCTGCCCAGTGCAGGGCTGATTTTCCTGGTAGAAATGATATCAAGAGAATAAATATATTTGTCACTTGCTAATGACTCTTAGATTTTTTCTAAAAGCCTTCTAGTATACTTCTTTTCCTAAATTTTAAGGAATTATATTTCTTCAATCATGCCAGATTGTCATCTTCCATATTGCCCATTAACACTGAGTTTTGTATAAATTAAAAGACACTGTGCTTTTGTGCTGTTAATATGAGCTAATATGAGGATAACAGAAAAATCTTCCAGTAAATCAGCTGATCTGCAGCCAAGAATTGTTAAGTAAAAACTTGAAGAACTATGGATTATTTGCTGCAGGGGCTGCAGGAAAATTAATAAATTTATTTATAAAAGACTGGAAGGACAATCTATTGTTCATAATGTTTTTCAGTTTACCCTTACGTATCAAGCCCTCTCCCTAATTAATAACTATAAGTCATCTTCATAACCAAAATCTTTTCATTTTTATCACATATTCTAGTCTCCCCTTCTCCCAGCTGTCTGCATAGCTTCTGCAGCAGTAAATTTCATCAACATGTGCTAAAAATTTTTTTTTAAAAAGCTAAGGAAGAGCGTGGTAGCCAGGTTAGAAAGTAAGTGTTTGAGAAAAATATATATATATATTGAATTATGAACATCTTAACTAAATCAATCTGGGGCAATCTTGTAAATGAGTTATGAAGTGGTTACCTAAGAATCTAAAGTGGAATGTAGTGGAAATCAATAGAACATAGTAAAGTTAAGAAACTTGTCCCAAACCTAGCCAAGCTGAGACCAAGCTAATTCATTTTGCAAATTACATACCCAATTCGTCCACGGCATTGACATCAGCATGACAGGCGATCAATTCTTCCACCATGCCTTCAACAGCTAACCTTGCTGCCAGGATCAGTGCAGTTGAACCATCTCCCATTCGAGCATCTAAATCTGTAGATCGATTCCGGATCAGGATCTAACCAGAGTGTTAAGTGGAAGAAGAGCAAACTATGTCATTCAACGTAGTAAAGCAATACTGTCTACATTACAATATTTAAGTCAGCTGCTATTTGGTTATTAGGAAAGCTAGGGCTGCCTTTTTGGAGTATCTCGGAGGTTAACAGATCAATAGCACATGAACTAGATTGCAACATTCGCAGTTGAATTCACATTAAAACAAAAGAGACACAGTGCTTTTGTGCTCTTAATATGAGCTAATATGAGGATAACAGAAAAACTGTATTTCTAGAAGTAGAAAAGATCCATTGGTTCATTCATAGAGTGAGTATATCTTCAGGACAAGGCTCACCTGGAAGACTCCTTGGGCATCAGCTGTCACAGCAGCATGAAGTGGGGTACGTCCTGTGTTATCTTGAGCATTGGTATCGGCACCAGCATCGAGTAAGCGTTTGGCAGCATCAGCCCGGGCATACCTAGCAGCCAAATGTAGCGCAGTCTCCCCTGTGCGGTCTGTTTGGGCACTCAAGTTAGCTCCCTGGCAGATGAGGTCTGAGATAATGTTGGCAGAGGAGTCATCTGCTTCCTCTTCCTCAGCCAGATCAGTCTCCATGCCACCACCGCAAAAGGAGGCCAACATAAGTGGGGTAAAACCATCTGTAAGGACAACACAATAAAAGATGACTTTAACAGAGTTTGTTCTTTATTGAACTATTGTAATAATCATTTATGAAACCTGTATGCCAATCATCTCTCAATGACTCACAACACTCATACAAAGAAATTACAATAAAATCAATAAAATGGTGTTTTTTGTTTTTAAAAAAGAATATATGCTAAAATTAAGAAAAGGACATGAAGAGAGAAATCCTGGACAGATCAAATGTTGTCTATAAAGACTCCACCAGAGGGCATGTGTACAGTGTCCATCTAACAAGCTGTTTTGTGTTACCTGGCCCACGGACATTGACATCCATGCAGTCGGTGTCAAATTCACCCTGGGGTGGTGTCAGGGCCATAGATGGAGGCATACGAATATCTGCTGCCACCAAGTGGTGCTGCGTCCATTGCCGGCAATCCACTGGGTCTTCGCAGTCTAAGGCTGGCTCTTCCACCTAGTGATGAAGAACACAAAGCCAACATTTATCACAGAGTCATACTTCCTCTACAGAGTCTGCATTATATAGTATGTAGCATGTACTGATTACAATGTCCTTTTTGGGAAACACCAAACAAGTAAGGCCACCAGGAGCTTGGCAGAGAACTGTGCATATAACATTGCCCAGGCTTGAAAACCAGAAAGGGGAAGAAAAGGAGAAGAGGCAATGTAATAGTTCGGAATATGAGCTGGAATACCTTTGCAGCTCCGGTTCTCAAGTCAGCCAAAGTCTCACAATGAGCAGGCAATACCTTAAGACGCTTGGCCTCTGGGCATTCGGCTTCCAGCCAGTCTTCCGAGCTGTCTGGTATCAGGCTCTCCCCTTTGCCAATATTCCTGAAAGAGGAAAACGTATGCAGTGAGATGAGAAGCTAGAGCATAGCAGGCCATGGAATCGTACCTCTGGCTATATTCCAAACATCCACCTGCAGGCACATACGTGTGCCGGCTCCCTTTTCTCCCATCTTGTATCCATGATTTTATCCGTTAAATGTTTTTAATCCGCTGTTATTTTTTATGGTGGATGATTTTAATGTTTTTTAATATTGTAAGCTGCCCAGAGTCATTGGATATGAGATGGGCAGCCAAGACATTTAATTAATTAATTAGTTGAGAAAGAGCTAGCTTCGAAGTAAAATCAAAGGAAGCCGACTATCCTTTATGGCAGAGGCAACATACTACAGCTATGGCTACAAACAATGCATACAATGGCCACAAGTAGTAAGAGTATTCCATGCAGGTATTCCATACTGGTAGAAGAGGGATGGAATTCTTCTCCATTAGCCCACTGGGTTTCTAGGCTTATTGTAGGAAAATAAAAATCTCTTCCTTAATAGTTTACATAGCGGGAAGGAGACAGCAAGTTTTGCCACATTAAATCTGTCACTTAGCAAGACGTTAACATGATTTGTCAGTGAATGTCCCTGAGGCTTTTTTTTCCTTTTCTTTAACAAGCCTCTGAAACAAAGATTTGAGATTGTTTCTCGATAGCTCTTGAATGAAAAAGAGCCTCTTACTTCAT
Organism: Ptyas mucosa; assembly: GCA_012654045.1. Taxonomy (NCBI): domain Eukaryota; kingdom Metazoa; phylum Chordata; class Lepidosauria; order Squamata; family Colubridae; genus Ptyas; species Ptyas mucosa. The sequence goes on along the minus strand of WNWU01000012.1, from coordinate 2,638,232 downwards.
GCCCAGGGCATCCTGACCCACAGGCTCACGCCGGTTCTTGTTGCTACTCTCTTTCTTCAGGCTGAAACCTTCAGGAAACCAGAGAGTGCTATGTTCTCTTTTACGCCGGGCCACCAGCACACCCAGTACCAGGATCACGAGGAGAATGAGGGCTGCTACCACCACCAAGGGCAATAACTTGAATGGGTCGGTGCCGACTGCATCTCTTGTACCTGAAGAAGCAATAGATCTGTGTTATAAACTTGGCTGCAAAGAGAACGGCCAAGCAACGTTGCTTTCCTGAAGTGCCTTTTCCATACTCCTGGAAGAGGGAGGAAAAAAACCCCTAACCTTTCACGGCTTTGAGTGGATATGGAAACTCTAGACGCTCTACTGCCGACAGGGCAGCCAGGAAATCAGCAGCACTTTCTGCATCAGGGAAGCATTTGTTTGAAGCTTGGTAGCAAAGACGATTGTCAATCTCAAGGGTGACTTCAGACCTAGAGAAAGCAGCAAGGGTTAGCAAGGTCTCCTTTAGCATCCTGGAGAATTCCAGGGAAAGGCAAAAGTCCAGTTACCTCTTGCGTCTTGTTTTACTCTCTATTCAGCCTTAAGTCCATGGAATAGGCCTGACTTCACACCTTTGGTTTTAGTGCCGCCGTGCCCCAATGTGCATTATGGATGAACTTGCTTCTAAGTTATATTAATCGTTTTAAAAATTCAAACATATCCCAAGTTTTATAAAAGGCGTGCCATACCATTTTATAACAGCGGATTTATCCCATTTGTTCATCTCTTTATGCTATTGTCTGTTTAATGATCATCAACTGGCTCCTGGGAATCTAGTACTCTCTTTAAGAAGCTTGCTTTAATGTAGTTTTTTTTTTTAAGTGAAGCAGAATTATTAACTGTCAGACTTTATAGGACAGGCAAAGACAATTGGATAAAGGTGATTCTAGAGATAAGTGGGCCCCAAGGCATGTAGGGCTTTATAGATGAAATCCAGCATTTCAAAATGTCGTCTACAAGCCAGTGGTAACTGGGGTAATTTGAAGAGCAGGGATGTTGCAGGGGCAACCTGAGCTACACCTGTAATTGTTTTTCTGTGGCCATATTCTGGACCAGTTATAGCTTCCAAATGAACTTCAAGGGCAGCCCTATCTAGAGCCTCTTTAACAAATAGGGATTATAGTAGACAGGTGGCACTGATTTAGCAACCACAAATGGGAATCTGGCACTCTCTAAGAAGCTTGTTTTAATGTAGTTTAAAAACTAAAGAACTGTTATTAACCAACAGATCTTATAGGGGACCGGTTGCTCTGTCATGGAGCAAAGCAGTACTAAGTGGGAAACCGTGTGACCACAACTGTGCTTTCCTTTTCCCCGCTCCCCTACCCTTTGGAATTATCCTAGAGCTAGGATAATTAGCAAGAAGGGAATTAAAGCCTGTATTTAGGTTCACTGGAAAAGAAGCAGTTATAGGAGAGCAAGCAGGGGAAATACACATTGAAAGGAGTGCCTCAGTTAACACAAAGAGCCCAGTGTATTCAACATTATATGCCTGCTTATTGTCATGCGATCCCTTCCTCTTCAATCTCTCTGCTCTGGGATGGCAGAGAAAGATAATATTTTCTGTAGGCACTCTCCCCTCTGTCTGACTCTCTTTTTTTCTTCCCCTCATCCTAAAGGGAAGAAATTGGAGAGAAAGGGATTACAAGAGAGCAAGCAGGCACACCATAGGGAATACACCGGGATGCAGGCTTAGCACTCATGGCTCCCAGCTCCAACTATACTTTTTTTGATGTGTATTCCTCATATGCTTGCTTGTTCTCTTGTAATCCCTTCCTCTCCAATCTCTCTCCTCTGCAAGCTGGTAGGGAGAACAAGCCAGACACAGGACAAAGCATATTGACTATAATGGCGATCACATGACTGAGAAACACTGTGATGGTCACAAATGAGGGCACTGGTTGTAAAGTTATTTTTTCAGCACTGTGGTAATTTTGAACGTCATTGACCAAGGCAGCTGATAAGCTTGGGGGACCTATAGTTCATAATAAAATAAGCTTACTTATCTTACTCTCAAAACTCTTCTTTTTTTCTACCCACCTACATAAAACTCACCCAATTATTTCTTGGCCCAGTTCCCTGCGTAGTCGTCGTCCAGTTCCATAATAAGGTTTGATCATGTAGTTGCCATTTTCATCCATACGGAATCTCAGGGAGGTCCTTAAAATGGCACTCAGCTTCTGCAGGAAGATGGTGCTGGTGCGGAGCAGTTCATCAGGGTGCAGCAGCACGGTGATGATTAGAACACCCTCTGCCAAGTGCTCAGGTACTTCCCGGGCACAATCCAGCCCATCCCAGCCGCACTCTTCGTTATTACAACCTTGGTCACAATTCCCATCAGCAAAGTGATCTGAGCAGTATTTCTCATAAATAGGGCTGTTAAAAAAAAAAAAAGGAGATGGAAATGTAAAACAAATCCTATCGTAACACAAAATTTATCTTTTGTTGACAAAAGAACCATAAAGGAGTTGCAGGGAATAGCTTTCCATATGCACCACAGATCACCCAACTGAGTCATCAGGATTACATATATTGAGACAGCTCGCCCTCCCCCAAAGTAAAGATATCTAGCATGAGGAGGGGGGAAAATACATCATCCGTGTTCTGAACAAAATCTCACTGTCTCATTCGGTCAATCTAGCAGAAGAATCCATACTCTTAGTTCTCACAAGCACTAGGGAAATATGACCTACAGGTTCCCCTTCAAAGACGTAGGCAGAACTCACTTGCAGGTGCGCTCACGATTCTTGCAGTCAAAATTATCATAAAGACATTCAACGGTGTTGCAGAGTTCATCACACTGACTATTGTTGAAGTACTGCCAGCACTGAGGGCTCTCACACTGCTTCCACGGATTATCCACCAAAAGAGAACAGTCACCTCCGTCCCAGCGACAAGCTGGGCTATTGCACATCTTGTCACAATAGGAGTCCCCTGCCTTTGCAGCACACTCTTCCAATGGACAATGGAGCTCAGGGTGCAGAGATGGCCGTGCGGTGCGTGCAGTTTGACAGCGAACACCTGTGTAGTCACCAGGACAAAGGCACTGAAAATAAGGGGAAGTGGCAATCTCATGGCAGACACCCCCATTGTGGCAAGGTTGATTCACACAACTGCTATTGGCACGGAGGCGACAATCAGGTCCAGTCCATCCAGGAAGGCAGTAACAGTGGGCACCTAGAGGTGAAGCCCGGCAGCTGCCACCATTGAAACAGAAGAATTCTCGGCAAGAGAACACACTGCGCTCACAATTGATGCCTGAGTAGCTCTGAAAAAGAACCAGAAGAAGAGATCATAAATAAAGTCAGACAAACAAAATATTCATAAACAAAATATTTCTGGTAGATTGTGTCCCTTCTTGCAACTGTCACTCTGGTAAGAAAATTCTTTCTCACCCAAAGTTTAAGGTTTAAGAATCATATTCATATACCTGCAGTGCTATATATTTCTTTTGTAGAAACTATAGCCAGAATTGGAACCACTAGAATTTCATACAATTATGCAATTGAATTGTTTTCTAATACTCCCCAAACAGAAATAGCATTTTGACCCATGATAAAATGTCAAGTTACTTCACTCGTAGCACAGCTTCAGTGTATCCAGCTTACATTCCTCCCTATTTCACTCTTCCTTGCCCTGCTTAACTCTTTATATTTATACTCAGGGAATGTACTACGGTGTTGTACATATAGCCTTGTTCTAAGTACTCACCCGAGGACAATGGCAGGTATATCCAAGAGGCAAGTTTACTGCCAATTTACATTGCCCACCATTCTGGCAAGGCTGAGATTCACATGCATTCACAATGTTTTTGCAGTGGCGGCCTAAAAGGGAGAAAAAATGTTATTCTGACAATCATATTGTAAACTTTTCAGGAGAACACCATCACCCTATTAAATGTGACACATATTTTAGTACCAGCTTCTGTACCTAATTCTCCTTTCACATAAATGCCTACTGAGCTCTATCAACATTTAACTAGCAACTGAGTATATTCTTTCCCAATTAGGCATAAATTACAAAAGTATTCAACCAGTCAGGCACAGCCACTTTTCTCTTAATAATCACAAAGTTTTCCAAACTCTCCCTCCCTCCCTCTCTCTGTGTATACATGTGTTGTTGTTGAACCACAGCTCCCAAGATTTCTAAGAAACCTAACCAATTCTAGGCATTATAGTTCAATTCCTGGAGGTTGTCTTTCTGTAATCACCATCTCATCAGATGTAATTTGGATTCCCCTATCATGAAAATGTAATGGCGGCAAAACTTTGCAAATACAGCTATACATTTGTGACCTTAGACTCATTTAATGTGAGTTACAGAATACAAATCAAACTCAAAACTGAAGCAAATGGAAAGTGAGGCTGAAATAGAATATACAAGTGTCATGAATAGATGTGTAATAATTCATGACTCATCAGAATCCAGAGAAGTTTAGGTAAAATATACACATATTTATTCATCCGCTACTTTGCTAAAATAGATAATCAATTACTCAGAGAAACAAAATATTTTCTCATGACACCCTCACCAGAATGCCTGAACACTCATTTTGTGGTTTTTTGAGTCACCGAATAGTGACTTTCCAAGGGTAACTCATAAAAAATTTCATACAATTTTAATGCTTTTTCCTGCTGACATTTATTTTAGCCTGTCTCCTCTGCTCACCACTGCAGTCCAGCTTCACCCATTCTTCCTTGCCCATTGAATCCGTCACATTCACCTTATTGGCACTTTCACTCACCGGTGTAGCCTGGCTTGCAGATGCACTGGTAGTCACGGGCTTCTTGAATGCAGTCCAGGGTGTTGCGTGGATGGCACGGATTGGATTGACATTCATTTATATCTCCTTCACAACGCTCCCCTGTAAAGCCTGGTGGGCAGCTGCAACGGTAACCACCCACTCTATCCACACATGTCCCATTGTTGAGGCATTTGGGAACACGGATATTAGGATTCGGGGCACAATCATCCTCATTTATTTCACATAAGACACCTATAGAGATAAATAACAAACAATTATACCAAACATTCTAATCCTATGTACAGTGGTGAAATCCAAATTTTTTTACTACCGGTTCTGTGGGCGTGGCAGGGGAAGGATACTGCAAAATCTCCATTCCCACCCCACTCTGAGGCCAGCCAGATGTAGTATTTGTCAGTTCTCCGAACTACTCAAAATTTCCACTACCGGTTCTGCAGAACCTGCTGGATTTCACCCCTGCTATGTACCCCAAACATTTCCCCACCTCTTGAACTGCCCGTGATAAGAGAAAAAAAACAACAACACCCCATTCTGAAGGTGAGAAAACACAACCTGGTCTATTCAAAGTGTATTCAGTTCTGGCTCCCATCAATACTACTAATGTAACCAAAGCAAGGGATCTTCAAGACAGCATTAGGCTGCTATTGTAAGGCTATTGTTTCTCTTTCTTATTACCCGAGTAGGTAATGAAACACTGGATAGGAAATCTATGGTTTTCCAAATAGAAAACAATGACAATTATCTCTGATTGTCAGCCATGATGGCTAGAGGCTAACGAGAGTCTATATTTGGAAACACCAGGAAAGTCATAAACTATTCAACACTGTTGGAAAAAGTCCAGTTTTTTCAAATGAGCTCATATTCTCTATTAAGTGATTTAAGAAAAATTCCATGTCTCCTTTTCACATAAATAAATGAAAGTCAGAGCTGCACTGGTTAAATCTAAAATATGTTCCTCTGTGTCTTATGCTTTCTACCTAAGAATAATCACAATGTTACAAGCAACAAAAGGAGCCTATATCCTACTCCCCCCAAAAGCTATGTGCTTACCTAGTGTTCCTGGTGGGCAGGAACAAATGTAGCGACTGGTGAGGTCAATGCAAGTTCCACCATTCTGGCATGGGTGTGACTGACATTCATCAATATCAAATTCACAGTTTTTCCCCTCAAAGCCTAGAGGACACTAAAATGAGGAAAAAAATAGGTAAAGATAATAAGGCAAAGTATTCTTAAAAACATACTTTCAAAGGTACCTCTTATCCATTCCTCATTAAATCAAGAGTACTGAATAAGAATTAGAATATTTTTAACGGTTCCAATACATGCTCATAATACAGATAATAGTTTGCCTTAACAGCATTAGAAATAACATAGAGCAGAACAAAAATATATCATCCACATCCACATAATCGTAAACAATGGTGCAAAATGTCTATTTTTAAAAGCAAGTAGTGATAGCTCAATTGTGAGGAAGAGAGACTTTTGTTGCTGAATGTGTAGTGAAAGGTGTACAAGACAGATTTATCTTATTTCCATTAGAAAATACAACAAAAGTCAGATTTTGCAATGAAGAAGTTTTGCATTGAGAAAAGGAATATGTATTTCAGTTATACAGATCCTCTATCAATCCACTCTAAAAATATTATGGGACAATCTCTGATACTACGGCATCCCTAATAGTGCCTGTTTGTTTTTCATTATAGTATTAAAGAACTGGCAAACACAGATTTCAATTTGATTGGGGGTTTAGACACATGAAGACCACATTCATATATCAATTTGGAAAGACAATGATTTAGTATAGAGATAAGGATTATACTTAAGGGGGAGTGGGGGGGCAAAGAAGTTAAGGTTGAACTTCAAACACGTGAGCTGAATAGTAGTTGGGAGGGGAGTTTGGGTATTTGTCCTTTTAACTGTGATTTGCCTATTTAAGGCCAAGTGAGGCACCATTTTTCTCATGTCTCCCCTTTAAAACAATGAGAAACAATAGCTTTCAGTCATGCTCAGAGTCTTCCCATGGTTGCCTACCTGATTTATCATAATATATATGAACAGAAAGGTGCTCTCCAACTCAGGTGGGATCGTCAGAGGCTTTTCAAAGCATTTTTTTTTTAACCACCTCTTTGGCCAAAGAGGTTGCAGAAAAAAATGCTTTGAAAAGCCTCTGACAATCCCAGCTGAGCCGTGCGATCATCAGAGGCTTTTTTTTAACTTTTAAAAGCATTTTTTCAGCGGAAGAGGTTGTAGAAAAAATGCTTTCAAAGGTAAAAAAAAAGCCTCTGATGATCGTGCAGCTCAGCTGGGCATGGGGGGGGGGGGCAGGGATTTTTGCTACCGGTTCTCCGAACCACCCGCCACCATCGCTACCAGATCGGGTGATCCGGTCCGAACCAGGAGCATTTCACCCCTGCCTCCAACCCTTCCTTTATGGAGCAGCACTTTTCCTAGAACATAAGCTAGGTTGTCTGGCTGATACGGTTGGCTAGGCCTTCCTCACCTCACAGACATAACCTCCCACAAAACTGCGGCAGGTACCCCCATTCCGACATAGGCTGTGCTGACAGTGATTGACCTCACTCTCACAGTAGCTGCCAGTGTAGCTTTTCTTGCAAATACAGTAGTGTGTATTGCCAGCATCCACACAACGGCCTCCATAATGGCACACTTGATCCTTGGTCATACCTATGCCGAGAAAAAGAGAATTACTCACTGTATGCTCTCAACATATCCTCTGAACTTCCTAAAAGAACTAAACAGAATGAGTAAGAACAAAGAAAGTGAAGAAAAACAAAACAACTGTACATAATCAAGATTATTTATGCTCTTAGCCTTTGAAAATAGCTGGAATTCCTTCTATTCTAAGTTCAATTTCTTGAGGAAACACACACTTTTCCAGTTTTTCTGAAATTTGATTCCAATTTCTCTTTAAAGGCTATATTTACAGTTCTCATTGGCATCATTTGGTGGAAATTGAATACATTTATAAAATAAATGAAATAAGTATAGCAGATTTAAAAAGTGAAAGAATATGTAATATACTTGATGTGGCTAGAGCAATGTTTTTAGGCTACGTAATGATTTAGAAATTCAAAAATGATTTGGAAACATTCTTGAAAACCCTGCCCACGACGCAAAACTTTAGTGATAGAAAATTGGCTGTGTTTGAGTAAACATTTTCCCCTAAATCCTTCACAGAACCCTCAAATTTTCAAGTAACCCCAGGATTCCATGAAACGTAATTTGAAACACTGTGAACTAGAGGACCAAACAGATCGTCATCTCTATTGTACAGTTCACTGATTACCAAGACATTCAGTGTTGTTTAGAGATATCCCATTTTGAAATAGACGTAATAAACATCCTCTCTGACTAAACATTGAAACATCTGCTAATGCTGGATCTATTATTGGGCCAAATAACATTAGCAATATTAGCTAATATGCTTGGAGAGCATAGAAAATAAAATTTCATGAACGCTAAATATTTTAGGGACGCTCCTAGGAATTGCAGTTGGGAGATTAATTGATGGCTCAGTGGATTTAAAGACCTTGTCCCAGTAGCTCTGAAATATTTGAACAGTGAGTACAAGATGATGATGTTCATAAGCCGGGATAATTAACAACCCACATTTGAGCTTGTGGCTGAGACATTTTCACTGAGCACAAGTAGCAGGGTTGAAGAGGAACAAACAACTTCTCTTTACAGATGGAAGAGAACTGGAGCAGAAAGTCCCTTACCTTGGTTCCTCGCTACCACTTCACAAGAAACATTTGGGATGTCACAGTAACGGCCAGTCCAGCCTCCAGGGCAATCACAGGATAAAGTAGCACCCGACTGTATGCAGCGCCCACCATTTTGACAGGGGGAGCGGCTACACAAATCCAGAAGGTTCTGGAAGGGCAAAATAATGCAAGAGTATGTGACAAAATATTGTGGTTTTACCAATATGAAACCCTCATCATCCCTTATACTGCGGTATATATCCTTTAGTCTCAGATTTTCTGGTAGATACCTTGCTCGCTTTAGATAAACTCTAAAGATGTAAATTGTTTTCATCTCCTTTGCCTGAGGCTTGGAGCAAATTACCTGGCACTGAGGACCTGTATAGCCCTGAGGACAGGTGCAACGATAGGACTGCACACCATCATGGCACACCCCACCATTGAGACAGGGCTGTGACTGGCACTCATCAATCTCATGCTGGCAGTGGGTGCCTGTGAAGCCAGCACGACAGTGGCATGTGTATGAATTCACTCCATCCAAGCATGTTCCACCATTGAAGCAAGAGCTGCCAGAAGACAAACAGAGAAGTACAAAATGACAGAGAGACCAGTGGGATTTTCTAGTCTGAGTTTCCTCAAGATAGATGTAACTTCTTCTAGGCTAAACATGTTGGCAAACAAATATCTAAAAGAATAATTTCTACTCTTATCTGAAAAATGAAACAGTAAGAAAAGCCATTCTGTTCTCCAGACAGGCCCAGTAATTAATCTTTCCTCTTGCTCAATGTTTAGGATTCAGTTTACCTGCAATGGACAGGCAATGGAACATTATAGGTAAATCTTCCTACACTTTAACATCCAATGCTTTCTCCATTTAGACTATATGGTCTAGGAGCAGATAATTCAAAGGAACAGTTACAGAATTCAGAATTCAAGAGGAGCATGTATATAAATTAATCTACTTCTCCATTTGAAAACTACTGAAAAAGATAATTTTCTACCCTTGACTATATATCCATCCATGTATTGAGAAACATGATAGCAGAGATGAGGCTTCATAAGCCCCTTCAGCTGAATGAAGCATGATGTTCCACAGAAACATCAGAAGAAAGATGAAGAAAGAAAGAAAAGAGGGCATGTACTTGGTATGTGATGCAAATCTCCAGAATAATTTTCACCACTGTACTGATTGACTTTAGTGATATAAAGAGAATTCTAGGAACCACATTGCACACTGAACTGTTCAGCAACCTGAATTCACCACTGAGACTGTAAGCAAGACATGAGATGCTGAACCCTTAGAACAATAATCCTGACAATCTCACCTGTCAGTGCACTCCTGCACATTGTGCTCACAGTGTAAGCCAGCCCAGCCTGGGGAACAAGTACAAGTGTAGCTGTTGACATAGTCTGTACAGGTGGCCCCATTGCGGCAGGGGTTGCTCAGGCACTCATTGGTTTCAGTTGCACAGCGCGGTCCTGTGAAACCTGGCAGGCAAGTGCATGTGAAGGAACTGATGCCATCCTGACAGCCACCGCCATTCAGGCAAGGATCTATTGGCAGGGAGGAGAATATTCAAAACGTTTTAGTCAACAAAAGCATTCTTTTCTTTTATCAGAAAGTCTTCAAGCAAATGACTAAATTCTGTATTTTGTATATTCTCATGCATTTAGCATAGTGGTGGTGAACTTATGACATGGAGGCATGCCACGATGTTTTGGGTGTCACACCAGTATTCCCCAACACCAAAAAACTTATTCTTAAAAGCATGCCCTAATTCTCATGACTTCTGGACACTAAAAGAATTGGTCGTGCTCTTGTGTCCACTCTGGAAGCTGGGCGAGAGGACTGTGCTTTCTGGACCCTCAGAAAAATCATGTGAGAAACAGGGCATGCTTTCAGGTGAAATTTGGAGGCTATGCAAGAATGGGTGAGCTCTTGTATTGGGTCATGAAGAATGTTTTCCAAAGTTGTTTCAAGACTGAAGGCTTTGTGCAACCTGGAACAACCTTGCAAGAGTTGCAGGAGCCTCTCCAACAGAAAGAGAACACCATCTGAAGGTAAGTAGTGCACAGTAGAACTTGGGGAGGGCTGCAAGTCAATTATGTTGTTCCCTAAGGCTTGTACGCCTTGGGGTATGGCGTAAGGTGACGTTTTTGAATGGCAGCAATGGGGTGAGGCCTGAAGTCCAGGCACCTACTTCAAGCCTAACCTCAGCACTATCATCGAGTGTCACTGTTGAAAGTCACCTAGATTAACAGAGTTGGAAGAAAACTTGTAGTCATCTAGTCCAACCCCCTGTCCAAGCAGGAGACCCTACACCATTTCTGACAGGTGGCAGTCCAGTCTCTTCTTGAAAGCTTCCAGTGATGAAACTCCCACAACTACCGAAGGCAAGCTGTTCCATTGGTTGATTGTTCTCACTGTCAGAAAATGTCTCCTTATTTCCAGGTTGAATTTCTCCTTGTTCAGTTTCCATCCATTATTCCTTGTCTGGCCTTCAGGTGCTTTGGAAAATAGCTTGAATAGATGGGGTGGGGAGGGAAGAGTTGATAGAGAATTCTTTCTTTTTTGTTTGGTCTTTGTGTGTGAGAGAGAAAGATATGCCTGCAAAGTCAATTTAGGCATGTTGCAAATTTTTTACACTAAGGCCAAAAGTTCACCATCACTGATCTAGCATCATAACTGCCTCTGGACTTCAGACTTAAGGATCATTCCAAAATATGTAAATAAGTCTAAATCTCACTGGAAGTGAATGAAGGCATTCCGGGTCTGGTTTCACGTGTCAGGACAAGTCAGAATTACGTTTAAGAAAACAACTGAACAAAGGCCTTGAGACTCTAGTTTGACAAGGCAACAACAAGGCAAGAATCTCAGGCCAGAAATAATGCCATATATCCCATCTTAACCCAGCAGGAGAACAAACTCTTTAGTTCCAATCAGATTCTTTCTTGTTTTTCCATGTATTCCATAAACTTACTAGGTGTGCAATCATCAATATCCATCTCGCAATTGATGCCAGTGTAGCCAGGGCGGCAGGCGCATCTATAGCTGCCAAGGGTGTTGGTGCAAGTGCCCCTGTTTCGACATGGGTTCTGGTCACATTCATTAATGTCAATGTGGCATTGCTGCCCTATAGGGGGACGAAAAAATGTATAAGTGTTTAATGCTTTAATTTCTTTATCTTGGTTCCATTCAAAGCTATTCAAAATGCAATACTCTGAAAGCGATGGGAAAAAAAGGACACACGGTCATAATACCTTGCCAGCCTGGTGCACAACTGCAAGTAAACCCTTCATAATCAGGTGTATGGTCACAAACACCATTGTTCTCACATGGGTTAGGGAAGCAAGGAGCCAAGACATTCTCACAGTTCCGTCCTGGGGGAAAAATGAAAAGCCTGTCAAGAGTATGCAGGTATTCACTGGCCCAACATGAGAATATCTAGTGTTGCAAATATAAGACTCCCAAGTGAACACAAAGGAAACTCCGTGAACAGATGTTTAGCCGCAAAGTGCCATGAATGGGAATTTTGTTTCATACATAAAACATAAATAATTAAAGGTTTATTTATTTACTATTATTTGTTGAACAGAACTAGGCTCTTTCTACGGGAAAGTGTATCTTGATATATCTCAAGCATTCAAGCCATAATATAGTGCTGCTTACAAATAGTGGATTTTCTCCATAAATAATGGATGCTGTTTCAATTTAAAGTGAAACCCAAAATAGAATTGCAGAACTGTCATAGACACATACTGGACAGTGCTGACAACCTTATCCGTTGTGAGAATTCACTCAGCTTCCTCCCCTCCAGATGTTCTTATACTATTATCTGACATCAACATTTAAACAAGGAAGAAACCAAGATGTCAAGAAACCTAAGGCAAGATTACCAGCCTGTTTCTTCTTGCCATGTTTTATATGTACACATATACATTTACATCTTTTAGGCTTTGTTTTGACACATATCTATTTCTAATTGTATTTCAAGAGCATCATGGAATGGCCATTATGCATTATGTATACAGCCGAGATTTTCACACAATTAATACCAGAGCTATTATGACTGTCTCGTGGAACAGAAAAAGTACATGTTATGAATATGAGCCATGATCCTCCAGCTTCCAATCTACTACTCAGTATCAATTATTTTTTTGTGCATTGCAATATTGATATAAGCAACTTCCAGAGGACAGGCTGGAGCAAGAATTATGTTAACCCCCCCAAAAAGCAGCCAATCCACCAACCAACTCTATTGCACAAGAACTCTCCACTCACCAGTATAGGGCAAGTCACACAGACAAGTATAACTGGCAATGCCATCAATACAGGTGCCCTGGTTGAGGCAGGGGCTAGAAGCACAGTCATTTATATTGATCTGGCAGTAAGTCCCTGAAGAGAAAATGATAATCTCATTAAATCCTATGAACTAAAATTTGAGAAGAAACCAGTGCCCTCATCCAACCTTGTCATGCAGAATTGAAGGAAAGGGGAAATTGGTGTCCTGGTGGAATTCTTTAGGGAAAAACATGGGCAAGGTAAGCACAGCAAGGGAGCATACCCTGGAAGCCTTCTTTGCATTTACAACGATAGCCATTGACATAATCTGTGCAGGTGCCATAATGCTGACACGGATTGGATTCACACTCATTGTGGTTCACGTCACAATTGGTTCCAGTCCAGCCTGGCTCACATTTACACTGGTACCTAAACAAAAAAAAAATAACAAAGTCAAGATTCCTCACATCTTCCAAAACAGTTCACCAAGGCCACTCAAATGGCCTATTGATGCAGATTTAACGCACTGCTTTCTTCACAGTCACAAATCTCTCACAGCAATAAACCCTGCCCACTCCTGACCGTTCAGCAGTTTTCCACAAAGACAGCCACCTGGACTTGGGCCTGGTGAAAGGTCTCACCCATTGATGTCATCATGGCATGTGCCATGTACGCAGGGGCTGCTGCTGCACTCATCCACTTCTGAGTAGCAATGTGGATCATGGAAACCCTCAGGACAAAGGCAAGAGAACCCATCTTCATCATCCACACAGGTACCACCATTCTTGCAGGGGTTGGATGCACATTCATTAATCTCTATGTTGCACAGAGGACCTGAAAGGGGGGGAAAAAGACTTCTCAGCAATGAGATGATCAAGCTTATAGCTTTGAGGTAGGTCAGTTCGGCTTTGCCTCCTGTACAAATTAAAATTAAACCCATAGAAAGCTACAATTATTTGGGACCAAGTGCACTAGACCTTTAAATGGCATATCAGGGATGGGGTTATATTCCAAAACAAGTGAGTCTATCACAAGCAATAATTTGATTTTTTACATACTTTTAAGTTAAGAACTGGTAAAAATCTGTGCTCTTTATTTAATCCTTTTTTTAATTTGTTACAGTTCAGCCACAATTTTTAGAAAGGCTAAATCTATGATCTGAGAGGCAACTGTAACCACACATAACATCCTGGAGCCACAGTTTGTGCATTTCTCTCCTACAACCAGTCTGAACACCCCAATTTCTGGCTGCAAAGCCAAGTACTCATAATCTGTAATCAGAATTATCTGTGATATAATCCAATTTTGCTGATTTTATAACCAACGCCTCCTTTCCTTTCTTGCCCCAGCCCCCCAGCCAAACATAACCTGTCGCCCAACCATCACCTGTGAAGCCAGGTTTGCAGATGCAATCGTAACGATTGATGCCATCACGGCAGTTCCCATAGTCACAAGGATTGCTGGCACAGTCATCAAAGTTTATCTCGCAGTTAGCACCTTAAAGGAAAGGACATATTATGGGTCTCAGAAAAGCAGTGGTCCATCCCTCCCTTCACCAGGCTCCATGATAGCTGGGTTGTGTTTTGTGTTGACTAAATGACATGTGTAGATGATAAGGTACGCTAGGATGATTTAGCAAGGTTGTTGAAACATCATTTAAGGGTGCTGCCTGCAAGTGATACAAATGATAAAGCAACTGCTCAAGAGTTCTGTCCCTTAAGAGTGGGCTTGAACCCAAGCAAGGAAGAGAGAACATTTTTTGTAGAGTAAGAAAAAAGTTCCTACCTGAGGTCCCTGGCTGACAGTGGCAGAGGTACTTATTTACTAGGTCAATACATTTGCCTCCGTGCTGACAGGGATTACTGTGGCACTCATTGATCTGGTTCTCACAGCGATACCCAGTGTAACCAGCCACACATATACATGTGAAGCTGGCAATGCCATCTACGCAACTGCCATGGTGGCAAGGATCCGGGGAGCAGTCATCTATGTTTTTTTCACACAAAACCCCTTCAAAGCCTATAAGAAAAACAGAAGTCAGCACTGCATGGATTACAGTAACTTCCTGGGGAATGTCTATGGAGATTCTAAGTCATCCCGGTCATGGTTGTCCCAAAGGTGCTTTTTCCCCTTTTTCAAGAGGCAACTGGACTTTCTGGTTTTTCTTTGAAGACATTTTGCTTCTCATCCAAGAAGCTTCTTCAGCTCCTGGGGAAGTTCCCCTAACTTTAATTTTAGGAAGTGAAAAGTCAAACCAAGCTATTGATCAAAAAGAGATCAATGTCTCATCTTCCAGTTATCTTGGTGTAACTCTGAGAAATGTGCAAACTGAAATTTAGACACTGAACAAAAGACGGACAATTCCTACCACAGTAGAGAGTAATAAAAGTCTGCCCCCAATTACAAGAGTTAAACAGGAGGAATTAGATGCCGTCCTCCATTATAGGGAAACACTACTATGTCCCTGGAAAAAAATACAATGTATAATTTTAGTTTGAAAAACATTTTATCTTTCTTTTTCCACTGATTCAAGACCCAATACCAATGATAGAAATAAACTGTCCCTGAATCAAGTGTTAGCAACTATTACTTCTAATTCTTCCTTTATAAAAAAAACATTTTGGATGAAGAGATATGTTATGAGGAAAAGAACTCGTATCATGCACACAATATATAGAAAACAGTGTGGCAGCATTTATTTCTCCCTGGGTTAGTATCCCATTAAACCCTTGCATTTATTATTAAATCTCATCAACTTCTGTAGTAAGCAATCACCTTCTGTACAACGGCATTCATAAGCATTGGGCCTATCTACGCACTTGGCACCATTCTGGCATGGTGTGCTGGCGCATTCATCAATGTCTATTTGGCACATAGAACCTGAGAAGCCTGAATGTGGAAAGAAAAATATGTCAAACAAATCAGAAAAACCAATGAAATGGTAATCAAACCACAGGTCCTACTTCATCAGATAGTACATCCCAACGGCAACTCACAAAAATAGTACTTCCTATTTGCTATTCACTCTGATAGAAATTTTATACATCTGTATCAAATTTTGCAGGCTTGTTGAGTGCAAAGGTGATAGGAGTTTGATTTTATTTCTTAAGCTGTTGGCTTTTGATTTTGGTTTTAATCTTATTATTGTAAACCATCTATAGAGTTTTGGGAGCCAGGAAATTTAGAAATATAGTAAGGACTGGATTAAACAGTCTTCAGTGTGAAAGACCTCATATTCAATGAACTAATGTTCCGCATCAGCTAATATTATTTGTATCTCCATGCAAATTTCCTAAATTGTCACAGATAACAAAATTTACTTCATAAAGCATTGCAACACCATGCATATATGCAATAATTCTGGTAAATCTAATATGACCTTGGAAAGAATGGAAGTACTACCTGAACGGCTGCTTCTGCTTTCTCGGTAGCTATGTAAGGAAAATCCTATATAAGCAGCCCATTGCCATTAGGGGAAATAAAAAGCACCACAAGCATGGTTCAGGGCCAGTACTTGCCAATTCTAAGAGAGTTTCCAAATGGCTGGAACTAGATCAACCCAGTATAAACTGACAATTTGAACAAAAAAAAAATACAGGCAGTAATAGAAAAGGTTTGGCACTGTAAAATACAGCTTAGTCACACAACTCAGCCTTACCACCAGAGGCCTATAACAAGAGCTCTTAATGTCTCTCTCCCTTCTCTCCACAGGGGGCTTTGCAGTGTCTACCCCACATGTAAATTGGGTTCAGGGGCCTGAGCGACAGGCTAGGGAAACAAAGATGCCATTGTCCAAGCTCCCACAGAGCATGCTAGAGGCCTGTCTGCCAATCAACCCTAAAAACAACTAAATGGGGCATAGTACCTCCACCCAGCTGTAGCAGAAAGGCTGGGCAAGTCCTGGGGAAGAAGCTAATGATACTGCCATAAAATTACAGTGGTAGCCCAGACACTGACCAAAAATTCTTCAAATAGGCTGTTTTGCCCAGCAATGGATACCTAGGCAGTCTAAACAATGGGGCAGTAGACAAGAAATGTCACAGGGGGCAGTATGAATTCAAGAGAAATTGCAGCACAAGTCTAAAAACAAAGCAGTGCATATTTTTAAGTTGACTCAAGGAACAGGCATTCTCAAATTACAAGGAGAAAAACTAAGCTTCTTACGAAAAGGGATTGTAGTTTCCCAATCTTCAAAATGTCAGGGCCTGGCACACTTCAAATGCACTCAAAGCAAGAAGAAGCCAAGTGGGGGAAAAATGGGTTTCTAGATACACAATCTGTAATGTTATGCAGAAAAAAAAGCAACCCGCTTTCATTTCTTTCCAAGTGGAAATGTGAGGTAAGGCTCCTGATTGGCAAGGTTCTATACTTACCTGAGGGGCAGGTGCAACTGAACCCATTGACCATATCCTTGCAGACACCCCCATTGACACAGGGATTGCTTTCACACTCGTTGATATTTATCTCACAGTAAGTACCACTGAAACCTGCAATCACAAAGAATAATTTATATTGCAGACTTTAACCTCATCCTCTTTTCACCCTGTCTCTCTATATATTCGTCATATGTACTCAGCATATATCCCACAGAAATAAGGGGACAAAGAGACCATGTCATCAGGAACACCAATTTATTGTATAGAAAAAAGATACACCATAATAAACGGCATTTTACTTGCAAATTTGGGCAATCATAAAATCTAGGTTTTTTGAAGTGTTTGAATACTTGCTTAATGACCGGTCACTTAATGACTGTTTTCAACTTATGATGGACCCCTCCAAAAGGTACAGGTAGTCCTCAATTTATGACCACAATTGAGCCCACAATTTATGGTGCTAAGTGAGAAATTTGTTAAGTGAATTTTGCCCTATTTTACGACTTTTCTTGCCACAGTTGTTAAGTGATTCACTGCAGTTGTTAAAGTAGTAACACAGTTGTTATGTAAACTTGGTTTCCCCACTGACTTTGCTTGTCAGAAGGCCGCAAAAGGTGATCACATGACCTTGGGACACTGCGACTGTCCTCAATGTGAGTCAGTTGTCAAACATCCAAATGTAAATCACATCACCATGGGGATGCTGCAACGGTAGTAAGTGTGAAAAATGGTCATAATTCACTTTTTTCAGTGATGTTGTAACTTTGAACTGTCACTAAGCGAACTGTTGTAAGTCAGGACTCCTGCACCTATGAGAGCTCTGATGGAAACACTCCCCTGCAGTTACACTTTGAATGTTTGGCAACTTGCTCACCTTTACAGCTGCTTGTGGCAAAGCGCAGCCACGACACAATTGACTTTTTTGCTGGAAACTGGCCTTTTCAGCCAAAAAAAAAAGGCAAATAGGAATGCATTGACCTGTTTGCTTAATAACCACCACAAAAGGGTTGTAAAGGTTGGCCAGTCACATGGGTGCCTTGATTTATTATTCTTTTGACTTATGGAAATTCAGAGATCCATATAGCCATAAGTTAAGGGCTATCTGTACAAAGACAGCTTTAATAGTTGTCAGAATTATTGTTCCACTGGTCAGAAACAATTTTCTTCTGAAAATTCCAACCTTGATTATTTCTCTCTAATCCCAATATTTCAGCACATCAGCACATTCCAACCTTATAGTCATAGTAGCCAACTGCATTAAGCACACTCTTATTATTTCAAATGATGAATTGATCACATCTCTTATGTAACTACTTCTACTACTTCTTCTTCTTCTACTACTACTACTACTTCTTCTTCTTCTTCATATTATTATTATTATTACTACTACTACTATTATAATATAATATTATATATTATTATATCCCACCTTTTAAATATATAATTCAAGGCAGTTAACATATCCATTACTCCTGCCTCCTATTTTTCTCATAACAATCCTGTGAGGTTGAATATTCAAACTTAAATAAGATAATTTGCTAATCCAATTTGACAGGCAATATAATAGTGTAGTGGTTCTCAGTCAATTAAATCAAATCCAAAAATATTTTAAAATTTCTTTAGTTTTCATTTTTAATACAGTAAATAGCAATAGATATAATCCACATAAACCAAAGCTCTTTGGGGTCTTCAGTTATTTTTAATGATGTAAAGCAGGCCTGAGACCAAAATATTTGAGAACATTTTGGTATCCATTAGGGTATCCATTTTCAGTTAAGTTTGGTTTCTGGAATGCTGGATTCTACATGAAGTAAAACAGAAGTCCTGCTTATGTCCTTTCATGTAGGACAGCATTATACATAAGCTACAGTATATGCATTTATAATTAGGATGATTACGGGTTGAACTCTTGATATATACCTACTGAGAAAGATAAGTTAGGTGATATAGAAAATATCTGTTGCTAAATGTTAGGTGGAGAAATAGCTTGATCTAGTTTAAGAGGCCATCCTTTTTAAGGGTTCCTATTTCTTGCTATGAAAAGAAGATTGTACAGAAAAATAATACTGTTCATGTTGGGTAATTTCTGAAGCGACTTATGTAGCCTTAATATTACAGTCCTTTGACTGTATCCTAATCCCAAAAGGAATGGCTCCAGGACAGAGCAATACTGGGTGAGCAACGTGCAACATTAAAACAAAGTTTACTATCCCCTTTTGCCCAAAGGCATTTGCAGCTAGGAAGACTTACCCCTCCCCCAGGCTTGTACAAAAAGCTAGCATTAACCAATGAGTGAACAAGGAAGGAGAATGTTGCTCCCTATATGGGGTAATGGAAGCACAAAGAACAGCCAATTCTCATCACTCACTAGGCCAGCCTGACCATTAATATTCCAAGCACAATGCTGCACTCCTAACTGTCTGTATGAACATTGTACAAATTTATGCGATACCTCAATCTTTAACGTTCTGCCACAATAGGAAATGGACAACTGTATAGTCATCTCTCACTTTCTACGAAATGTCTTGTGTGTATGTATACATGCTTTGATTCTAGAGAAACTTCTGAAAGGCTCAACCTGCTTCTTGCCCCAATGTACAGCATTAGCAACGCTATGCTGCAGAGACATTTCTATGAAAGATCCAACATTCAAAACTCTAGCTTTTTTCATGAATGATTCTTCTTCAGCTCTTCATCTAAGTTTATATTGGCTATCTAAATATTAAGGAATTGTAGTTTCATGATAGTAAAGTGGCATCCACAATTAGCAAGAGGGAGAGAGAAAAAAAGGAAAGCTTCAAGCTAGACACTTAAAATCATGAGGACTGCAATTCTAATAGTTCTGCATCTCTTATTTTAAGAAAAAACATATGGTAAAAACTGCAGATGTACAATGGGCAAATGACATATTATCCTAAGTAAATCCCACCTGACTCCTCTTCACCAAAGAAATAAGGAATTATTATTCAATAAAACCATCAATCCAATAAAGAACAGTACATCAAAGAAAACATGGGTAAATCAGAAATCTAACATCCATTTTGTCTTCCAGAATTAGACACATGTGAAGTGCAAAACACAAGAAGCTAGGCTCATACCAAGCAAACAACTAAGATATGAAGCAGTCAAGGTTATTCTTCAATTATTTTCAGAAAGTACTTGTAATATCTTTTATGTATTATACAGGGAATAGTAGTGAATGACTTCTCTCAATTTTCTTTTTTAAAAACAATTTGAACCAAGGAAATAAACTACTTAAGTTCATTCAAGGAGCCCAGTTTTCTCAGAGATTTGACTCTCTTCCCTTCCAGTCATCTGCATACTTATTCTTTTTCTTGCTTTTGAGATTATTCTCACTACAACCTAAGTATATATTTCAGTAATTTTGGAGCCAGATTGAGGGATCTTACCTGACATGCAGATGCATGTAAACTCTCCAATACGATCAAGGCAGGTGGCATCATTCTGGCAAGGCATGGAGAGGCATTCATTGATGTCTGTCTCACAGCGTGGACCTGTATAACCACGTCCACACTGGCATTGGAAGGAGCCTTGTGTGTTCACACATTTGCCAAAATGTTCACATGGATTAGCTCCTGCAGGTAGCAAGATAATAAGTGAAAGTGGTTGGCTGATTGGCCCAAAATTATACTTGTAGAGACAACTTGAGACAAAACAATTCAAAGGCATGCCAGCAGAGGTCAGTCTATCTCAGAAAACCTTTGGACCCTCCCATTGTTTCGAAGATGCATAATTCCATGCATCCATTCCTTTTTGAACACCTCCATACAAGAAAAACAAAATTCTCACCAATGGAGCATTCATCCACATCTTGATCACAGGCTCCACCAGTAAAACCTGGTGGGCAGGTGCAGATGGCACGGCCATTCATTGGGTTGGTGTCACAAATGGCATCTTCATGGCAAGGATTACTGACACAGGCATCATCCAAGTGACAAAGGAGACCTGAAAGAGAAAGGTCACCACATGAGAATATATAACCGTATTTTTCGGACTATAAGATGCACCTGAGTATAAGACGCACCTTAGTTTTTTGGGAGGAAAATAAGAAAAAAGCTGATTGGTGGGTGGATCTGCCTCCCGGAATACCCCCAATCAGTTGTTCCCAGAGGTGAATTTTAGCAACAGGTTTGTTGGTTGTGAGCTCTGTGGCTTGCTTTTTTTTTTCAGCCCTTGACACCTCCATTTCAGAGCCTTTTTTTCTGAAGCTTCATTTCAGAGGCTTTTTTTCTGAAGTTCCATTTTAGAGGCTGGGTGTATCTTATTCAGAGTATAAGACACACCCAGATTTTCACCCTCTTTTTGAGGGGAAAAAGATGTGTCTTATACTCCGAAAAATACGGTATGCAAAAAATAAGAAAAAAAAACCATGAAGCAACAGTGTTCATTATTTCTTTCCATTTAAAAAGTAATCATATTCTTTTTATTCAAGATCCATACACCCATTGCCTTTTCAGTTTATTTATTTAACACTGATTAAAGTCTATTGATATGACATGCATGGTAGAAGTTAGCTACCTGTCTTGCCCATAGGACATGCACAATAGAAGGATGCCACACGATCATGGCAAGTAGCACCATGAAAACAGACAGCTGTCTGGCAGTCATCGATGTTCTCACTACAGCTCTCCCCAGTCCAGCCATTGACACAGACACATGAATGGCCTCCATTGGTATTGAAGCAAGTGCCCCCATTGTGGCAAGCATTGGGCTGTAGCTGGCATTCATCCACGTCCTCAGTACAGAATTGGCCTATGGTACAGAAAAAAGGGATACTTTTAGCTAAATGTTTTCCAAAGCAGAGTTGAATCCAAAAGTTGTAGTTCCTCTCCTGTTCCCAGTTGTTAGTTGTCATTGCTCTTCTTTTTTCCTAGTTCACTAAGCCAGCATAAAATCATTTCACCAAAATTTTGGAAGGATTAAAAAATAGTCTTATACATTAAACAGGCAGATTTCCTAACTAGATAGTTAATATTTTTATAATACCATGGAGAAAAGAGAAGAATATTATTTATAACCAGATCTTAAAAGTTGCCCAGATTCTTATAAAGCCCTCTGAAATTAATCACGTTCTGTTTCTTGGCCTGCTTTCTAGTACCTGTCCACTCTGGAGGACACTGGCAGTTGTAGGTGTTGACACCATCCACACAAGTACCTCCGTTCATGCACATGTGGTCTGGACAGTCATCTATGTTAATTTCACAGTTGTGTCCTTCAAAACCTGAAAGGAGGGAAGAAGATAATTTAGCCTAATTGAGGACAGTGGGAAAATTAGCTTCTGGAAAGGAAAGCAAAAAAGTCCAGTATTAAAGTGGATTGTGCAATTATGCATCCTTTCACGGGAGTGAATTCTATCAAGCACATACCAGGATACCTTCCAGGATAGATGACAATACAATTGGGTTAGGAATTGTTAGCCAAAGAGTCTCTGAGTTATGCAGTGAAAGCCCTTCCTGCATTCCTGATCATAAACTAGATCAAGGAGGAAGCATTAGCCAAGCCTCCCACTGCATTCTGGCTCAAACAGCCACAGCGGTCTCTGCTAATTTGCCTACCCCACCTCCCTTTAGATTGCTTCCTTCCTGCTCTGCCAAAGCTCTCAATAGCTTCCCATGAGTTTCCTGACAGGAAAGCAGTGAAATACAATTTAGCAAAAGCAAATAGTTAAGCTTGTGTTCCATGTGATGCTCCTATTTCACACAACCCAATTGCATCAGAATTATTTTTATGCTGACTATCTCTCTCCACCACGCTCTCATAGAGCAGAGGTAAGTAACAATTTTTGGAAATTCACTCACCAGGTAAGCAAGCACACTCATAGCTGAGATCTCCCGTCTGACGGCAAGTGCCCCCATTGAGACACTGAGAAGGAGCACAAGGTGTAGAGACACTCTCACAGTGCTGTCCTGTATAACCAGCTTGACACTGACAGCGGAAGGAGCCAGGTGTATTAAGACAGGTACCGCCATGCTGACACAGACCAGACACCCGACATTCATCTACATCGCTCCGACAATTGCGCCCTTGGTAACCTGATGGGCATGTGCAATTATATCTGCCATTCCAGTTAGTACAGCGGCCACCATTGACACATGGTTTGCTGGCACATGCATCAAACAGAGAGCAGTCCTGACCTAAACAGAAAAGGAAATACATTACGAACATGGAAGATGGTTCTTCCCCCAAAAGATCTACTTCCTCATTTATATTCAGGGCTCATTCTTCCTGGAGAGCACCCAGTTATACTGTCATTCCAATAGACTACTTTTCTACCAGAAGCTTTTATTCCCCTATTCCATCACACCAGATATCCTCACCTCGGAAGCCCTTGGGACAGGTACATTGGTAGTGCACAGTGCCATCACGCAAGGTGCTTTCACATGAACCCCCATTGGCACAGGGTGATTGATGACATGGATCTTGAAACTGGCAGTGATCTCCAATCAGACCAGGTTGGCATCTAGCAGCATGTGGGGAAAAAGCTTATTAGTTTTGTATCTGGCACCCATGTCCATCATACATTGGACGTATATTCTAAAGACCTACAACTAACAAGATTCACTCTAAAGAATTTTGAAATGGTAGTGTGAGAGAAATTTGTCAGAAATAGCAGCAAGGGTGATACAGAAAGCAATTGTAGAGAGGTTACCTTTGGGAAAAAGGGGAGAGAAAAGTTATACTTGAAGCAAAGAGCCTCCAAAAAAAGAACACAATCAGATAGCAGCCTCAACCTTCACAAACCCCTCCCCCCCCATTTTCCACTTCCACAAGTTGATGTGGCTATTACGATGTATTCATATCATACTTCCATAAAGAATTAATTCAATGAGTAATTAGAATCTCTTTTCACCAATTCGCATATTTATTTTTTGTGCATAAATCACTTAAGAATTGCAAACAAGTTAAGAGCCTGCACACGATAGCTTTGCTGCAAACTTTATTCCTCCACTAAATAACACTTCAGTGAAGTCAATTTCTTCTAATTTGCACTATCCTAGTTTACCAGTATCTGTCATCTGCGTATTTTGCTAACTGCCCACATTCACCTTTGCCAAGCTGAAAATAGATATCTTAAATATTGGCCTTGTCTCAGGTTCCAGCCAACCATTTCCTCTTACTAACAAATCCCAGGCAAATCTAAGAAAAGAACTTTTCACATCCAGGACAAGATTTTGTCAGAACTCACAAAAAAAAAAAAAAAAAGAAAGAAAGAAAGAAAGAAAGAAAGAAAGAAAGAAAGAAAGAAAGAAGGAAGGAAGGAAGGAAGGAAGGAAGGAAGGAAAGACAGAAAGAAAGAAAGAAAGAAAGAAAGAAAGAAAGAAAGAAAGAAAGAAAACAGAGAAAAGTTGAAAATAGGGCATAGCTAAAAACAAGTTTGTATATTTGGCATACAACTTAATTTAATGCCATTGAACATGGCCAATATATTGATATATGCTTGAGACAGGGCTATATGTCGTTCCTAAAATATGACTGTAATGCCTGGTATCAGGAACCCTGACATTTTTTTTGATCAAGTTTAAAAAGCTAGTCAAGTGACTAGCTAGTCAAGCTAGTCAAAGAATGAAGGATTTTACAGGATTCAAGAATTCATAGCATGGACTCCAGGTACCCTTTGACAAAAGGCTGGATTCAAATTAAATAGAAAAAACTTGGGGAAAATCCTGCTTGCTCCTGAGAAGAATATTGCCAACACCTGGCAGACAAAAGGAGAGAGCGCATATAAACATGGGTGAAATAGTTACTGTGCCCAGAAAGAAAGACGGCTTAAACATGGCATGGCTCGCTAGAGAGAGAGCCACTTGTTGAAGCATTCTTCCTTCAACTCTTGCAGTTTTTAAAACCTGGCATTTGCAGAAGCCAATTCTTTCCTACAAATTGGCTCCTTCTGCCTCTCAAAACTTTCCACCAATCTGGGTCCAGTAAAGTAATAGCTAACCAAATCTGGGCATTTACATCCCCCCTCTCCCGATCACATCCAGTGCATGGCTATCTAGCCCATGTGAGGTAAATCGGAAATTAGAAGTCAAATGTAAGTAAGCATATACCATGCACGCAATACAACTGCATTGCTTTGATTTTGAAGGGAACTGTTATTTTTTTCAATTTACATAGGTAAATCTTCACAGTAATGTGATTCGGCCCTCCACAACACTCCCTGTTGCTCATCCCTGGGCTAACCCAAAGAGTGCTAAGTGGGAGCGTTAGGCAGCCTCCTTTCCTAATCCACAGCCATTCTGGAATCATTCAAACAGGCCACTCAAATCCAGGGGCCTCAGAGCCCTCTCCCAGTTTCTGCACACAGCCTGCCATTGCCATAGAAACGCAGAAAGCCTGTTTGTTTTTCTGCCCGAGCCTGAACAGCACGTCCTATGCACTGGCCAGGCCTTGCCAATCCACAGAGGGATCAGGCAAGAAATGGGAACACCAGACCAACTACAAGGCAGATCCAGCTTGTCACATGAGGCACAGGAACCACCCACCCACCCTCTTGCCAAAAATGTCAGCCACCCTGCCGAAGTTGTCGGCTGACCACTGCTTCCCAGCAGCTCAAATCTAAAGCAGATGCCATGAATCTTGTGCAAGCGGGGGCCAACAAAAAGTTTACCCAAAGCCAAAGATAGGCCTCTGACGAGGTCCAGTTGTCATGGAAACTCAGAGAGAAAGATAATTGAAGCCGGTCAGCGGTGGATGAGATCCATCTGAAGCACAGAGAAGCTCTGCTGTGAAGGCTCAGAACAGCCTATCTGAAAATCAAGAAGGCAGCTCTACTGGAATGGAGGGGGACCTCAAACTTGAGCCAGGAGGGGGGGAAAAGCTAGAGAAAGGCAGACACAACTTGCAGACAGCAGCAACTGGCCAAGGGAAAAGGCATCCAATGTCCCCGCAACTGCATCTGGAGGAAAGCAAAGTGCCAGTAGCACTTTGGCAGCTCTATATATGTTTGTGTGTGGTCATTGTGCACTCAGGTGCCTGTACATACATAACACTCAGGAAGTTAAAAAGAAAAATGAGGAAACACTGGAGTCTACTGTATGATTTGTAGATTTGTGAAGTGCTGTAAAAATTAACCCATAGCAGCAATTTAATATTTAAAGGAGCCATAACCCACATGTATTGTTCTTTAAGAAACCAAATATTTTACTAACATTTGCTTATTGATCTTGTGATGTTTCAACCTAGAAGTAAATCTATTCTGCAATCTAACCAGAAGTGTATCCTGTTCTGGTTAAATCCACATAGTTTGACCATTCATTCAAAGATCTATTGTAAACAAAAGATTATATGAATTGTATGTATTTTTTCAGCAAACCTTGTCCCCAACCTTACAATAAGTTTATTTTTAAAAAACCAGTTTAGCTTCTCTTCAGTTTTGCTAAATCACAATAGCAGCTCCTTCAAGTCAACTCCCTTAGAACTCATGTCAAGATAAACTAGTCTCCAAGACCCACCATCTTTTTTCCATAACTACTGGAGCCAGACAATTAAACACAGACGCATAGTACCTCAAAGCTACTTCATTCTAGTGGCTTCTAGCCCAAGTGAACAAATCCCATAAACTGTTCCTTCAAGCAACTTTCCACTCTTTATATGCAGTCCTCACCCACTCAGTGCATGAGATTGCAAAAAGTCTAAACGATGATTAACATTTTTTTTTTTGGCGAAGTATTCTTTTGTCCACAGATAATAGACCTAACATACAAAGTTGATTATTCTTCTGGTAAGAAGACAGGCCAAAAGATTGATTTTTTTCCTTAGGAAGATCTTCACCCACAAGAGTTGACATTAGTTGTATGGATTACTTTCTTTATTACACAGGCAGTCCTTGCTTACTGACTGCTTCTTCAGTTACTGTTCAAAATTACGACAGCACTGAAAAAGTAGATTAAGGACTTGTCCTTAAACACTGTGGTTGCAGTGTTCCTGTGATCACATGATCTCTATTTGCAACCTTCATTAGCCGCTTCCAACAAGCAAAGTCAATGAGGAAGTCAGCAGGAAATCATAAGTCACAATGACATGATGTCATGATTAATGATCACTGGTGATTCACTTAACCACAGTCAGAATTGATGTTAAATCGGGTGTTGCTTCACTTTACAACAGCACCACATAGCAACTGAGTTGCTGGTCTCAACTGCAGTCAGAGAGGCCTAACTGTACTTAATAGCCAATCAGTTTAAATCAGTATAATGACTGAATGCATGAAATATTCACCCACCGCCAAATAATAAAATAAAATAAAATAAAATAATAAAAATAAATGTGTTGGCTATAGAACTAGACAGCCAGACATGGATGTCTCTTCCATCATCATAGATAGTAAATTTAACTATTGTTCTCAGTTATTGGAGTAACAGAGTTGACAAGAAAGAGGTGTACTAAAAAAAATAGCCCCTAGGCAGGCTCAGTTAAGCTATAAGGTAAAGGTAAAGGTTCCCCTCGCACATATGTGCTAGTCGTTCCCGTCTCTAGGGGGCGGTGCTCATCTCCGTTACAAACCCGAAGAGCCAGCACTGTCTGAAGACGTCTCCGTGATCATGTGGCTGGAATGATTAAATGCCAAAGGCACACGGAACTCTTTTACCTTCCCACCAAAGGTGGTCCCTATTTTTCTACTTGCATTTTTTTACGTGCTTTGCTGAAAAAATTCATACAGTTCATATAATCTTTTGTTTACAATACCTCTTTGAATGAATGGTTGGCAGAAGTTGGGACAAGTAACGGGAGCTCACCCTGTTACGCGGCACTAGGGATTCGCACCGCTGAACTGCCGACCTTTTGATCAACAAGCTCAGTGCATTAGTCACTGAGCCACCACGTCCCTTTCAATTAAGCTATAGCATCTGCAATATTGGGCAGGTAAAGGCTGTACCTGGAAGTGAATCTATATATATATATAAAAGGGAAACCTCTCACGCATTAATCATGAAATCTCCAGAACAGTAAAGCGTACAAACTTGAAATTTGCCATGTATGTTCCTCTTGGCTTCTAAGTGCTTACTAAGAAAGGATTTTTCAAAATGACCATCAGAGCATTAGTATTTCCTATATTATTATAATATTCCTATATTATTATTATGATGATGCTAATTAGTTAGATGTTCTACTCCCCCTCCCAACTTGAAAATAACTCTGGAGAGAATGGGATAGTATAGGACAGGCTTCTGTGGGGCAATCCTCATGGAGAGAAGGGGCTAGAAAGCCTAAGGGAGAGAAGGGGATAGGAAAGGATCTATGGGGCCAGCCTGAAGGAGAAAAGGGGATAGAGAGGAGAGGCTTCTGTGGGGCAAGCCTGAAGGAGAGAAGGGGAGAGGAAAAGCCGATTGGGTAAGTACTCATTAATTTTCAAACTCTTAAGATTTATCAAATAGTGAAGCACGGGTATTCGGCTAGTTTACCAATAAAGGAGAATATTTGTAGTTCAGGATTGAAATGAGGTGTCCTTGGTGCTCTCTGAACTTGCTTGTTTTCTTGCATTATCCGAATTAGGTAACATCATCAGTGCTAATAAGGAGTGTGGTTTGCTGTCAGTTTATATTCTAGTCTAGTGATTTTCCCTTTCAATGTTGCTGGGGATGGCCTTAGAGGCTCTTTGGTTAGGCTGTTTACTGTTGGCTTCTTTGGCAGTTTCTTGACTGAGGCATTATTTACTTGATTGTTGGTCTGATGTTAATCTTGGAGTTAATCTATGCTGATCTAGGTGCTGATTGCTGGTGGAAAGGTGCTTGGCCTTTTTCTTCCCTTTTTGGCTGGTTGATTGTCTCTTTTGCATAGTCTATAGATGTTGTTAATGTCTATGTGTCTATTGATGGCTAATTTGTCAGAGTGCCCTGCTTCTAGAAATTCCTTGGCATTTTTTGGACTTGGCTTGGTTTAGGATGGTCACATTTTTCCAAAGTCTGCCTATCTGTTGTAAAAATTAAAAGGCCTGGTTTGACCAGCAGCTGCCTTGTTAGAAGCCAGGCTGGGCTTGTCTCATCAGCAGCAGGAGAAAGAACATAGCAAAGATCTAGTGCAAGTGGCAGAGTGAGAGGAACACAGGATGGCAGGGTCAGCAGGATCAGTGGAAAGACAAAAGGCAATGATTGGGGGTAGGAGGAAGAGATAGGGAGGGGAAAGTTGACGAGGAGGCAATCCCTTACCTTAACTAGGTTTGGGGCTCAGAAGAACCAAGCCAGGAATAGTTTGGATCAAGGTAGCTTGCCTAATTACCACGTGGGATTCAGTTAATGGCAGCAACTGGAAGGACTAGGATTGCCATGGCTAAGCGATGTGACCATGTGACGTCACACTTTGCGACTGCTTCGCTTGATAATGGAAATTCTGATCTCAATTACCATCATTAACTAAGGAGTACTTGTGGTGGAGCAAGACACTCAGTTTCCCAGATGCTGTTTCCAGAGGGTATTTCCTCTGGATTGTCTTTAGCATCCACCTATCAATGGAGTTGAATTCCGAGGTGTGTTAGAATTTTTGTGAAGCTGCTTATCTGAGTGTCTTGGTCATAACACTGATGTGATTTATTCAGGTTCTGATCTCTGCTATGAAAAGGGGTCAAACACTTCTTTCATTGGATTCTACTCCTTTTAGTGGCCAATCTTCCTTCTTGCTTTTTTTAGCACAGAGGCCAGGGAATCACTAGCAACTTGTTTCTAGAGTAGGATTTAGTTTTAGACTAGTATTATGTGTTAGGTGCTAAAGTTACAGATCCCATCAAACTACCAAGCCTAAACACATGTTCTGACAAAAAACTGAATGGCCTCCACTATGGATCTGAAGGTTTCTCTTCTGGGAATATTTCGAAAACCCCTTAAGAAGCAAGTAGATATTGTGGCAAGTATTTGCTCTAATCTGAGAATCTTTCTCAGGAGTATTAGGTAAAAATGCACATTAAATGGTCTACAGTGGGTAGGCATATAAAATTTTCCTGGAAATTTCTGTCTCTTCCCTTTCTCACTCAAGCACTAACTAGATGTCATAATGTACTCCAGGCTCTATCGCCTGAAGCCTTGAAGAAAAGTTAAATTGTTTATTAGCTATGGCGGATCAAGAGTTGAACCTTTGGTGCATCTCTGCTCCTGCTAAGGGCTCCTTTCACATATCTGATCTTGTTCCTTTCATCTTTTCTATGCCTGTCTTCTAGAAGAGGTAAGAAATGAATACATTTAGGAATAATATAAAGAAAAGGGCTCCTAAAAGCAGAAGACTCTTTTCTTTAGTGGACGGATGTGATGGTGGTAATAGTGGTATTTTCATTGCTTCGTTTTGAGTGTGTGTGCACCCCAGATCTTCCCTTGCTGTTTAGCCTTTTGCCACAAAACTAGTCTACAAGGCAAAAAAGGGCCCTTTGCATGTGATTTCTATTTCTGGAAGGGACAATGTTGTACTCAGGGCCCACTTCACCTTTCAGCAGGGAGAGGCTGTTCAGGCATTCCTGTATTTCGTCTCCTTGGAGCGTGAAATGACAGGCAGAGCCAGAGCCAATCAGTTCTTCTGCAATCTAGAATTCCCCTTTATAGTTGTGCATATACCAAGTTGTGGGATGAACAGTTCTTACTCCGCAAATCACTGAGGAAGACTTATGTCCTCATGTTGCCTGGCATTTAATTAACAGTTGCTGTAGGGGAAAAATGTTGGAAGTGCTGTTTAATCACCACTTCTGAGACTTTTCTTATGTCCAGCATCTCCTTCTCCTGATCTTGGTTGGTGGCCATGATGGAATTTTGAGTTGGTGTTATTCTATTACAGAGAGGATCTGTAGTTATTGTCACTTTAAATGACTTTAGTGCTCTTCAGCTGTCAGCAAAGCTCACTTTAATGAGTATGGAGATTCTCAGTCATCCAGGTCATGGTTGTCCCAAAGATGCTTTTTCAAGAGGCAACTGGACTTTCTGGTTTTTCTTTGAACACATTTTGCTTCTCATCCAAGAAGCTTCCTCTTCTCACTAGTTAGCTCTATCACTCTGTCACAATCAGAAGCTTTTACAAATCACATACATGCACCAACCATAAAGAAATCCTCGTTTTATTTGTAACTGAACCAGAAGAACATACTCTAGGAATTACTAGGAATATTTTCTTGGCTTGCTAACAAGCTGCCACAATGTTGTAAAGGTGAAAGATGCCAGCTTGAAGAGAGTTTGTATAATTCCTCATAGCCCTATAAAAAAGGAAAATAATCCTTTCAAAGGCTGGGATTAACCTCAGAACAACCATACTAATCAGTATATTTAGAGTTGGGAAATACTTCCACAAAAGCTGTACGACAAAAGCCAGGAAAAAAAGATATTCCTCTTTATGCACTTGATTCATATGCTCAGATCATTAATTATTATCTGCTCCGAATTCTCTTTATTCTGTATTCTTCCCTGGGAATGCCAAATCGGTTTCTGAAGGACACAGAGAACATGATTTTCAGAAACAAACCCTTGCTCTACAGGTATATTATTATATACTGGGTGATGAGAATATTCAATATTCATACCACACGCAACCAGGCACCATATAAATACCACACACAGAATAGCTCAAAGCACACACTCTGCTAGAGAGAAGTTCCCCAAGGATGGGCTCCAGCATGAGTCCAAAAGCTCAGAAGACTAAACCTCTGGTCCCGGTGACATTATTTTGGGATATGTATATTGGCCTTCTTTCATAAGGATATTCAAACTCAGACCAGGAGCACTGGGCTATCATTTTCATAATCTCTGGCAAGGACAAGTATTGTATGTTCTGGTCTGCCACATTCGCGTGACATGGCACATCCATGTAAGCATGGGTAGTTGTGTGGATAAAAAGTGCACCATTTTTTTTAAAAATGGGAGTCAGGTGACTTAATCTGAGCATTGGTGGCTCCAATATGATACAGAGAACATAATGGATCTGTGCCCTTGTGGCTCATCGTCTCCTGCTATGACACACAAAGTCTGGGAGAAACTCTCCCAGCAAATTCACCTAAGATCCTAGCTCTTTCATCACAGCTGTTGAAAGAGAAACAGAACCTGGACTTGCCTTCCTCCCGAAGATGCAGTCTGGTTTCTAGATTTTATTTGTTGGCCTGAATGACTGGCAATTTAGCCTTGTTTATTTTGGAATAAAAAAACAGAGACTTTAAATGCATGGATGGCACTTTTTTTACTTTAAAAAACCAACAATCAAAAAGGATTTAACCTTTCCCCCTTGCGCTGCAGTTCCAGAGAAAACTACTTTTTGAACCTGGCATTTCCCCCAGGGGGGAAGCTGCCACTGGCACTAATGACAAATTCCTTTCCAGAGCAAAGAGCAGCTTTAATTATTTTCACTGGTATGGGAAAGAAAGACTCATGTCTTCACTTCAGAGTTACAAAAACTTGATTCTTCCCGCTGCAATTGTTACTTTAAAACAAAAAATTAAGATTTGTTCAATTTTGAACAAATATCATCTAGT
Source organism: Ptyas mucosa (assembly GCA_012654045.1). NCBI lineage: Eukaryota > Metazoa > Chordata > Lepidosauria > Squamata > Colubridae > Ptyas > Ptyas mucosa. Next base: position 2,605,585 of record WNWU01000012.1, on the reverse strand, counting down.
TTCTGTGTCCTCTGTTGGGTTTGTTCATACAGAAAGGTAATACTTTAACTATGGTTTGTTAAAGCCAACATAGAAGTCTGGTTTATGCACACAGTATCACTAAATGAAAATCAGAGGCACAAAGGAAGAACATTGGCCTGCAGCATATGGCAGACCTGCCACAAACTACTGTCCTGCACCAACAAGTAGGGCCTTGTTAATCTAGGGAACACTCCTCCTTGCCCCAGGGTAATATACATGCAATCTTACAACCTGTGATGCCTTGATTCCCCCAAGGAGAAGGTCTCTTCTTTCAGTAATAGCAGCCAAGCCCTGGCACTGTGCCCCTGCCTGCTCACCTTCAGAAAAGAGTCAGTTTCTGTCTCTCCTTCCAGAGGCTGTGAATCACCAAATCTGTCTGTGCACATCGCTCAGCACTCTGTGACTCAGCCTTACACCAGGGTTGAGCCGGCATTAGTAGCAGGCCTGGAGCCCTTTGCCAAAACTGAAAGACTGTGGCTTGCTTGAGGGCACTGCAGGCAAATCCCATTCACACCCATCCAAATAAGGAAAACAACAGTTTTTCTCATCTCAGTTCACGGAAAAGAAATTGCGCACCAGCAAAGAGGACTTGTACTTGGTCAGCAGCACCAAAAGAATACAGCTTGAAGTAAGAAGATAAGCCACACAGCCTCCTTCTAGCCCTTCTTGCTACAGAATCCTGGCAAATAATATTTTAAGCCCTGGTAGTTTTTCAGGTTTCTGGCCTAATTTCTGATGCCGTTCTTTGCAAGGATCCAAACTGAAAGATCTTGCCAAGCCATGAGTTAGACACAGGTTTCTCAAACTTAGCAATTAAGATATGTGGACTTTTAACTCCCAGAAATCCCCAGCCAATCATGTTCCACGCTGAAAGGAACAAGAAAAGAGCTAACTTCATTTTATTTAATTCTTAAATATACTGAGAACAAGTAGATAATGCTCAAAATTAATCTAATACAAGATTCCACCAATAATAGAGAGCATCTCTTGCACTTTGGGGTGTGTGTGTAACTTTTTATATTTATGAGTAGAGGAAAAAAGTAACTTAATTAGATGTGCAAACGCCACATAAATGTAGAATTAATACCGTGGGGGAAAGAAGCAACGGGGCCATTGCATATTACACAGGAAGCAAACCAGAGGATGTGCAAGTGACTCACATTTTGTTTTTTGTAGCTAATATCCCAAACTCACCATCTTTCATAACCTCTCATTAAGTGGGAACTTCAAGAATAAATGATTACCTTGCTTTATTGTTGTCACTGTCTCCCCCAGTTGCCCTGAAATTTATATCTTATGGCAGCACAAAATCTATCTTGTAAAATCTAGAGCATGAAGAAACAAGGAAACGTCCAGTTCTGACACAATTAGAATTACTTGCTGGGATGTTAATTCAAATAAATACTGCTCACCAAGCTACATGACAATATCAAATGCATGTTTATTTCCACATATACCGGTATGTCCTGTTCAGGGAAAAAGCAAGGAAAAATAAATTATTAACAGTAAAATGGTCACTGAATCATTTTTGTCCCCTTCTGACTCACAGTATTGTAATCAAGAATGGGTGGCAGGCAGAGTTAATGGGGTGCATATGTGAATGAGACGCCTGTCAGCAAATTTGGTCCTGAAATGGCTGTAACAGAAAGAGGTTCTTGTGCAGAAGCACTCTTTCCATGACTTTAAATGACATATACCGTATTTTTTGGAGTATAAGGTGCACCAGAGTATAAGATGCACCAAGATTTCGAAGAGGTAAAAGAATTTTTGCTCTCCCTGGCCCCCAAGAGCACTCTGCAAGCCTCCCAAACCTTCTGCGGGTCCTGTTTTTGCGAAAAACAGGCCCATTTTTCGCAAAAACGGGGCACGCAGAGGGTTTGGGAGGCCTGCAGAGTGCTCCTGCGGGCTGGGGAGGGCAAAAACGTGACATGTGGGGAGTTTGGGAGGCCAAAACGGACGTTGTCTTACCTGAACGTCCATTTTCTGGGCGCTGCGTATACACTCCATAGCTGGGTAACTTCCTGTTGTCTGACAGCAACTGAGAGAATCTTTTAAAAAATATGATTAGTCACCCCCCTCCTCAACTCCACCCCTTCCGTCCTCAACACCCCAGTCTTGAACGAAGGAGCGACACAATAGAAATTCAAACCAGAACCATTTATTAAACCACCAACCGAACAACCCACACAAAGCATGAAGCCAACAAGCCACAACAACCAGGGCGGGAATGGAGTGTATACGCAGCGCCCAGAAAATGGACGTTCAGGTAAGACAACGTCCGTTTTCCTGAGCGCTGCTACTACACTCCATAGCTGGGACATACCCAAGCCTAAACACCTAGGGCGGGCAGCTGAATGCTCTCATCCGGGGGCTCCGAAACCACCCGTTGCAGAACTCTACGGCCAAAGGCCGCCTCAGCAGACGCAAAAGAGTCAATCCGATAATGCCGAATGAATGGGGACAACGAAGTCCACGTGGCAGCCCGACAGACGTCCAAAATCGAAGCCTGCGCCGACCAGGCAGCCGACGCTGCCGCGCTCCGCGTAGAATGCGGCAAAATCCGAGCCGGCACCGGGCGGGACTGACGCTCGTAGGCACCAGAAATGCAGGCCTTAATCCACCTCCCGACCGTCGAAGAAGAGACCTTCTGCCCCAGAGACGACGGATGAAACGACACCAGCAACGCCTCCGACTTTCGAAAAGCAGCCGTCTGACGGATATATCGGCGAAGAGGCGGTCGAACATCCAGCGTGTGCCAGAGGACCTCGCGAGGATGCTTCGGGTCCGGACAAAAATCCGGTAAAACTATCTCCTGCGATCTATGGAACCACGAATTAACCTTCGGAACAAATGCAGGATCCAAACGAAGCACAACAGTGTTGGCATGGAACACACACAAGTCCTTCCGGACAGACAGCGCTGCGAGCTCCGAAATCCTCCTGGCTGACGTAATAGCCAACAGAAAGGCCACCTTGAACGATAAAAACTTGAGAGAAACTGAACCAAGCAGTTTGAACGGGGCAACAGTAAGATCCAGCAACACCAGCAACAAGTCCCAGGAAGGATAACGGTGTACCGTGGGGGGTCTGATGTTCGAGGCCCCATGCAAGAAATCCTTCACCCACGGGTGATGAGACAATGAGGAATACGGTGGGCAAGACAGCACAGTGGAGAGGGCAGCCACCTGACGACGGAGGATAGCCGGAGTCAAGCCCCCATCCAATCCCGACTGCAGAAACCCTAACACATCATGAACCGTCGCCGAAGTGGGATCCACATGGTGGGCGGAACACCAGCGACAAAAGGCCCGCCAAGTCGCCTCATAAACGCGCGTTGTGGAGGGCCTGCGGGCCGCCTGCATAGTATCAATCACCGTCTCCGAGAGCCTATTCTTCCGCAACTTGAGCCGCTCAAACGCCAGACGGCTAACTGGAGCCATTGAGGATCCGGATGCTCGATGGCCCCCTGGCGTAGGGAGATCCGATGACGAGGGATCACCCACGGTTCCGACACTGACAACTCCACCAAGTCCGCGTACCACGGCCGACGAGGCCAATCCGGAGCCACCAACAACACTTCTGCCCTCTCCGAGATAAGCTTCCGAATCACCCTCGGAATGAGGGTAATCGGCGGGAAGGCGTACAAAAGCCCGCTCGGCCAACGGCACCGCAACGCGACTGAGTCCTCCGCCAGAGGAGACGGGTAACGAGTCACGAACCGAGGAAGCTGAGCGTTGGAGGGACTGGCGAACAGGTCGACTAGCGGCGTCGCAAACCGGAGAGTGAGCTCGCGGAACAATCTCGGGTGTAGCTGCCACTCTGCCTGATCGATGAGTTCGCGGCTGAGCCAATCCGCTTGAGTGTTGGCGGCCCCCGATATGTGATCCGCCCGCAACGACAGCAGATGACGTTCGGCCCAACGAAACAGCCTCTGACTCGAACATCAACGTCCGTGACCTTGTCCCGCCCTCCTTGTTTACGTGCGCCTTGGTGGTAGTGTTGTCCGTGAGGACCAGCACGTGACGACCCTGGACTTCCGAGCGGAAATGCTGAAGCGCCAGCCGAATTGCCCGCAGCTCCAGGAAGTTGATGCTGCAAGCACGCTCCGACGGCTCCCAGCGACCCTGGGCCACGAGACTCTCCAGATGGGCTCCCCAGCCGTGAAGGCTGGCATCCGTGGTGATCACGATCCGCTCCGTCTCTAGAAACTGGCAGCCCTGGCGAATGGCTGGAGACGTCCACCAACGCAGAGACATCTTCACTAGGGGGGGGTATCAACACCTCCCGAGCCGAGTTGGAACTTCCCGTCCGCTGAAAGGGGAGGAGCAGCCACTGAAGTGGACGGGAATGCCTGCAAGCCCACAGAACCACCTGGAAGCACGAAACAAACTTCCCGAGCAACTGCGAAAGAACCAACAGTGGAAGGGCCCGCCGAGTCTGCGCCCGACGCGCCAAGACCTCGATACTTCGCACCCGCTCCTGCGACAGAAAAACCTGACCCTTCCTCGAGTCGATGACGGCCCCAAGATGTTGAATTGACCTGGACGGAACCAGCTGACTCTTGTCCAGGTTTACGGTGAACCCGTGGGCCTGAAACGCTGCAAGTACTAGATCCCTGTCCCGCGCGGCCTGTTCCCACGTGGACGACAGCAACAGAACATTGTCCAAATAGCACAGCACCCTCACTGGGACCCTGCTGAGGGCTGCAGCCACCACCACCACCAGCTTGGTGAATGTTCGAGGCGCCGAGGAAAGCCCGAACGGCATGGCACAGTATTGGTAATGTTTGTCCGCAAACTCGAACCGCAGAAATCGACGATGCGAAACATGCACTGGTACATGCAGATAAGCCTCGCGGAGGTCCACTGATTGCATGAAGTCCCCCCGACGAACATGGGTAAGAATTGACCTCAGCGAGTGCATCTTGAACTGGCGGTAGCGCACCGCCAGGTTCAGCTGTTTCAGATTGAGAATGCCCCGCACCCCTCCCGAACTCTTGGGCACCAAGAACAGGATGGAGTAGAAACCGGTCCCAATCTGGTCCTGAGGAACCGGTTCTATCGCCTTGATCTCCAACAAGTGATCTATCTCCGCCAACATCAGATTGCGAAGGTCGTCTGAAGGAGGCACGGGGCACCTGACAAACCGGCACGGCGGACGATCCACAAACTCGATCAAAAGGCCATCGGTCACCGTGCGACGCACCCAATTGTCCGTCGTGGATCGTTCCCATTGGCGGCGGAAATACTGCAGCCGCCCCCCCACCGGGCCAGGTGCCGGCGAGTCATTTGCCGCGCCTAAACGATGAGGCACCCGGCACCTCGAAAAGGTTGCTTGGAAGCAGCTTGAGGGCGGCCGCGGTCCCGGAACCGCTGTCTGTCGGCGAATCGGTCAGAAGGTTGGTACAACTGTCGGAAACTGGAGGAACTGCCCGATGTGGAGTAGGGACGAAAGGACTGTCGCTGTGCGTAAGGAACAAAACGCCTGTCCCGTCGGTGAAACGATGAAGGTAAAACCTTTCTCTTGTCCTTGTCCTCCACGAGTACAGGATCCAAGGCAGCACCAAAAAGCGAGGGCGCTTTGAAAGGGGCAGCCGCCAACTTCCACTTCATTTTGAAATCCACCTTCCAGGTCTGCAACCAACCAAGGCGCCGAGCAGTGATAGAGGACGCCATGGCACGAGACGCGAACTTCACCGAATTCAGCGAAGCATCCGCCAAATATTCCGTTGCAGCAATTATCTTGTTGACATCCTGGTGCAAGCGAGTAGACTCGGGCGGAAGCCTCTCCTGTAGTTGACGCAGCCAAATCAAGGAGGCGCGGTTGAAGAAAGAAGTGGCTGTAGCAGTTCTAATGGCCCAGGCCACCGCCTGGTGCGCCTTGCGCAAGGCCAACTCCACGCGTCTCTCCTCCGACTTCAGGCCATCCAAAGGATCCGAAGAAACCATTGAATGCGAAACAAGGGATGCTACAGGTGCATCCACCGTTGGCAGATCCAACAACGCCTCCAGCTCCGGAGCCGAGCAGTACAGTTTCTTGTCAAGATTGCTGGGCGCCATCAAAGATCCAGGCTGAGACCAAGGAGCTTGGAGAACATCCAAGAATAATTGAGGACACGGAATAAAGTCCTTCTCTTGTTTGGCCTGTTTGAACAAGGCATCATGGGGCCCAACCTCAGCCGGTGAAGAAGTGGTTTGAGCTCCCACCGACCCCAAATTTGTTGTCAAACGAGCCTTGTGAAGCAGAGACTTGAACAGAGCTGGCCGAAATAGGCCCGTAAAGGCCGGGGAGTCAGGCGCCAATCCCTCGTCCTCAGAAAACTCTGGATCCTCCGGATAGTCCTCCTCCCGGTCAGATGCCGAGGAAGAATCCGACTCAAGTCTCCCTCGAGGAGAGTGAGCCCTGCGGGAGACTGAAGGCTGTGAGGATCCACGAGATGTCTCGACTGGGGAAGGCTGCGGGGCCTGTTGCGAACCTGCAGCCATGATGGCAGCCAGAGCCGTGGACAGCATGGACTGCAGATCCATTTGGGACGCAGCGGAATGTCCCTCTGGAGCTCGAAGGCCCGCTGCCGTAGGCGTGAAAGTAGCCGAATGTGACAGTTTACGGGCAGGTGGATCCGAAGCCCGGCCAGCTGCAGAGACGTCTGGAAGCGATTGCGAAACCCGTTTTGACAGGGCGAGAGAGCCAGAGGCAGAGGCCCCGCCAGCTGCCGGCAGTACTGCAGGCGAAGATGAACGAGAAGACCCCTCTGCTCCCCCAACGGCCAACTCCGCCGCCAGCTTCGCTTTCTCGTATCTGCGCTCCAGGGCCTTGTGGCGACGTAGAGCATCCTTGTCAACTGCCCCAGGCTTAGAAGAGGGGGCCTTGTGACAGGTGGATGCAGATCGCTTGCCCCCCTTCTTTTTATGGGACTTGGATACCCTTGGAGGGCTATCATCCTGCTCCAGGTCAGACGACAGGGACGAGTCTGCCATAGTGTCCAGAGAACGACTTTCCACAGGATAACACCGGCCTGACAACAAAAAAACAGGGGCAGTGCGTGTTCTTTTTTTTTTTAATATTAAACTTATATAATAAACCTGAATGAAATTATATACTAAACACTTGAGAGAACGTGCCAAACTGCAACCAACTAGCACGCACCTCAGTCACTACGTCAAGGAGAAGGGCAACAGAAACCATCAGAGAAAGGCCAATGCCCCCCCTGCTGTGTGTGCACACCGGTGACACGTAGCACAGCCAATCAACTCGCAGGGTAATGCCCCAAAACTGATGAAGTCAAGAACCAAGGCCGGTCTTGAACTCTCCTGCTGGTCAGAGGGAGTCTGACGACCCCCCCCCTTTTCTTTCCAGGCGCTGCACCGGCAAGCTAGCCCAGAAAAGCAGCCACGTGGTCTGCCTATCACCGCAGATCACCTCCAGCAAAAAAAGGGGCAAGCGCTGAAATGCAAAATGGCGGCCGCACCAAATCCAAAATGGCGGCCGCAGCAGTGGCGCAGCAAAAAAAAAAAGTAGGAGGGCGGCCCAACAACAAAGGCACAGCCCACGCACAACCGCTGGCCTCGCTAGTCGGAGCGCCAAGCGGAGAACACCCCCAACGGCCGAAAATGAACTGGAGGGTGGCGAGCTGGCACCGCCACGCCACGCCTCCGTGTGCCTCTCATTCTCACCTTCGGCTCTTCGGCAGCTTACGCCAGCACCAGCAGCGCCGCCCGCAGTAACCTGACGGGCGGCTACCGGGGAGAGGCGCGGCGTTCGACTCAGCCACCGCCGAAACGCCGCACGTGGAAGCCGCTGCCGCCCGGCACACGCAAGGGCAAGCAAGAAGAAGAGAGGGGAGTGACGGCGAACCGCCCAGCCCCAACTCACCAGCAGCAGGCAGAAACAGCCGGATCCGCCCCGCAGGGACAGAAACCGGCAGCTGTGAGCGCACCAAGCGCGAGGCCGGAACGACCCAGAGCCCTGGGCACGAACCGGCCAGACAGCAGACGAACGAAGCTCAGGTCACAGATAGGAAAAAAAAAAAAAAACCTGTAGAAGAAAGGAAACTCAACCGAACCCAAACAAAAAGGAGGGGAGAAAAAAAGGACTAATCAAAAGAAACAAATAAAACCTGAACGCAACACTCCAGAGCACAAAAAAGATCCTCCCAGTCTGTCAGCAACTGAGAGAAAGACTGGGGTGTTGAGGATGGAAGGGGTGGAGTTGAGGAGGGGGGTGACTAATATTTTTTTAAAGATTCTCTCAGTTGCTGTCAGACAACAGGAAGTTACCCAGCTATGGAGTGTAGTAGCAGCGCTCAGGAAAACTGGGCCTGTTTTTCGCAAAAACGGGACCCGCAGAAGGTTTGGGAGGCCTGCAGAGTGCTCCTGGGGGCTTGGTAGGGCAAAAACGCCCCTGTTTTCGCAAAAAACAGGGCCCTTTTTGGCCTCCCAAACCCCCCCCCCACATGTTGCTTTTTTGCCCTCCCCATCCTCCAGGAGCACTCTGTAGGCCTCTCAAACCCTCTGCGCATCCCATTTTTACGAAAACCAGGCCTGTTTTTCACAAAAATGGGACGCACAGGGCGGGGTTTCAGGAGGCCAAAAATAGCTGTAAGACACACCAACATTTCCACCCTCTTTTTTTGGGGGGGGATGCGTCTTATACTCCGAAAAGTATGGTAAATCACTCTTTTAAATTGAATGTAGGGGCTGGGATCTTTGGTCTTTAATGTAAATGGTATTTGTAATCAGTTGTTCGTATCTTTAGCTGAAAAATGGTCAGGAGATTTTAAAATATATAATTTGGATGCTAACTGCCTCACTGGCAAGAGAAAGAAACTCTCTTTTGGAACCCCCCCCCCCTTTTTAAAAAAGAAAAGTTCAAGAAAGGTAGCTTTCCAATAGATTAGTGATCAGACATCAACAAGTGAGAAACACACTTTTCCTCTGCTCCAGGAGCTTGCAGAGATGCCATCTCTTCAAGAATGGCCTCCTGGTATTATAAACAAGTCCCCTTCTACAGAAAATTCTAAATCCCCATCCTGGAATATAATGCTAGCAATGTTCAGAATTAAGTCCTACTGGGCTTAATTGGATTTACTCCCATCAAAGCATGCACAAAATTGCAGCCTAAGTCTTCTCGTGCTAGTCTGCCCAATTCTTCTGCGCAAATAAAAAGCTAGTGAGGCCTATTAGCCCTGAATCCTAGCATATCAAAATCCAAGACTATGAAACCAAGGAAACTACAATTCTAGGATTAGAATTCATGTGTATATTTGCATATTCTGAATGGGAAGGTTTATACTGGCTACCCACAGTAAGATGATTCTCTCTCTCTCCTGAATATTAAATTTTGTTTGTCTCAAACAGATTAAGCAATAGATATGAAGGACCAAGCGCTAAGACAGCAAACCGTGTGGAGTATAATGACCTCTCTGCAAACAAACTTCTGGAGTAGAAGTGGTACACATTTCTGAGGAGAGGCTTTCATTTTTCACTCAGTATTTTTACACCAACAAATAATGTGCAAGATTCTGCAGCCTCAGGCTTAGCGTTAAAATCTAAAATCTGTATTTCATCAGCATCTAACATTTTCAATCCAATACCTACTTTGTAGCAGGTTTAATTCAATTCCAATATCCATCCTAGCTCATTTCTCCCCCATTCATTTCTCCTCTCCCAGCTCCAGTCATACTCTTTTCCTTCTTCTACACCTTTCTTAGAAGCTTTCCGTCTAATTTCCCAATGCATTATTTGCACCAATTTTGAAACAACTGCCAAAGGCCTTCAACAAATTCCACTTCCTCATTCAAGCCACAAAGGAGAGAGGGTGGAGGAAAGGAGAAATAGGCTGACCTGAAATGAAAATTACCTATTGTCTTCCTCCCCCAATTGGGTATAGCCAAACCAAAAGAAGTCAAAAGGTGACCATATCCCTTTCAGAGGCCTCTGTGCAGGTGTTGAGGAGGAGGTAGAAAGGAAAGAAGGGGGAGAAGGAGGAGAGGAGGAAAGCATTTCCCTTCAATACTGGGCACTCCCAGGCCTCCCCACTCAACCTGTCCAACAGGTTTCAGACCATGCTGCGTATTTTTTCCTCTTTATTGAACCCCCAGCAAAATACGTCTATCGTTTCCCAAAAGCCCACCCACCCCCATCCTTCGTACCACTATTTTTCACAAAGCCTAAAAGAAATTGGCAAAATGCCATTACAATGCTGGTGGCAGTATTCTGTCTTTGGACTCCAGATCAAGTTTACGAGCTAGCTATTCTTTTTCATGTTGTATCAAATCCCATCCAGGGATCCAGGCCAGGCTTTGTGCCTGCCAGTGATTCACCTGTTCTGGGCGTGGCAGCTTCAGGCAGATCCACCTGTCCTGGATTCCAACACAGGCAACAGTGTGCCAAGTTAGTAACTCACCGCACAAGTTCATTCACCTGCCACTAGGAGAATCAACTGAAGGAGCAGGGCGAGTGAGAATCAAAGAGCCCTGGGCCATCCACGCAGTGAAGCCAGAAAAGCACCTTGCACCATATCACCTCAACAGGAAGCAATGCTTATAAATTAACAATGCTGAAATGTATTATGTCTTCTGTACTCTAAATAGCTCTTCCTTTTTTCCTTCCCCCTCCTCCAACTTTCACAATTTAGCAGTATAGCTTGGAAATCCTGTTATAGGAAAGTAGAGCCAACATTGTCAGGCAATATAAAATGTATTCCAAAAAGTATTCTCCTACAATGCAATGCAGTGCCTGCTAAAATATGCACAAGATCCTATACAAGGTAACCTAGTGGCTGTCAAAACAATCAATCCAATATTGACAAATCCTTATAACAACCTCCCAGCTTGAGGAATGCGCTATCTTATAAACAGACAGGTCAAAAGCAAAGATTCCCTATGATTTATGAATGAAGTCTCCCAAGTTTCATTTTTATTTAAAGCTTCAGGATATTCCAAATAGGATTGGAAGTAAGATTTTTTTTCCCCAAATCAAATCTGTTCTACCCCACTACTGATAATTCATTTATTTCTCATATTTTTATGGCTGCCCATCTCATAAAAATGACAATGTATAACGATTTATAAAAACAACTAATATATAAAAACCGATCAATTAAAATACGAAAAAGTCACCATCACAAATGAAAAAATCCTAAATTTTAAAAAAAAATATGTAAACCCCAGAGATATAGTAAAAGATCAACCACAATGGAGCCATCTAAGAATGTCTCCAGTTCCCCGCGACCCGAAGCCTGATCTTACGCCTTGAGAGACAATACCTTGAGGGACTCTAAAAATGGTAACTTGGCGAGGGGGGGAGATTGTGAGGAAATATTCTATCAGATGGGTGCCACTGCGGAGAAGGCCTGCCCCCTGGGACCCAACAAATGATATGTAGTGTATTTTTTTTTCCTGAGGTCTAACAGCACTTACTCTCTCTAGCCTGTGTCTCATCATGATGGTGGGGAGGTGATAACTCCGAGGAGTGATGAGCAAAGAACTGTGCATTTTTTAATTTTAATTTAATTTTAATTTTATTTATATGCCACCCTTCTCCGGAGACTCAAGGCGGCTTACAATGCGTTAAGCAATAGCCTTCATACTTTTGTATATTTTATACAAAGTCAGCTTATTGCCTCCACAAACCGGGTCCTCATTTTACCCACTTTAGAAAGGATGGAAGGCTGAGTCAACCTTGAGCCTGATGAGATTTGAACTCGCAGTAATTGCAGGCAGCTGGATGTTAAATGCTGCCTTAGTAGGAGGGATTAGCCTCCTACGCACTCAGGCATATGCCTAGAGCAGAGGTTCTCAGTCTTGGCAACTTTAAGATTCACATACTTCCAACTCCCAAACTTCCCAAGCCAGCATCGGGAACTGGCTGGCTGAGAAATTCTGGAAGTTCACGTATCTTAAAATTGCCAAGATTGGGAACCCCTGCCTAGAATATATACTTACCACAGAACCTCCCAATTTATATAAAGGTCATCATGAGCCGAGGTGGTGCAATGGTTAGAGTGCAGTACTGCAGCTACTTTAGCTGACTGCTAGTTCAGCAGATCAGTGGATCAAATCTCACCGGCTCAAGGTTGACTCAGCCTTCCAAAATGAGGACCCAGATTGTTGGGGGCAATATGCTGTTTAGTATACTGTCTTTGGTGTAAGCCGCCCAGTGTCCTTGGAGAGTGGGCAGCATAGAAATATTAATATTAATAATAATAATAATAATAATAATAATAATAATAATAATAATAATAATAATAATAGCAGCAGCTGTTCAGCTAAAGCAAGCAGGCATCTGTATCAGTCTGGCATAGCAATTATGGAATTGGACTAAAAATCAGGAGACTTGAATATCTTTTGCCTTTTTTCCTACTTCCCCTACTTTTTTCTAATTGCACTTTTAGCTTTTACTGCAATTTCTTTCTTTTAATTTCCTCTGTCCTATTTCAGTTTGTATTAGTTCTTATTATAGCTATATAATTTGTAGATAAAGATTTTTTTAAAAAAGGAGAAGGCAATGGGAAACAACTACTGTGTTTTGCTAAGAAAACCACACAGATAGGCAATATGGGGTGACTGATAATATAATGCTGGATGATGGGCCCCTCAGCTCAGCTAACACTCAATATGCTACTGAGGAATTGCTGAGTATCTTTTGGAGTACTAATGGTACCGTATTTATGATGTAGTAAGATTAAAGCCTTTTGGGAGTCTAGTTGCTGATGTTGCCATGCAGGAAAAGAAAATTCAAAGCCACAAAGACAGAAATATAATAAGAATACAAAACATAAGAAGTACGAGCATGGGGAAGCTCAGTACAGTGACAAATTAAATAAACTGAGCCTAGAATGACATCGTAGGCATCAATAAATTGTAATAGATTGGAACTGACTACTTTCATTCAGGAGATCATACTGTTCACTCTGCAGTATACGATAAACAAAGAGGGCAGTGTTGCTTTCACAGGCAAGAACGATATGACAAACACAGTGCTTGGGTACAATAAAGTCAGTAACTGACTTCAGTTGGACTTCACAGATAATCTTTAATTATGATGGTTATCCAAGTTTGGGCATCAATCATTGATGCAGAAGAGGAAGCTGTCAAATTTTATGGTCAAGTTTTAAAATGAAATCAACAGGACATGCCAATTGTGCTGCTTATGATTGGAGACTGCCAAAGTTAAAAAAAAAACATAGTTGATTGTATAGACTACATTATCAGTTTCTGCCAATCCAATGATTTCTTCGTTGCTAACACAGTCTTCAAACAGCCAGAACATTGCCTCTTTACATGGACATCACCAGATGGAGTAGACGAAATCAAATTAGTACAAGGAGGCTCAGGTACAAAGCAGACATGACCAGAGACTGCAGAATAGACTGCAAACTGGTTAAGTGCAAGTTCCAAGTCAAACTTAAACAGAAGAAAGCCAACCACTATCTGCAAAATGATGGACTCAGAATTTTCAAGGAAACATTGGGAATCACTTTGAAGTTTTGAACTTCATTGACAATTAGAAGAGTTAGAGGAACTGTAGCAGGAAATCAGAAAAATCTTAATGATGAATGTGAAGAGTCAGCCAAAGATGAAGAAACAGAAGAAAGCAAACTGGATGTCAGAACAAATGGTGCAAATTGCCAAGAAGAGGAGCCAAAATCAAAAAAGACAATGATCTCAGGAAGGAACTTAACAAAGACTATCAGAGAGCTGTTAGAAAAGACAAGAAGCAATATCACAACATTTGTCAAGATGGAAACAGATATGGCAAAACAAAGTTCTTCGAACTGAGAAAAAGGTACCAAATACAAATAGTAACTTATAATAAAACTATTCAAAAAGAAGGGCATACAAAGATAGAAAGAGTATGCTAAAATCATTAAAGACAGAGTGGCTGTGGCTGCCGGCGTCCCGGTATAGCCAGCTGGTGCCATCGCTGGTTATTGGGGGCGAATCATTGGCCCCCACAGAAAGGGCTTGTAACTTGGGCGTCCTCCTGGACTCACAGCTGTCTTTAGAAGAGCACACAACGGCTGTGGCCAGGGGGGCTTTTTATCAGGTTCGCCTGATATGCCAGTTGCGCCCCTTTCTAGACCGGGACTCCTTACGCACGGTCACTCAAGCACTCGTCACTTCTCGTTTGGACTACTGTAACGCTCTCTACATGGGGCTCCCCTTGGGGTGCACCCGGAGGCTCCAGCTGGTGCAGAATGCGGCCGCGCGGGGGATTATAGGAGCGATGGGGCGCTCCCATGTGACTCCTCTCCTGCGTGAGCTGCATTGGCTCCCGCTGGACCTCCGGGTGCACTTCAAGGTGTTGGTGATCACCTTTAAAGCGCTCCATGGCTTAGGGCTGGGGTACGTACGGGACCGCCTTCTGCCACCGATTGCCTCCCACCGGCTGGTTCGCTCCCACAGAGAGGGCCTCCTCAGGGTGCCGTCAGCCAGACAATGCCGGCTGGCGACCCCCAGGGGGAAAGCCTTCTCTGTGGTGGTGCCCACCCTCTGGAACGATCTACCCCCAGAGATACGAGTAATTCCCGACCTCCGGACTTTTCGTCGGGCCCTAAAAACCCATCTTTTTCGATTAGCCGGGCTGGCTTGATTTTATCCTGTTTTTATAATTATACTGATTTAAATTTTAAATTTAGAATTCGTAAATACCTTTTAATTATACGAGCCAAATTATTTAATTTATTTTAAAATTATTTTAATTTTTATATATACATGTTTTATTTTGGCTGTTCACCGCCCTGAGTCCGAAAGGAGAAGGGCGGTATACAAGTATGAATGAATGAATAAATAAATAAATAAATAAATAAATAAATTAAAGAAGTCAACAGCCAAGATACTTCAAGTTTATTTTAGAAAAGGCAAAGGAACAAGACCCATTACTGTTGATGTATGCAGGATAATTGAGAAAGCTGAAGAATACCAAAAGGAACTCAATATAGGCTTCACCAACTGTAGAAAGATCTTCTACTGTGGTGATCATATCAAGTTGTGGAATGTCCTTAAGAAAACAAGAATCCCAGACCATCTCATTGTCCTCATTCAAAAACTGTATGCAGGACAGGAAGCCACAGTCTGGACCAGTGGTGGGTTGCCCCCCCCACCACTGCGCATGCGCATGCGGTGTCCCGTTGCAAATCAGTAGTAAATGTTAAGTAGAACCCACCCCTGGTCTGGACAGACAATGCTCCGAACAGACCAAGAAGTGAAGCAATGGTGTATTAAAGTCTCTGGTTATTTATTCAAACTAAATCCTGAATATGTCTTGCAGGAGGCTGGATTGGAAGACGAGGGTGTCCTTTAAACTGGAGGAAGAAGCATTAAACTGGGCTAGGCTGGTGACATTACTCTGATAGCTGAAAATACAAATGATCTGCAAACTCTAGTAATGAAAATCTAGGGGCACAGTGAAAAAAATGACTAAATATAAAGGAGACGGGGCAATATATACAGCAACCAGTTTTAGAATAGACAGTGAAAATGAAATGTATAAGTTGGATTTAACAACAGAAATAAAGATGATAATGATGAGTTTAATAGTAAAATAAAATGATTATGTTGGAATTAACAGCCAAAAAATAAAAATGATTATGTTGGGAACAGTAAAAATGAAATGATTGTGTTGGGATTAATAGTAAAGTAATGAAGATGAGTAATAGTTAAAATATTTTTTAAATGTTTACAATAACTGTAATGATTTATATTGTTAAAATAGACCCATCCAAGCAAAAAGAAAGAGAAAAATGGAATGATATTTGGTTAGGATTTAAGATTTAAGTAACGGGTTTTTGGGATAATGGCATAGTTAAATTGATATAATTTAGAGAAATAACTGAGTAAAATATTAAGTTGTGTTAATTGGAAGTTAAGAATTGTTAGTGTTTTGTACTAATTTGTGACTGGATCAATGCTTCGTTTTGGAAAAGATGTGTTTTATGTTTGTGTTTTAAAAAAAATTTAAAAAACTTTTTTCAAAAAAAAAAGAATAGACAGTGAAGATACCAAAACACTGAATAGCTTCTGTCCTTTAAGATCAACAATAAAGGAACCAGGAGTCTAGAATATCCTCTCTTGATAAGTTTATAATGTCAGGAAAGGAGAAAGAAAAGAAAAAAGGAGAGCCAAAAACAAGATGGATGGACCTGATTACAGCAGCAATCAGTGCAATGCACTATTGACATGAAGCACCAGGTTTGGAGACCAGATCATCATGGAGAAAGTGTATTCTGTGTGGTCATGAAGAGTCACACCCACTTGATAGCTTGTTTATCAGATGCTTATCCCATCTTCCCTTCCAGTAATTCAAGAGTAGCTTAGGTGAGGATTACTCTTTTTATCCTCACAACAAAGGTATTGGGTGGCATGGGCAGATAAATAACAAACCGGTTTAGCAAAGCTCCACCCCAAATGCTTCATGGTAGAGCAGTAACCAGAACTCAAGTTTCCTTAAACTAACTTCATCTGCTCTATTATACTTATTCTCTTTTGACCAGGGGGATCAAATTAACAAAATGTCTTGTAGCAGTGTTCCGACTGAAAAGCACTCCAAGTATAAATCTGAATTTAATGAATATTACTCAGGATGACTACCTCACAATTCCTCTGGACCAAGTAAGAACCTATAATGGGGCAAGGTCACTGTGAATCCCTTCCAAATGAATCCACCTTCAAGTGAATTTACCTTCACTATGAAGATTGTAAGAATTTCCAGACCTTTCATTTTCTGTGACATTCCACAACAATCTTACCACACTTCCACTTGACAATTGTAGGGCTTCCAAAGTAAACTACATACTTGCTTTTCACAACAAAGTATCTGGTGAGAGCCAGAAATCAGGATCTTAGACTTGGAAAGAGGAGAACCTGGTTCAAGTTCCCACTTGATCATAGAGTTGTGTCAATCACTCAACCTGAGTTACTTTAAGGATTATGATGAGAATAAAATTAGAGAAGATTCCGTGAAAGCTGCTTTTGATTCTCACAGAAAGCAGACATAAATGCAACAAACAAGTAAATGTAAACTCAGAAGAAGAAAAAATAACCTAAGCTAGTTCAGCTGTTAGAAAAGCCATGCGTAGAGTTCACTTACAGGCAAGCAGCATTTCCATTGGAATAAACAACACAGGTCCCACCATTCTCACAGGGTTTATTGCCATCTAGACACTGGACAGCTGTGGAGGGAGAAAAAAGAGTCTGGTTAGAGCAAGCTATGTATAATGGCAGGAATTGTAACTTTACATTTAAGCTCAAAAGAACAAACCAAAAGGCTATCGTCCAATATAAGCTGGAACCACACAACTGGAAAGCTACAATCTGATCTTAAAAACCAATTATAAAACCCAGAGGTGGGTTTTAGCAGGTTCTGAGCAGTTCTGGGAAACCAGTAGTGGAAATTTTGAGTAGATCGGAGAACCGATAGTAAAACTTCTGACTGGCCCCGCCCAGTGGCAGGATTCAGCCGGTTCGTACCATTTCAGGAGAACCGGTTGTTAACTTTCTGAGCAGTTTGGCAAACTGGTTGTTGGAAGAAATCATTAGGGCAGAGAACCGATTGTTAAATTACTTGAATCCTACCCACTGGCCCCACCCCCATCTATTCTCTGCATCCCAAGTCCCAGCTGATCGGGAGGAAATGGGGATTTTGCAGTATCCTTCCCCTGCCACGCCCACCAAGCCGTGCCACACCCACAGAACCAGAAGTAAATGATGCCTCCTACTAAGGCAGCATTTAACATCCAGATGCCTGCAATTACTCGAGTTCTAATCTCACCAGGCTCAAGGTTGACTCAGCCTTCCATCCTTTCTAAGGTGGGTAAAATGAGGACCCGGTTTGTGGGGGCAATAAACTGACTTTTTATAAATATACAAAAGTATGAAGGCTATTGCTTAACGCATTGTAAGCTGCCCTGAGTCTCCAAAGAAAGGTGGCATATAAATATAAATAAAAATAAAAAATAAATAAAATAAAATAAAATAAAAAAGTAAAAAAATTTGAAACCCACCACTGCTAAAACCTGCTATTTATGACTACCTACTGTCTAATCTGGTACATCATTTACTTTTCTATTCCCCAGCAATATTGCTATTGCTCCAAAACCAGCCAGTCAGCCTGCCTGCTTATATACTTTCCTCCCATCAAGTGAGAACTCCGATCCAAACAGCGTGTGTCTATCTTTCAGGCAGTAATTCTGCAGAAGTTCAAGCAAGCTTTTCTCAGCCCCAAATCAAAACACCAAGGGCTCTTCTCATACAACATACACTACACAAATAAAGAGGGGGCGGGGTGGGGGTGGGGGGAGAGGAGGTTCCTTCTATCTCCTCCCTGCCACTATGTATATTGTTAAACAAGATGATCTCAGAAATGAAATTTTGCTATGACAATTCTTGTCCACAATCCCATAAATGATAATGTTTCTTGCTAAAATACTCACCAAAGGAATAGCTATTGGTTGCTATCAGGACATTTCAGAACAAAGGCAGAGGGTCATGAGAATTTGCAAAAATGTGAAAGTCCGAGGGGGCGGGGGGGGCACTCTTAAATCTGTTTATGCATAATTAAAATAGTACTCTTCCATAAATGGCTTCAAAGATCCAAGAACTGTTAACCTCAGTGCGGGGTGGTGGGTGGGTGGTGGAGAGACGGAAGAAGGAAAAAACCTAACTAACACGGAATCCTCAGTAAAGTATGATATTACATGTTAAAATCAAATAATAAAAATAATTATGAATAGCAAAAATAGTGAGATTCTTTCACAGAATAGGCCTGATTGGTTCCACTGGCACAGCCTTAACCTTTGCACTTCTTAGTAATTATAGGCCACTTTCTTTGCTAAAGGTCAAAAGGTAAGCAGAAGCCCAGCAAAAGTCCAGAGGAAAAGGATGAATTGGCACATTCTTGGTAGAAAAAAATGGCCTCTTCTCATGACCCCCCTCTCCTCTTCCTGTCTTGTGGGAAGGCAAAGCACAGATCTCATAGAGAAAAGAACAATTATGGGATGTATATGAACGTCCAAGTCAGATGCATTTTAATATTCAAACATTTAAACCAGGAGAGACATTGACTATACTGGCTAAGAGGGACTGGAATTAATCTGAGAATTCTGCCGAAAACAAGCATGGGAAAGTTTATAACTTAATTGTGGTTGAAGTTTATAACTTAATTATGGGATATATGCGTGTCTACTGCTTGAAGAGCACTCGGAAGCTCCAACTAGTCCAGAATGCGGCCGCGCGGGTGGTTATGGCCGCAACTCGTTGCACCCACGTGACACCTCTCCTGCGCGAGTTGCACTGGCTCCCAGGGGTCTTCCGGGTGCGATTCAAGGTGTTGGTTACCACCTTTAAAGCACTCCATGGCATAGGACCAGGGTACTGTACACCGCCCTGAGTCCTCAGGGAGAAGGGCGGTATAGACATTGAAAATAAAAATAAAATAAATACTTACGAGACCGCCTTCTGCCACTGATACCCTCCCACCGACCAGTTCGCTCCCACAGAGAGGGGACTCCTCAGGGTGCCATTGGCCAAATTATGTCGGCTGGCAACACTCAGGGGGAGAGCCTTCTTTGTGGGAGCCCCTGCCCTTTGGAACGAACTGCCCCCAGAAATACGCACAATCTCTGACCTCCAAGTTTTTCGCTGTGCCCTCAAGACCCTGCTCTTCCGACAGGCAGGGCTATCTTTATAATAGAGTTTTAAATTTGGAGTTTTTTTAATTTTTGGGTTTTTAATGAATTTCGGCCGTAAATGTAATAATTTTAATTAATTTTTAAATTTAATTATGATGTTTGTATTGTGTTTTTTATTTGGCTGTGCGCCGCCTCGAGTCCTTCGGGAGAGGAGAGGTATAGAAATAAAATTATCTATCTATCTATCTATCTATCTACTGCTACTATCAACAACATATTAGGGGATATGTAAGTGTTCAATATACCGTTTCATTTCTTCAGAGCAAATGCTTAAGAGCTATGGCAGTGCAGTGGTTAGAATGAAGTATTGCAGGCTAATTCTGCTGACTACCTACTGTCAGCAGTTTGGAAGTTCGATCCTGACGGGCTCAAGGTTGACTCAGCCTTCCATCCTTCCAAGCTCGGTAAAATGAGGATCCAGATTGTCGAGGGCAATATGCTGACTCTGTAAACCACTTAGAGAGGGCTGTAAAGCACTATGGGGCGATATACAAGTCTAAGTGCTATTGCTAAGTGCTATTATGTTCACACTCTTCAAAAAAATGACAATATGACTATTCTACTGAGCAGCCTCTTACTTCACCCTGTGTAGGTTCCTCTATTCAGTCTTGGATTGTTCTAGTGTCTGGGAAATCTTGTAATGACAATATCAAGGCAAGGACCAATGCCACCAAAAAACTTAGCACAGAAGAGGCTATGTCTTCAGTTGAAAAACTGTGTCACTATGTCAGGCCTTATTACAATGACTGATTCCACTGCCAGCTCAACAACCTGAAGGGGGATTTCTTATCAGATCCAACCAGAAGTTAACCATTTATTCAGCAGTGGCTACTCCAGGAGCAACCAGAGGTCTACAAACATACAACCACATTCTCATCACTCTGCACTAGACTCAAACTTTTGCAGAGACTGGGCAATTCTAGACAATGCCCTAGAACTGCCATAGAGAAGGATCCGCAGGGACAATTATTTGAAAGCAGCACTGAGTTCAGAAATATCCGCAGATGCTAAAGGCAGAACCTTATCTCTTCAGAGGAAACAGATGAACAAAGGTGGCTCCAAACATGAGGGACTCTGAATCCCACAGTCAACCTACTCTGAAAATGCTGGAAGCAGTATTGAGTGGGGCATGAGGAGGCAATTAGTAAGTTGCCCAGCGTATTTCCTGGTAGGGCTCAGCCTAAGGGAAAGTACAGCAAATGCAAACACCCCAAACCTCCCCCCGCCCCCCACCCCGGTCAGCCATATGAGCAGAGTTCTTAAGTGCCCTATGAAAAGATCACAAGGAAACAGACACTGGAAGCCCTTATGCAAGAGAGGTACTGTTAGTGCTCCAGGCCCAGTCAAGGAGGGAAATTCAGCTGAAGAACAGGGCCCCGGCTGAAGCCTTCCCTCTCAAAGCAGAGAGAAGATGGAAGGAGTTGGGGCCCAGGCAGTTCCCTCATTCTCAGCCATTTTCCAGAGACCCACTTGTAACAGAGTGCGTGCCCAGCACACAGATCAGTTCCAGACAATGCCTCTCCCCCCTTCACTGCCGCCCCTTACTCCCGTCAACATGCAGAGCCAGCAAAAAATGCTACAGCAAAATGTCTCTCGGCAACTCCGTGCTCAGCCTAGAGTAAAATAAGCCCTACTTTAACTGAAGCCAAGGTGCTGTACTTTTCACCAACCCCATGCCTTTCACAAGACAACAAACATTGTAAGTCACAGGGATCTGACATTAAATACCTTGCTGGCATCTGCAGAGACTCACTCACATCCTTGTATGCAGAACAAAGCCACCTATTTTAGTTCTCCCCTTTGTAACAAGAACTGTTCTCCATATGCCTATATGTGTGTGTGTATATACATGTGCACATACGTCCTGATAAAAGGGCAGGGGTTTTTTTTAGAAGGAAGTCCTTCAAAATTCCTTAAGGACATCTTTCAAATTTAGCATCCTGCTTTTGAACATGGACACATTCTCAGAACAGTCAACAAAAAGAGACAGTTAAGGATTTCAGCAGACATTATTCCTGGCATGGTGCAAACCCTCATTTTTCTCTACAATTTCCTCCTTTCCAGAGCATACAGCCAAATCTGAATCAATGGAATGCAATCCCAGATCCCTCGCTGCTCTCAAAAGTTGCAGCTTCTACCATCGCACACCATCTTGTCAGCCAAGATTTCAGCACATGTTACTCTTTCAGCATCCATGCTGAAGGGAGCATCAATTCTATAACCCAGCACTGAGCTCTAGCTCCCAATGGCTAGAGCAAAAGCCAAACAGACACAGGCTAGTCTACAGCTGTGCTACAGCGAGGCACAAGTTTGAGATACAATCATATATGCCCGGGAGGAAAGTACAACGTGGAATACTGTGACAAAAGACGATATCACCTATCACTGGTCTCTTCATATTTGCAGCATTTTGGAAACCTCCATCCTGCAAAGCTTCTTCTCTATTAAGCTAAACCTAGCAAAAGAGTTTGGACGTGAGAGAATCCAGATTTCCCTCAGTTGAAAGGGAAGGCTAAACGTTCACATTTAAGCAGATTCATTTTGATCCACCACCATTAGCTTCCCCGAAGAACCCAGAAAGATAACTCCTGAAAGCTCTGCCTCAGCCCATCCAGAAACAAACAGGACAGCAATTAGGTTTCCTGCCCTTGAAAGAACCATTGGGAATAAGAAAGGGCAGAGGTTACTCATCCAGGCAGAGATTTTACAGTCAAGTGCTGACTCCCACTGCTTTGACCACTTAATCCTCATGTCATGTTCTTAGCATGACTAAACTTAAGTGCCAGGAGCCCTGGTTTCTCATCCTCATCCCATCCATCCATCCATCCCTCCATCCATCTATCCCTCCATCCTTTCCCCACGAGTAAGCAGCACTGCTTGTGTAAACTATATACAACAATGAAACAAGCCTCAATTCACCTTTCTTCTCCATCTGCCAAATGAAGTGGCTGTTTGCTATCCTATGGCAGAACTAATCCTGAAAAGGCTATCTCTACTTTCCAAAGAAACATAAGAACAAGATTCTATTTTGCCTTCCTTGCATTGGGAGTTAATAAAGAAAATGGTTGTTAAGAATTTGGTCTTATTGATGAAAATCAGAATCTCGGGTTCATTTGGGGAGGCCGGTGGAAGTTTTTGCAGCTATGAAACCGATTTTAACGAAAGCTGCAGAAGTTAGGAGAGAGGACACATGAAACCACTGTTTCTCAACTTGGCAAGCTTACGATGGGTGGACTTCAGTTCCCAGAATTCTAGGAGTTGAGGTCCACTCATCTAAAACTTTCCAAGGTTGTGAAACACAGCATTAGACAGTCAGGCAACTTTTAGTTTGGATTAGCTCTCTTGCTCTTCCCCACAGCTAGAAAGATGAGGGATGATGATGATGATATGTAAATTTACTTGATTTATGAACCCGTAATTAATACAGCCTGCAAGTTTAGGCAACTTTATTTTGATTATGCTTTAAAAAAAACACAAAGCACAAGGCATATTCATTCAGAATGTGTCTTGTGAAGGACAGCTCACCTTATTATCAAATTTGTAATTAATGCCTGATCTCTTGGTTTCACTTCATCATTTACACCATATTAATTCATAGCATAATACTATTATTGTGGGCAGTTTCTATCAGATGTGTCATGTAAAAACAAATAAAGCAAAGCTTTCTCAAGATGTACCATATTTTTCGGACTATAAATTTAGAAGAGGAAATCAACAAAAAAAAGTTTCTGACCTCCACACACCCCATTTTTGGGCTTTTTAAAGCCTTTTTTCAGCCCATTTTCAATGGTATTTTTCTGCCCATTTCCTAGGCTTTTTGGGGGGGCATTTTCAAGGCTTTTGGGGGGGCCATTTTTGGAGCTTTTTTCAGACCATTCCCCCCATAAAAAAAATTGGCAAAAAAATCCTCAAAAGCAGGCCGAAAAAAGCCTCAAAAACAGGCTGAAAAAAGCCCCCAAAATGGCCCGAAAAAAGGCCCGAAAATGGGGCATGTGGAGGAAAAAAAAACCTGCCAGTGGGTTGGCGGTTTCAGCAATATTCGGTCTATAATTAATTAATTAATTAATGTATTAATTAATGTATTAATTATTTAAATTTTTATAAGACACAGCCATTTCCACCGCACTTTGGGAGACAAAAAAGTGTGTCTTATAGTCTGAAAAATATGGTAGGTATAAGAAACAAATGCTTCCGTATCCTAATTTCAGCTATTATGTTGGTCCCTCACGTAATCAAGCCTAGGCCTCTTAGCTTCTTGAGTAGAACTGACTGTTCTAACTCCCTTAGTCTAAAACAGTGCTTCTCAATTGTTTTCTGTCATGCCCCCCTAGGAAGAAGAAAACATTTTTCGCACCCCCCGCGCGACTGTAAATAGTATCATTATTAAAAAAATAGTATCATTATTAGAAAAAGGTCTGTTCTCCTTGAAAGGGAGGAGCATGCGCAGTCACATGTACTGGCTTAATGCTCACTATCGATGCAAATGTCAGCAGCGGTAGCCCGATTTCTTTAGCAAGTTTGATTAATTGGGGCAGCGTTATGTTTCACAGGAGAAGGTCATTGTCAGTCATTTGAGCATCAATTGGGCGCACATCCGTCGGGCAACAAAGTAAGTGTGGACGGACGTCCCACACTAAAGATGGCTCCGACAGGCTCGTGTCACAAGGGTTTTGGACAGCCAATCAGATGCTCCCGTTGTTCTCTGATTAAATACAGAGACATAAACACGGGGCTTAGCTTGTTATGACAGTGTTTGCCGAGGTCAAACGCGCCCCCTTTTATGGAGCCTCGGGCCGCCCCTGGGGGGCACGCCCCACTATTTGAGAAGCACTGGTCTAAAACAAAGCTGTCAAACCTGCGGCATCACGACAGCGTCACGTGATGTATTTCTTTTCCCCCCCTTTAAACCAGCTAAACCTAAACCAGGCTAAATCAGGCGTGGGCGTCGCCAGCGTGTGATGCATCCAGCCTGCGGGCCGCAAGTTTGACAGCCCTGGTCTAAAATTTCAGTCGGTTCTAATGTGTAATCAGAAAACACCTGGTAGAATGAAGAAAAAAGGAATGCTTTGAATCCAAGTCTTGCTATGCCTAAAAGGAAGAGCAGGGAACTTTGGCCCAGAAGACTGATTTATATTAATTAATATGCTCTAATCTGCTATGATGGCCATTCTACAGAGGACAGGAGAACAAGCCTATAGTTCTCAATTTAAAATCTTGCCTCATAAAGTTCCTGTCTCATGTATTACCTCAATTAAAAATGAAGCAACAAAGACACAGTCACACAAAACTGCTTAGCTGTTAATGACTGGAGGTCAAATTGGGTTTTTCATTGGAAACAAAGACATGCTAGAATATATTTATAATTCTATAGAGCCCTTACTTACACTGTACATGTTTGATGATGTTTTTACTATATTAGTGCGATAAAAACTGCTACAGCTAATACCAATTTTTCATCTTCTCAAAGTAATATGCAGCTATCCTGGTTCACTGCCATATCCTTATTCAAAATGGGGGTTTAGCTCTCCCATTTGGACTGTATATTTCTGGTGGAATACAACCTAACTATCTCTAATCCATGCAGTTAATGCAGGAAAAAATTATGGTAGAATGAAGATTTAGTTCTTACCTATAAACCACCAGACTTGGGAACTGATACATGTGCCATTGTCTTAAAACATGTAAATTGCTTTTGCATAAGCATCAAGTAGCCTTTGTTTAGATGGGACTACCTCATAGTTAATAGAGCACAGAGGTTACTAACTAAGAACATTATAATGCCTGAAGAAAACTTAAGATGAAGCTTTGAAAATACAAGGGACTAAGGACACTGAGCTACAATTTCTCCAGGGTATGTCCACTGTGTCTCTCAATGGACACATTACAATGTGTCTCGTATTACAGAATTTACCACAGAGCAAGCAATGAATATTGAAGAGACCTGGGCAATGTTAAGCACAAAGCCATCCATCCAATTGTGTGGCAGACAGCATAAGAGAGGTGTCTTTATGCCTTCTGATAGAAGCAAGGTAATCATAAACACATTGTTCAAAGTGGAGGAGCAAATGAAGTAACAAATAAGATGCGATTCCCCACTACCAAGGTCATATTAAATTAAAACCAACAGTGTAATTTCAATAAGTAGGTAGACAGGCTGATTAAGGTTTTTAGGTCACTACAGCACTTAAGACATAACACTGGATAAGTTCATCAGTGAGCTTTGAAAGATGGCCTGCCCTTGATACATTATAGATTATGCAACTTTTGCCTTGTTGCCAGGCTTACCTTAGTATCCCCACTGTGTACTTCAGAATTAACTCTTCCTGGACAGTAATAGAGTTGCTCTCTGCAACCAAAACATTTCATTTGCAACACAGAAGGAAGGCATGAAGATTGTAAAGGTTGCTACATAAGATGAGGTTGAATTTCACTTCCAAGAGACACTAATCTGCTGCCAGTACCCCAAAAGATTTCTATAGATACCAACATTCTGGTCATACAACAGCTGTTCCCTTTAAAAGGAATCATCATCTGGATGGAGTAACTGGCTAGCTCAGAGCACATCCTCCTCAATAAACCTCTGTTATCTTGTCTTGTTTTCTTTTCAAAGAATGCTGTAGGAACTCATGGAATTCCTCAATGAGAAGATCCAAAGTCGCCAGATAAGCTCCTTTAAAAGATATCTTGCTTTATCCCTATTGATACTCTGGGCAACTTTGCAGTCTAAGTGAATACTGAATTCACTGTTCAATGTGGTTATTTTTGTTCTATTTGCTGGGCTAAGAGAAAATGACTGACCCAGAGTCACCCAGTGAGTTTCCATCATACTGAAGGTGGACTTTAGTCAGGTCTCCCAGATTTGGGCCAACTCTTTAGATACTGAATCACACTAGTTCTGTTCAATTGTTTAAAAATAAAGTAACATAACGAGGGCTGTTTATAAACTTAAGGAAGGGCTGGATAAATATGTTTTCAGCTTCTAGTGGAAGTCCTCCACAGAAGGGGCCATTTATTGCAATTACTATAGTTGACCATGAACACTCAATGGCTGAGACAATGCCATTGCTGGAATAAGGTTCTACAACACCAAAAGGTTTTCAGGACAGAGGTAGACTCTGTGGTTTGAAAACAATACATTAATACAATAAGCATACTGTATGCTATTTAGCACAGCTTCTTTCTCACAAATATATCTAGACTACGGAACATCTCTCAAAAACAATTTTCCAACCCTGAATGAGCCTTCCAAAATTCCCCATTTTCTTTTTAATGCTCAAATGACACAGGATGTGCACACCACCCACATCTCTCTTAGTTACCATGTAGGGTGTGGTTAAGTGATTTCAGCTCCTTTTTGGCTGCCACTTTTAAACAGGGCTGTGCATATATTTGTTACAAAAAAAAAATCAAGATTCTGTGCCAGAGTACACACCATTCTGAGCCAAAAAATTTGTCCCAAAATATGACTGTAAAGGGAGAAAATCTGCATATGTTAATTATATTGTGTAACTTATTCTTAGTTGTGGTGTAGAATAATTGGCACCTCAGAGCACAGCACACCACAATTCCTCACCATTTAAAGTTTTTTTGTTAGTTTTTCAAATGTCACCAGCCTTTGCCCCTCCTTACCTATTTTTATAGCTATAGAGGCTAGAAGACTGCTTTAGAAAACAAGGTCAAAACTAATTAAATACATTTAAAATATGGTTATTTAGATAGATTTTGCATCAAATACAAATTGTTATGCTTGCATAAAACACACAAACAATAGAGAGCCTCAACTACAAGAAATCTGGGGAAAAAATTGCATAAACTCTAAGCACAGGATCAAAAAAAGAAAAAACAACAATTATTCTAAAACGGGGTCCTCAAACTTTTTAAACAAGGGTCCAATTCACAGGCCCTCAGACTCTTCGGGGGCCGGGCCGGCTGGGTGGGCATGGCTGGACTGGCTGGGTGGGCGTGGCTAGATGGTCATGTGACTGGGTGGGTGTAGCCAATTTGCCAGTCCATTAAACAATACATACAAATTAAATTTTGTTATGCTCCTGGGGGTGGAAAGCAGATTAGTGAAGTGATGTGGCTGTGGTGTGTGTGTGTGTGTGTCTCTCTCCCTGTTTTTGGCCTCCTCAGCCTCCAGTGAAACTCTGCCACCCAAAAATGGGCTTGTTTTTGGCCTCCCAGGGCTCCAGAAGGTGGGGGGGGGCAGCGGGTAGGTGGGGCAATGTGGGTGGGGTAGCCTCATGGTCCCGCACGGGCCAGATTAATGGCTTCGATGGGCCATATGTGGCCAGTAGACCGTAGTTTGTCGATCCCTGGCATAAAATTCTTAAAGTAATAACTATAGTGCAGCTGGACATTCCTGGTCTTATCATAAATAGCTGGAATGGAATTATACCCAACATGGCAAAAGAGAGAGATAACTTACAAGAGACAAGTAAAATTCTGACCAAAAAAGGGATATTTTGAGTGGAACATCTCAAAAGAGATTGGGTCCAAATGTCAAAGACACAAAGTGCCCTCCTTCGTAGCTCCCTTCTCAAAAAGGCTCAGGTTGCCAATGTTTCCCACTGTTTTAAGGCATGATCAACATTTGCACTTATTTTCATTAAGGATACTATAACTTTGAAAAATGTGGGAAACTACTACCCTGTTTCCCCCAAAATAAGACATCCCCTAATAATAAGCCCAATCGGGCTTTTGAGCGCATGGCAATAAGGCCAAGCGCTTATTTCAGGGTTCAAAAAAAAAAATAAGACAGAGTCTTATTTTTCAGGGAAACACGGTAGATGGCAGCAAAGATACAGTAAATCTCAACTCTTTGCTGCCCTCTAGTTGTTATCCAGATGTTACAGTCCCTATACAGTGGCCCAATTTTCATCATGCTGCTTTTAAACAGAATGTTTACAAACTATAAATTTGGGCACCAGATCCACAATAAGGTAGACCCGAGTATAACACAACTAGGAAGTTGCTTGAACACCTACATGCATTTTAAATCCCAAGTTGATAAAAGAAAAAGCGGATACCAATTGAAAGTCAGTTCCAGAAATGACTGAGTGCAGCAAAGCTGTCTAAGGGCATCCCAAATTCTCTCCAGCTGCCTTTGCAATGCCTTTGTTAACCAGCTTGCCATGTGGGCAGAATAAAGAGGCTGAGAGTTGAATGGCCAGCTGGCTGGCTCACTGTTGCCTCTGGAGAGGCTGCAGCAGGAAGGCAGCTGCTGTATCTCTGCTGCAAGTACAGCAGAGTACTGCTCTAAGTACTGTGTTTCCCTGAAAATAAGACCCTGTCTTATATTTTTTTTGAACCCTGAAATAAGCGCTTGGCCATATTGCCATGCGTTCAAAAGCCCGATTGGGCTTATTATCAGTGGATGTCTTATTTTGGGGGAAACAGGGTACAGACAGCTTTAGTTCATAGGATCCAGAAATGGGGAGGGAATGCTTCTGCCCTGCACCCAGCAGAAAAAGTCCAACCCCAGCATAAGGAAGGAAACCATGATTTCCCGTTCCAGAGGTGTACTGAAGATAAAGCACCCTGAAAGAAGGTTAATGGAAGCCAATTAAATGTAATCAGTTGGTAACTGGACCAAACTGAATCCAATCATCAGGGAAGATCCATGAAAGTACTCTAACAAAACTAGGAGATTAAAATGTCCATTTGGCATGTCCACCTCACGACTGGAAAAACAAGGGAAGTTTCAAATCCCCAGAGAATTCTGCAATAGCAAAGCTCTGATGACTCCTTCAGCAAACCTGGAACATGGAATACAGAAACATGGAAAATGTCCTTTCTAATTTCACATTAAGATATATAAAAAGAAATAGGGATATGGATGAGTGTAGGGGAAGCCATTGCAAGAAGCATACTGAATTTAAAAACTCAATTTTACAGGTTAACATTCAAAGAAATTACTGTGTAACGTGGTTTTTAAACAAGTAAGGCCTGGCTTCAATCTTTGCAAATGAATCCTGGCTCCTTTTAACGGCACAACTGACTGAAAGGTCTTAAATGTCCAGTCCTAGACCAAATACTTTATAGCAACAGTTTCCACCTGTTCTGTAAGGGTAGGACATTTTATCTTACAGAATCTCTTCTGCAGAGGATACAGATTTTTTTTCATCTGAAGGAATGCGGTGTATGTCAAAGTTGAAAAAAAATAAATTCTACATATGGTCACATGAAATGGCTTTCAAATAAGGACTTTATCAAGTTAAGCGCTAGATCACCACATTGTTATTAGTCTAACAAAGCAGAAAATAAGAAACAGCCTTGGAAAAGACAAAATGTCTGCTTTGCAAGGAAATGGATTCTACATCTGTTGATGGCAACCCTAACCAAAACTACATCTGTTGATGGCAAAGGAAAATATTTTTTCCTTCTCAATCCAAGGAAGCTGTTCATGTTCTCAATCAGTGATTGAATGTCAGCAAGAGACTGGATGAAAAAGAGGTAGTGTTAAAAAGCACATCTGGGTACAAGGCAACCTTCAAAATTAATGAGCCTGTTTGTTACTTACTCAGTACTCGACTCAGAGCACCTCAAATATTCAATAACAATAATCAATTGAAAGATAAACATAATTAAAAAAACACAAACCAAAAGAACAACATAGAAACACATAAAGCACTATGGGAAAATAACGCACTGGGCCATACCCGTGCCCGGTGGGAAAAAAAAGCTGATCTTTAATGCCTTCCAAAAAGCAGGCAGGGTCGAGTCAAACTGAATCTCAGGGGAGATGCTGTTCCAAAGGGAAGGAACAGCAGCAGAGAAGGAGCTTACAAGATCCTTGAACTCTCAAATTCCTGGTTTGGGAGTATATCCAGATTTAGCCCTAAGCTTAGATGTCTAGATTTAAATGGCGTCCTAGTTAAAAGTCCAAGAACTGTAAGTGCCAGATCCATGTCATACATTTTCCTTTAAAAAAAAACTTGGTAACTTTGGCTAGTCTGGATAATTCCAGCCAAGAACAAAACTGACATTTCTGATTCATGCAAAGCCCTACATGTTCTGGGGACTACATTCTTTGAAAGAACACAGCAGGTTTTAGTGTTCAGGTTCTTTTAAAAAAGGATTCTTTCCGTCCCACCAATCAGACACACAGTTTGCCTAGAACTTGACAGAGGACCTTTTCAGTAGTTGCCCCCAACAGCAGAATTCTATGGGGAGAAAAGCCAACCTAGTAAATGCCAATCTTCTTCTGCCAACAAGCAAATACACCTTTCCCCCCAAATTTTAAAACATTTAAGCTAGCTTCCTGAGGAAGTAGGTTTAATTTGGTGGGCTAATTTATTTCTTAAATATTGGTTTTTGAGTTTTTAATCAAAGTTTTCATAGTTTCCATATTGTTGCTAACCGCCTTGAGTACTGTTTTTAGAAGGCAGAAAATAGAATTCATAAATGCCAAGCTCTAGATTTCCTATGTATAACATGGCAAAAAAGCAGTCCCCTCCAGATTACATCCTCCCACAAGACAGACTTCCAACCTTTCCATGACCTTTATCTGGTTCAGCCCAGCCCACCATCCTAACAATGAAAACTTTATTTCTGCCAATCCAAACTCAGAAACTTGGCCTTCATATCACCTAATTCTCAAGGGCCTCTCTATATGCTGCTTTGGAAGCTGCGGGATGAGAATCTCCCATCACTTTAGTGCGAATGCAAATTCTCCAGCATTATTAAAAACATTCAAGGGTGGCTCTGAGCAGCAGCTTCAAGCCCTCCTCTGCTAGAGACCGCCAGGATTTCAACAGCACTGCTTTGGAATTGCTCAACCAAGAACAAAGCCCTGTCTATGTCCAGCCAAGCAGCAAGCTGGCGGGGAGAGGAGGAGGGATTCATATTCCTGGGCATCCACAATCTCCTGGCCTCATGCATAGGACGAGCCACACATTCCCACGCACTGCAGAACCAGCTGGCTGGGAACATTGTAATAAGCAAGGTCGGCTTCCCCAAACCAGTCAGGCAGCTTCATGGGAGAGTGAAACCCATGCTGAATAATAGCCCTACGTTCTATTTACCTTTTGCAGCAATTATCTCATCCCTGGCATCTCGCTGCTGCACGATTCATGGGCCAAAGCAAGTTGATGCACGACACCCAATTAAATCATCTTATCTCCTGCTTGCATCTCAGTTTATTCCCAGAGCACAAATTGGGAAAAAAAGTGTGTGAGTGAGCATGTATGGGGGGGGGGGTAGAGAGAAGGAA
Organism: Ptyas mucosa; assembly: GCA_012654045.1. Lineage (NCBI taxonomy): Eukaryota > Metazoa > Chordata > Lepidosauria > Squamata > Colubridae > Ptyas > Ptyas mucosa. The sequence goes on along the minus strand of WNWU01000012.1, from coordinate 2,573,662 downwards.
TAGATTTCAGGGCACAGACTGAGCCATTGGACTCCCAAGAAGCCTGAGAACTGGCTGCCTCAATTGCTAAGCACTCCGTAGTTTGACTCCAAGATGCTACTTTACAGGCCAGAGATAGCAACTTCTAGGCCAGGCATAAAGAAACCTGGTATCTTTGGGCCTATAGCTCTGGCTGAAGTGAGTCCTTAGACAATTTTTGCAGAATTCCTTGCAGGAACAATAAAATTTTGTAGTCCAACAGAATGTGAAGGAGGGAGACCAGGGGTGACAGCTGCTACTACATCTGCTCAAGCCATCACCAAGCCTCTTTTCACTATCCTGTAAACACAACACAGCGCATAACAAAAGCACCACCACCAAGATCATTTCATTTTAATCTCAAATATTAAAAAAATGGAGGGAGGGAGAGAAGGAGAGGGAGGGAAGCCTTAAAATCCAAACTGCTCCTTTCATTCATAATGGCTCCCATCACAAGAAAATGGAAATATTCACAGTACTTAGGGTGCTAAGATCAGCACATTTGTCTATGTACATACCTCTTCTAAATTGTTCACTCATAAAGCAAAGTAATTAAATTACACCACTTTTTCATCTTACAGAATATATTGAAACACATGTTAAACAAATGGGTTAGGTTACGCAATACGGCAAGTAATGAAAGCCAAGTAATGAAAAATTAAACTTAATGCTAATCAAGTTCAATATGTCATGTAAGTGCATTTGTTAATTCTTTAGCTGATCTAGTTAAATGTATCATGTGAACACTGCCATTCAGACTAGTACATTTTTCTCCCATCCAGACAAATGTCTGTGTATCATATAATCTACACGGGCTTACTAATGCACATCAATTGCACAATCCTATTTATTATTCTGAATACAGACTTCATTTAATGCTTCTAGTTACTTATCTGTACAGCAAGCATGTTCTCTAAATCCCATTCCCCCTTTTAACCATTTTGTGAACGCAAATATACAGAACTATCCTCTGACATGCGTACAAGACCGCTAAACTCCAGGGGGAGATTAGAAAAAACTGCAAATCTCCCCACCCCCGCCCCCCTCCCGGCGTGGTTGCGGAATAAGATTTCATTTGAAAAGAAAGCTAGCTAGCTACAGAAAGGACGGACTGAAGCCAAATCCTACGTCCACGCTCCAGTTTTTCCAGCTGCTCCAAGTTGAGAAGCTGGAGCTGGCTGCAAAGAAAGTTTGCTTTAAGTAAATAAAAAGTGTAAGATTGTTTCCCTTGTAGCTCAAATCAGTGCCGATGAAATAACGCCCCCCCCCCCAACCGGTCCAGCTAAATCGCTGCCCCTTCTCCCTCTTTTCCCCAATCTGGAATTAAACAATGATCGTTTATTTTCTTTGTGGTCGGACTCCAGCAAACTTTTTCCCTCCCCTTCTTCTCACGGGGGGCGGGGGAGGAAGGAGGGAGAGAGGGCAGAGAATTAGCTGAGAACAAGGAAAATAACTTCAGGGACCCGCATCTCCCGATCCTAGGAAAGAGCGCTCGAAACTTTCAGAACGGAGTCTTAAAACGACCCAGCGAAGTTCTTTTGAGAAGTTTGAAAAGAGGAAACGGAGAGGCCATGATCTCTCGTGCCCAGAAAAAAAAAACCCCGGAACGGGTTCGTCCCAAGTATCCTAAAAGTCTGGATGGAAGGGAATTCCCGCACTCGATCCTAAACCAGCACCCCCGAAGCTTCTTACCTGCCCCTAGTGCCAGGCGGGTCAACCACGCGACCACCAGAAAGCCGCAAACCAGCCATGCCCGCCGAGGGCCTGGGAACTGGGACGCCGAGCCCATTCCCCCCAGTCGGGTCTTCAACTCCTGCTGGCCGCCCTATAGATCCATGGAAGGGGCTAAACTCAGGCTACAGCCAGGCACCAAGGCAGCGAAAGCTCGGCACCGCCTCCTCGTTCCCCGGACCCTGGGAAACTTCTCCGAGTTAGAACGGGGCGGAGCGACCCTGCCGCCCGGGGGCGGGGTCCGCACCCAAGCCCGCCTGGCCTGCCTCGGCTCAGGCTCCCACGCTCCTTTCTTTCCCTACACCCCACGCCTCTGTTGGGCGGGCGGGGGGGGGGGGGGAGGCGCGGGGAAAGGAGTGTGCGTAAAGTCAAAGACAAGCGTGGCGCTTTGCAGGGCACCGCTCTTCCTCTCTCCTTCCCGCTCTTTGGAATTCGAGGGCGGGGGAAGGGGGCTTCTGCTTCGTTCCCCTTTACACAGCCGCAGGGGCATCTGGATTCCTGGAGGGGCACGAGGGGCGGGGGCTACCCGAGCAGGAAGGCTTCTAGCTCAGTTCTTTCCACTTGAGGCTGTGGTGGGTCGTTAGGATGCGATCATCAAGATTTGAGGGGTTTCTGGAGGAGGGAGTCCAAAGGATCGCCTAGAAGGGGGCTGAGGCACAAAAAAAAAGTGGGGGGAGAGGGAACAGACAAGGCCGGGAAATGGTTGGGTCGGTTGCACGCTCCAACCATCAAATTGCCTCGCATTTTCCCACACACGACCCAACCAAGCCTTCCAAACGTGACCAAAAACAGTTGCTGTTTTCCTCCGCGTCGAAATCCCCAAGGAGAGGAAAACTTTCCATCCATCCCCCAGTTGAAAAGTGGAGGGAACAGCCCACAGCAACCTCTGACTCCTTCCAATAACGCAAACTCGGCACGCTTGCTGCTCAACCGGGGGCGGGGTGGGGGGGGCGGGGAGGAAGAGTGGGGGGAGGCACAAAGAAAGTCTTAAAAAAAACCCTTCCAGAAATTTCTCATTTCTAGTCTTTGAAATGTGTCAAGGGGATCCACCATTTGGGGGGTGGGTGGGGATCTGGGGTGCAAAGCAGGCCCCCTTCCCTCAGTTTACTGCCTCTCGGATATTTTACTATCTCCGTCAACATCCACAACTATCCATACAATGGATGGGGATGATGGGCTTATTACAAGACACTGAAAAATAGCACCAGACTTCAGTCGTCAAGGATTACTAGCAGCTCCCTGAGAATTGCACCATCCTGAAGCTGCTTTCTTTTAAAATGTGCATGGACTGCACACAGGCAATTAAGAAAGAACTAGAAAGGCAATCCTGTAGGGAATAGGTTAACTAGATGTCCCAAAGAGGGCTCATAGTAAGTACAGCACTGAAAAATGGGAAAGCAGCAGAATGAGAATACTTGAGGGGACAGTACAGCATATTTTTCAGATTTGTGGGTGAAGTGACTTTGTGGAAGTGGCCCAAGAGAACAACCCTCTCAACCAAATATGGAAGCAGAGGAAGCATAATGATTCCAACCTCCAGAGGAATACAGTAAAATATATTCCACCCCATTCAATAATCTTTTGTGCTGAATTTAATTAAGTTAGATGACTCTTGGCTTTTGAAATGAAGGTTTGGCTCCATGCTCCACCCTTAAGTTCCTGAATTGTTTCACTTGAATTATTTAACTTCTTTGTCCCTGGTTTTCCAAATGTTGACACTGGAAATATATACTTGCCTGGGTTTGCAATAATATTGAGGGGGAGGGAGAAGTACTAAGGGATCAGGATGCAGTGATGACAAAGAGGTCGTGTACCACATTAGTGGACCTTGACATCATTCCTTTGCTACAAAGTGATGGTTAAATTCAATTTCCAAAATGAGATTTCTACCATAAATGCAGGTTATAGGAACATGGTGCCTATTGTTACCGGTATGAATTCAGATATGTTTCTAGGCCCCCTAACTCAAAATACTTTTTTAAAAGGTTTTTTTTTTAAATGAAGAAGTAGTGGCATGCCTCTGACGGCATCTTTCTTTGTAGCCATGCCTTTGAGCTTCACAAAGATCCCACTTAAGACTCCTGGGAAGGGCGGAGGGTGGGGCTAGTTCGCTACATAATACAACATGAGTTATTTTGTCACTGTCCATGCCCACCATGGCTGCCTTTGGGGGAAGAGGCAATTGTCCCATTCCAGGTGTTCTGCAGATGCTCACAAAATTGCAAACAAGTCTCCAATCTGAAAAAAATACTTGTAAAATATTGGCTGTTGGATTTACAGTCTCCAAAATCTAATATTTACTAATACTAAAATATCTCAAGACCTGGTTGTACCATCAGGCCTGGGCAATGGTGGGATTCAAATAATTTAACAACCGGTTCTCTGCCCTAATGATTTCTTCCCACAACCAGTTCATCAAACTGCTCAGAAAGTTAACAACCGGTGCTCCCGAAGTGGTGCAAACTGGCTGAATCCCACCACTGGGCCTGGGGGTTCCAGAGAACCAGAGACTTGTTTAGATGGCTCCACTAATGAGGCGCATGCATTCTCTCTCTGCTTGGGATTTGTATATATTTTTTTGGTTTTATCTCCATTTTTTAATGCTGATTTTTCTATTTTTTAAATCTCTGTTTCTAGGTATATATTCTTTCTCATTGACTATTGTACTGTTGGAAGAAATGTCCATCTGGGTTCAATTCCAAGTGGGGAGAAAGACACTGGAAACATGGAGACTGCTTAAAAAGATGGTTTAATGGTGGACAGGGCCACATAGTTTTAAGGTCTTGGGCAAAAAGGCACATGGGTGAGAGAGAGAGAGAGATTTATAACCTCTGTTGGGCTTTGAATTTGAGCTTGTATTCTGATTGATTGTCAGACTCCCATGGGGCCATACAGGGGTAACTTTGTAGGTTATCTTTTGAGTCCCAGGCTTGGTTGAGCCTTGCTGGGTGATGAATCTCCCCAGGTGCCATGTGGTGAATTCTGTTGCTAGGTGGGTAGAGGGCTAATCCTATCTTTGTTGGATCTTGGGTGAGGACATTTGCTTATGAATAGACCTAGCTATCTCTATATCTCTTAAGTGCTGACATCTGCTGTGGGCTATTTAGAGTGTGGGGGCTATTAAGAATGAGTCTGCTTCCTGCCTAAAAAACATGTTTCTCCATTTCTCATCCAGGGAGATAATAATATTCTGCCTTTTTAATATTTACTAGAATATTTCATTCTTCTAGGAGAGGGGTGGGTGCTAACTTCCTACAGTACACTAACTAGGGTCACTTCTCATGAGATGGGCAGCTATATAAATTTGATTAATAAATAATGCAATTAGCAACATATCCAAGTTGGTACACTGGCATGAGAGAACAAGGAAGATGTCATCTAACACATTTGGAGAACATCTGGTTGGAGAATTCTTCAGGTGTTGAAAAGGTTGTATATATGTTAATGGGCAATGTATGAAAAGTTGGTATTCTATAGAATGCCTAGGAAATCTATAGAATGTGTAACATTTTTAGGCAAAATATGAAATGCCTGTGTTATTTTAATATGCTACATACTTTCCCATTGTATATAATACTTTACAGAATGACAAGAATTATTTAGGCAAAGTATGAAAAGAGAGTCGTGAAAAGCATTAGGGTTAGAGTTATTGTCTTTATTGAAAAGACCTATATGAAAATGAAAGAAGAAATGCAAAACAAAGTACATGACTTTCTTACTGAAAAAATACAAAAAACCAAAACCAGTATTGATCTACTTGTTGAAACATGGAAAGCTAGAATGGCATTTTAGTGGGAGTATATTATACTTTGCCGATTTGTCTTTTGGCATTGCATAGAATACCTAGGACATTGTGAAATATTAAGCATTTCATACTTAGACGGCCCATTTTTGGCATTCTATAGATTTCCCAGGCGTTCTATAAAATGCCTGATTTCACACATTCATGGTAACATATGCATTCTCTCAGTAATACCTGGAGAGGCAAACAATGACTTTGGGCCATGGATACATTGTCTATCTCTCCTATCTTATTTTTGCCCTGAATATGTGAAAAACCATAACGTTATAAGGTGTTTTGGTAGATTTTAAAGTGTGAGTATGTTGAACCATAGAATGGAGGTGTTGGACGAAATGCCCATCTGGTTTCAGTTCCAAGTGGGAAGAAAGACATTGGAAACATGGAGACTGCTTAGAAATATGGTTTAATGACAGAACCACATAGTTTGAGGTCCTGGGCAAAAAAGAGCAGATGGGTGAAAGAGAGAGAGAGAGATTTATACCCTCTCTTGGGTCCTACCTTGGGGCATCCTGTTCCTGTGGTAAGCTATTGGCTGCTGTAGGGGTCATAGCTAACCTTGTAGGTTTTTTGAGTCAAGCTTGGTTGAATCTTGCTGGGTAATGATGTAATGAATGGGCTTTGGGAAATTCCTATTATGGCTCAATGGTTCTGTCCTGGTTTGGATCTTGAGTGAGGGCTAATTCTATCATGTCCTGAGGGCCATGTCTTTTGTGTTGTAGATAAGCTGGCCCAGCCTTTGTCTTGTAAATAGGTTGGCACCAAAATATCTGCCGGGGGTGGGGGCAGGGAGCTGAGGCTCTGAATTTGTCTTTAGAAACATGTTTCTCCTTTAGGGAAAATATAATATTCTGCCTTTTTAATATTTCCTAGAATATTTCATTTTCCTAGGAGAGGGGTGAGTGCTAACTTCCTACAGAGGGAAAAGAACTGAACAGGAGCAAACCAGCTAGTATTAACAGAGCCAGTCAAGATTCATAAAGCATGCTATGAGCGTTTGAGTCTAACAATACTCTTTTCAGAAGGTTGTTAACACAACACTACAAATGTTTTGTTTAGAATGAAAGCTCACACAACCCACTGTGAATCCTAGATGGCCCCTGAAAGTTTTACATCTGAGATTTACTCATAGTTTTTTTTTTTTGAAAATGTTCCACTTTCCATATTGGCCTTATTTAATCTGACGTGTCTGCCTGTAGAAATTGCCTGTGCCAGAGGGCTAATGTGGGGAGTAAGTGCTCTCATCAGTGCTCAAGTCGAAGAAGTGGTGGAACCCGTCTGAGCCAGGCCCGCTGCTTGCTACAGGCAAATAACTCACATCTGGCAGCCTGGCTGCCTTCCATCCTCATGAACAGAGAGCCGAAGCCAGGGACTTTCAGGAATGTTCAGGCTGCCACTCTGCATGCTGGGTTCCCACTCATCCTTTGCCAAGGCTCTCAGAGGAGGGAGAGAGGCAAATCACATTTCTTTACCCCAAACCAAAGGCCTGCTACAACTGGACCTCTCCTTAGAACTACCACCACCACCCATTACAAAACTGCAGCGCTATGTTTTGGTTACATCAGACTAATTTTCAAGACTAGGAGTGAAGGAAGATGGGAGGGTATTGCTTCTGAGCTCCAGCAGCTGCTTAAAATGTACATTTGCAACACAAAAGTCAGTTGGGGCAATCAGTTTAGGTGTGACCTCCCAAAGCCTCAGATAAAATCCTTGTGAGTGCCTTTAAAGTTGCTGGTGAATTGTATCTTAGTGGCTTGGTTTTGTTAACAGGAAAGGGGGGGGGAGAGAGGGCTGTCCTGCAAACAGGAAAACTGAGTCAATGACCCAGCCAATTAACCTTAAAGGCCAATTAACCCTAAATGCCTGACTGCCAGGATTAACTAACTCTTTCCCCATTCATGACAGAGGTAGCATCCTTAAGAGATAGAGTTAAAAAGAACCTCTCTAGCCAATGCATCTCTGTGGTAGTTTTGAAGTTCGCTTCCCTATGGACAAATCAGGATGGGGGGTTTGTCTGGGGGAAAAGTTGCAGAATGCCCACCCATTGTGGTAATTTTGCCACTGATTTAGAAAACAGAGCTCCAGGAAAAAAATAGAATCTATTTAACTGATTCAGTGTTAATTCTGTTTGGATTTAATTCATTTTAATTTTTATTTCATCTGAATTTGGATTAAATGAAATTTCACTCTCCCCTGTCCTTAGTTTTTTAATGCTGCTTTGTTATGCTACACTCAGCAAAATCTGCACATTTCTAATCTAAGACTCATGTTCTGGACATGCAGTCCACCTCCCGTTAAAATTGTCCTATTAAACAGAAATGACCAATCTTTTGCATCCTGGCTGAGGCCACACATAATATTGGCTGAGTTGGAATCTGAGGGTTTCATGGCTTGGGTTGAGATTTGAGGTTTGGGGGGGGGGGGTATTTTTTTGATCACATTAAATCTGTTTCAGAGTTTGTATCTTTTTAGGCCTTAAAACAAGCCACGCACACAGGTACCATATAAATACTATACCCAGAATACCTCAAAGCCCACACTCTGCTAGAAAGAAGTTCCCTGAGGATGGGCTCCAGCACGAGCCCAAAAGCTCAAAAGACTAAACCTCTGGTCCCACTGATCCACCCAGATTGGATCCTTAAAACAGGGTACTTGTGCCTTTTCTTTCTCAAAACGACAGAAGACTACTGCATATTCTTAGAGTTTGATGTATTTTGGAATTCTGTGTTGCCCCGTTTTAACATGAAGCCCTAGAGCCATGATGGTGAACCTATGGCGTGTGTGCCAGAAATGGCACACAGACCCCTCTCCGTGGGCACCCGTGCCGTCGCCCTAGCTCAGCCAGCTGGTTGTTGGGTTTCTGAGGAGCACGCCAGCCAGCTGGTCATCAGGTTTCTGGTGCTCTGGAGCGCCCCTTCCAGTTTGGGCACTCTGTGCCTAAAAGGTTTGCCATCACTGCCCTAGAGCCTTGGAGAGGCCTTTCTGCCTGGCCAGTGGTCTAGAGAACAAGCCAGTCAACTAGCCAGCAAGAAACAGCAACTGAAAATGAAGCAGTATGGGCTCTGCCAGCTATCTTGTCTGGAAAGTGGAAGGATCTTATTATTTTCTCACTTCTAATAAGGGCGAGAAACCAGTCATCCTGCAACTGATCACTGGGTGAAGAAGGGAAGAGGTTTGACAAGATAGTTTATGTGCCTCCATGAAGACTGAAAAAGAAAAAAAAACCTTTAGGGAATGAGAGTGCCGAGCCTTTCATTAGCTAAAGGTAGTCCTCGACTTACAACAGTTCATTTAGTGGCCGTTCAAAGTTATAACTGAAAAGAATCAGTTATGACTGTTTTTCATATTTATGACCATTGCTGCTGCCCCATGGCCACGTGATCACAATTCAGACACTTGGCAATTGGTTCATATTTATGACGGTTGCGGTATCCTGGGGTCATGTGATTCCCTTTTGCAGCTTTCTGAGAAGCAAAGTCAATGAGGAAGGCAGATTCACTTAACAACCGTATTACTAACATAACAACTCCCATGATTCACTTAACAACTGTGGCTGTAAGGAAGATCGTAAAATGGGGCAAAACTCACTTAAAAAATATTTAACTTGACAACAAAGATCTGTGGCTCAATTGTGGTTGTAAGTCAAAGTCTACCTGTACAGTTTCTTCTCCCTGTGTCATGTCAGCATGGCCCAAGAGAAAGTAAGATATGTTGTATGTAGGGATGTATTCATAAAGGGGTGTGTACCTACTACATTCCCTCATACAATCTATAAGAAGCTACATAAAGCTATAAAAAGTATATTTTTTTAGCTACAGGTTGGGCTAAAAAAGTTATTTTGTGGATGATGTTAAGTTGTACTTCTGGTTTCCACCAGAACCAGAAATACAATTTAATCCATAAGGAACTCAAATGGTGTCTTGTTTCTAGAATGAATGAGGCCATATAACTTTCTGATGCAGTCAAAATGGAGCTACTACGGGAAAAACTGGATGGAGAGATGCAACTACAATTGCCTTGAAATGCTAACAGCAATTTAGTATCTCCCTAGATTCGATGTTATTCAGGAAATGATGTTGACAACCAATTTAGACTAGTACATCAACGGCAATTCTCTCCAGAAGCAATGAACCTTGCTCCAGTTACTCCTACCCTGCTTACATCCAGCTTATTTAAATTAAACAACATTCAACTCATCTGGAACCCAAGGCTGAAACTTGGATGCTTACAGGGACTGAGCATTCAGGATAAGTTATATTAATTTTATGTCAGCTGCTTTAGCAGTTCATAACCAAGCTCAGTTTAAAGCAAATAATTTAAAGAGGGGCCTTAATATGTTTTTAAAGTAGATCATGTTTGCACAACTAAAGCAAGAGTACTATTAAAGCGTCTCTTTGCTTTGCCTGAGCAAGCCCACTAGAAAGTCAGAACAAAATTTTGAGAGATGATTAAAATTATGACTCTAGTTATATATAAAAATATCCACCACTCATAGTGCTGTGAGTCATGGATGATTTCCTATTGGCAGAATTGTGTGTCATAATATATCTGTAATCTCTGAAATGTCTTCAGAAATATATGGATATGTGTTTGTAAAGCTCGATATTTTTATGCCTTATTTAAAATTTCTAGTATTTGAAAGTGGAGAAAAATAGGGGTGGGGTGGGGTATAAAAGGTTAAAGATTATCAGTCTACTACCGGGTAGTAGTACTGATCAAAGAAAGCTAAAGTCAAGAAAGAATGAATAAATTATATAGTAATAGTATATTTATTCCTTGTCCAATTCTAATTCATTGAGTTAGTTTTATTTATGATGGGGTCACACCCTTTTAATTATCATTTTAATGAGGCAAGTTATTTAAAAAACTGAGAATCCTCAGCATAAACAATTTAGAACTAAGTTCTTCAAAGAACCATCTTCATTCAGACAAACCTACCTGGGCCTAAAAATGTTCATCAAAAGTCTACTCACAGGCCCACTATCAAGCCTATTTGACCTCAGAGTTAGGCCTTCCTCAGTGGTAACCCACATTTATGGAAACCCCCTCCTTGATTTCTCTGCTTGCCTTTAAATGGACTTTTTAAAATTCCTTTTTGTTGATTCAGCTGACTATACTTTAATGCAATATATTAGAATCTTTGCTCGTACTACGCTATGTTTCTTAGAATACGACTGAAATTGTTTCATATAGTACTTTTAATTGCCGGTAAAACTTTTTATATATTGATTTTAAGAGCTTTATGATAAATACTATAAATTTATGATTAATACTATAAATTGCCTTGAGAAAATATTTTGGACAATGCAACATTCTTGATTAAGCAAGCAAATGAGCAAGTCAAGGAGTTTGAAATCAAGAAAGTATCCCTGCCACTGTGTGAAATCTCAATCAACAAGTTTGGGGTTTCTAAGTAAAGCAGCTAAGAATCAAAACTCCTTATTCTCTCTGAATAAAGTGCTACTTTGTGAATGTCTTTAGAATAAAGGGAAACAACCTCGCTATGCTCAATTGAAAATATGGAAACAAAAATATACATACCAGTAATGCATTTAATTAATTGAGTGTATTAGAAAAAAGTAATTTTACAAATACCATATTTTTCGGAGTATAAGATGCACTTTTTCCCCCTAAAAGAGGGTGAAAATTTGGGTGCATCTTATACACAACTGTAGCCCCACCCACCCACCGGCCCCCACCGTTTCGCCATTTTTGACCTCCGCGCGTCATGTTTTTGGCCTCTGCATGCTATTTTAGACCTGGTCCAGGCTGCAGGGATTGCCATAGACTGTTGCTGCCTCCGCAAGTCACGTTTTCGCCCTCCGAATGCCCCATTTTTGGCCTCCATGCATTGCATTTTCGGGAAGTTCCAGGTGGCGGGGATCAGTGGCAGACATCCTCACTGCCTGGAACTGCCCAAAAATGCAACACGCAGAGGTCAAAAATGGGGTGTGTGGAGGCCCAAAATGCAATGTGCAGAGGCCAACAATGTGATGCATGGAGGCAGCGATTGGCAGTAATATACTGGGGTGATCCCCGCAGCCTGGAACGGGTCTAAAATGGAGCATTCAGAGGCCAAAAAAGCAACGTGTAGAGGGCAAAAAAGTTAGGCACAGAGACCAAAAACGTGAGGCATGGAGGTGGCGATGGTCTGTGACAATCCCTGCAACCTGGAACAGCTGATTGGGGGTATTCCAGGAGGCTGATCCACCCGCCAATCAGCTGCTCGTGCTGAATCAGGCTGTGATAATGTGCTGAAGCTGACCAGGCTGTTTGCTATTTGCTGCAAGGATGCTAGCCAGATGAATACCGATGAATGCTGGTAGGCAGAGGCAGCAGTTTTTTTTCTTGTTTTCCTCCCCAAAAACTAATGTGCGTCTTATACTCTGGAGCATCTTATACTCTGAAAAATATGGTATATTAGTAATAAGAGAGAACTTAACAAAACTCAACAGCACTTTTTCATGCGGCTGTTGATAAAAATAGGATCGCCAACATGATTGCCAACGTCCAATGACGGATGTGGCACAAGAAGAAGATAGAACTGTGTTAATGAACAATAATGGAAAATGTTATGCTTTAACTACTTTGCTTTGGAAATATGTTTCGGTTTTTTGTGCTTGTGTAATAAGGACAGGTAGTCCTTTACTTACAACAGCTCATTTAGTGACCATTTGAAATTACGACAGCTCTGAAAAAAGTGACGACCGTTTTTTTACACTTACAACCATTGCAGCATCCCCAGGATCACATGATTAAAATTCAGACACTTGGCAACTGACTCATACTTATGAAGGTTGTGGTATCCCGGGGTCACGTGATCACCTTTTGCGACCTTCTGACAAGCAAAACCAATTGGGAAGCCAGATTCACTTAGCAACCATGGTACTAACTTAACAACCGCAGTGATGTGTTTAACAACTGTGGCAAGAAAGGTCGTAAAAGGGCAAAACTCCCTTAATAACTGTCTCACTTAGCAACAGAAATTTTGGGGTCAATTGTGGTCTTAAGTGGAGGACCACCTATTACATGGAGAAAAAAATAGGCAAACCCCGCCCCCGTCCAGCTCAATTGCTTGAAGAATTGTTCCTCTTTAACAGGAGCAACCTCTCACCCAAAGCAGGAAGGGCAGCACAAATGCTGACAGTTCATGGAACATGCTGCAGATTAAACCCATTCTGGGTGAAATATAACACAATGTAACTTTCCCATGCGTGCACACTCACTCACACACACACACATATCAACATGGTATTGTGAATGAGCCTGATAGCAAAAAGTAAACAGTCATGCGTCCATTAGCTAATAATAAATCATTTGCCATCTAGTTAAGTTTGGAAAATTAAACAAAGAAAGAGATCTGCTGTTATCAGCAATCATATTATTGATGTAGTTACAAGCCAGATTACATATTTGAATGTTACATTTCAAGAGGAAACTGAACAGATTGCTATACTGTGCAGTGTCTTAGATAAGAGTTCTGTACACAAAAGTAACCAAAACTGAAAACAGGAAGAATATAAAGTTAGGCCTTCCAAGTTGCTTGCAGTTGTGGAGGTTTCAAAACATTAGAGGAGTACCTTTCTTGGAAAAACTATTCAGAGCTTCAGGTCATCCAGGGGAAGGGAGGGAAGGAGGGGTGATGTATCATCAAGTCATTTTCAACTCCTAGGGACCACATAGATAGATTTTTCTTCATGATGATCTTGTCTGACTCATTGTAGCTGAGTCTAACCATCTTGCTGTGGGTTATCCTCTTCTTCTCTCTTCTTCCACCTTTCCCTGCCAATCTATGGTACAGCCCTGTTTGATTCTTCTTCTGCTTCTCTACTTAACAATTAAAAACACTAAAACTGTAGATGATTTACTTTCCTGTTTACCTACTTCTGTCTTTCTGATGCTTTAGTGATGCCATCCATCACTAATAGTGCAGGAATGGGGAATCAGTTTGAAAAAGCTGCTAGCTCCACTTTCCACAGATATCCACTGGATGTGCTATCATTTCTCCTGAGCCATCTCCGGGATTGCGGTGAAGGAAGCTGAACATCACCGTTGGCACTTGGAGATAATGAAGGCCAACCCACTCAATTTTGCAACCAAATTTTGTTTTTGTTTTGTTGCTTCACAGGTTTTCCTCCCTGTAAACGATGTAGGCCCTACTAACCTCCCTTTTGCTTTGATCTTCCTTCCTAAAGCTCTGGGCAAGAATGAACATTGTCAGTTAAACAGGCTTTTGTTTGCGTTACATAAGAAAGAAACAGGAACTTGCCTTGTACCCTCCTGAGGACCAGTCAATTTAGCTCTGTCTTGTTTGCATAGAAAGGCACCAAACAAACTTTCATCATTCAACCTGAAGGTTCCAGTTGTAAAATGGATGTTCTATCACCAAGATACAGCTCCGTCTTAAATGCTCGGTCCTCAAGAGATTACAAGGAAGGTGGATCAGAGAGCAGTCCTTCATTCCATCAGTGACAATTGTCCCCTGTCATCCCTGAATATTTTCTTTTTTAAGGGAACAATGGATCCTATACATATAGCCCACCCCCAAGTGGACACTTCTCCCACAAGGCACCATAAATATATCTTTGAGAGCAGAGAAAAGAAACACGCTGCCCCCTCAAATGCTTTCCAGAACCAGCGTCATTAAATCTAGATGAAGTTAAAAAAACAAGGCAAGCTCCATCTACAGGCTGACATCTGTTATACACCAGGGGAAAAGAAACAGGAAAAGGGGAGAGAGAGAAAAACAATTCTAATTTTTAATGCTTATTGTTATGATGGTGAACGTTTGGAGAAGAATTGAGTTAAATAGCAGCTGAGCTGGTGAAGACTCTCCTCCTTTTCTTGCAGCCAGACGTTATAATGAGCCGAACAAGGAAATATTTTTACACATTACAGTGGGAATAGGTTGTTACAGATCCATGGATGCCCCAGGAATCACAAGATCCATGGTTCGTTTTATACAGCAAAAGCAAGCATCCACTTGTTCTGTTGGATGTGAATGTTCTGATCCCAGCCAAGTTAATTTAGTTCAGAGTTTATTTCCCATGTTCTGCAGGCACATCTGGCTTTGGTGTGCCACACTGTAATTCGCCTAATCAAAAGCTATACTCGTAGCTTAATTTGTCAAAAGAAAGATGCTAGATTCAAACAAATTTCAGAATCTTACACTGTAAGTCAGAAGCCCAGATGTAGGACAAATGTTAGTAGCTGTTGGTTAGTTCAGGGAAGACTAATCTGCAATTTCGAGACACTGTATTCACTCTTAGGATATCATGATTCCAAGTAAAAAGCAGCCCTTTCCTGAGCCGTAACATAGGAAATTAGAGCATGTTTTGGTGATAAGTAATCTTCAGGTTCTTTCTTACATCATAGCCTGTCATATATAGCTCAGATAAGAGAGATGCTTATGGTTGAGATGAGGGAGGTGGTGGTAGAATGTGTCAGCATATAGGAAACTGAGCTTGAACTGGGCTCCCAGCCAGAAAGTTCATCTGGTATACACTAGAATGACCTAATGTATACATTGGGTTTGTTTCCAAAAGCCCAAGTTCAATACTCAGTTATCTGAGAAGAGTTTGAACCGGTTAC
This sequence comes from Ptyas mucosa, assembly GCA_012654045.1. Lineage (NCBI taxonomy): Eukaryota > Metazoa > Chordata > Lepidosauria > Squamata > Colubridae > Ptyas > Ptyas mucosa. Next base: position 2,558,523 of record WNWU01000012.1, on the reverse strand, counting down.
TCCCAAGAAAATAGACAGGGTCCTCAGGGTTACGAGTTCTGCCCCCTATATTTTAGACCTATGCTCTTCCTGGTTGATTAAGATCTGCCAGGAAGTACCATGCTGTTGAGTCCAAGAAGTCATCAACAGCTCGTGGGGTGGGGAGAGAATCCCCTTCTTGGACCTGGTCTAGGGGTGGCAGAATGGCAGTGATGCTGGGTGAAGTGGATTACTCAGGCCTCGGGCCTGGTAGCAGCCCTGAAACAAATTGGTCACACTTGCGGATTGCCTATGGAGAACTTGAAACAGGGGTAGCAGATTTCAGTACTATTGATCGGAGTATCCTTCTGGACCACCTCCAGAGGTTGAGGGGGGGCACTGTTATGCACTAGCTCCTCCCTCCCTTAGTCTGTGGTAAATTCCAGGCCAGTGTTGGTGAGGGGGGACAAGTTATAAGCCTTAGGCCTCTGCAGTTTGGGATACTTCAGGCTTCCGATCTCTCATTCTTTTCAACTTTTACACGAGACTGCTGGGGAAGGTCATCCTGTGGCACAGTTGCACATTTGTACCCTTGGCCAGCCCTGGCCTTACCAATTTCACATCTGTATCTCTGGTCAGCCAAGCAATGCTGCCTTAGACATGCGTGGAGAAATGTAAGGGGTCAGAATGGAGAGGAACTGACTCCAATTCAAACTTAGTTAAGATACAGTGGTTATTTGATCCTCCTGGTTCTGCTGATGTTACCTCCGATTCTGACCAGGGCAGCACTCCCCCAGCCAAAAATGTGCATAATATGGATGGGTTCTTCTGGACTTCCAGTTCCTGTTTGAGGAGAAGGTGGCAGCAGAGAGGGGGGCTTTGTACGGATTTGCACTCATTTCTGGACAGGAAGGCACTGCTCAGTTACTTTCACTCTGGTCACTTCACAGCTGGGTTACTGCAATGTGCTTTACATGGGGCTGCCCTTGAAGACCACTTAGAAATTACAAGTGGTTCAGAATGCACTGGAACATACAGTTCTGGGTGTTTTAAAGTTCATCCTATTACCTTGCTGCTGCATGAGCTGTATTATCTTCCACTTTCTTTTCAGGTACAATTCGAAGTGCTGGTTTTCACTTTGAAAATCCTAAATGGCACAGTCAAATTACTTGTGGGGCCACTTCTCCTGAAAGGTATCTTACCTGTTTAACCAGGACTGAGATGGCATACTCCAGCTCCCTTCCCATAAATGTTGTCATTTTGGCATCTAGGAACACCTGCTGCCTTATGGAACACCCTTTCCCCTGAGATCCTTTAACCTGCTCAACCAGGCCTTCACCCTTCTAGCCTCCCAGAAGGCCTTAAAAAACTGGCCCTTCCCATAAACACTGAAGTAGAGTAAGGCTGAATTGCAGTGCTGTTGAATGTGACGGGTGCCAGGATTTTTGTAATGGTTTGTGTGCTTTTTTATATTTTTATTTCTTGTTCTTTGAGCTGCCAGGTTTATAGCACATTCCAGACAAGGAATAATAGATGGTAACTTATCAAGGAGAGATTCAACCTAGAAATAACGAGAAGTTTTCTGACAGTGAGAACAATCAACCAATGGAACAGCTTGCCTTCGGAAGTTGTGGGAGCTTCACCACTGGAAGCTTTCAAGAAGAGACTGGACTGCCACCTGTCAGAAATGGTGTAGGGTCTCCTGCTTGGGTTGGACTAGATGACCTACAAGGTCCCTTCCATCTCTGTTATTCTGTTATTCCATTCTGTTACATTTGATGGGCAGCTGTATAAGAATAAACAAACAAACAAACAAACAAACAAATGGTTCATATTCTGCAATTGTGGTAAATGGAATTATCTTAAGGGAGAGACTATGAGCAAAGAAGCAAAGTCAAGGGGACTTAGGAAATTTACCACCATTCTGCAAAGGTGAGGATGCTTCCTAAGCTTGTAGCAGGCATTCTTCCTCCTGTTCCACCACCACCATCACATACATTCCACCACCCAAATATTTTCTAGCTTTCAGCTTCAATCACAGAAGCTGGCAACTTTTGTTTTAATGGAAAGCTGACACTGAGGAATCCCAGCCTTGTGCCAAAAGCAGATTGTAAATTCAAAACTCTACAGACGACATTTAAAACACAAAACCCAGACAGTAAAAGTGCACAGACTGGTGCTAGGGGTATGCGCTCAGCCAAGTGATCATTGAAGGCAACAATGCCAGCTTTCCTGTGTGCCCACGGGCATCTTCACCCCTGGTTTCTTTCAGTCTGTCAAGGTCCTAACCTTTACTAGCCAACTTCTCCCTGGGCTTTCCAACCCTGAATAAACAATTCATAATCCTTCTAGTGTCTGGAGGGATCAAGTTCAAAACAACTATAGAATAAATCCTAAAGCATGGTTTCTTTCTGCTATTTCATCCATGGTGCTCTCTGAACATAAAATAATGTTCTGGATATTTTTTAAAAATTCATTTGAATCATAGCCTTCTACTCTGGAAGCTTTCAAGAGACTGGACAGACATCTGTCAGAAATGGTGTAGGATTGCCTGCTTGAGCAGGGGGTTGGGCTAGATGACCTACAAGGTCCCTTCCAACTCTGTTATTCTCAGCTTTCTTCCAGCTCAGCCTCTACTCTGACAGGCTTACAGCTGAAGTACCTGTTTATTTTGTCTTGTCATTTGCACCAAGGGAACTAGGGTGGCTTCTCAGCATGGGAACGAAACATAAAGGAAAGCATTCCCAGAAATTAAACCCAACAAGAATATGAAAAATAGGATACTATTCCCCAAGAACAGGAAACTTGCATTTAAGAGGGTTTGGAAAAAAAGCTATATCCAGCTGGAATAGGAGCTGCTTATTGTGAGAACTATCCTGGAGGTGAACTATGAGGAAAAATGTTTTAAGTATTTTAAAATAAATCCAGAGGACTCAGTAGTGTTGAGATATACAGGGTGTATTAAAATTTTAGACCCCAGGGTCCAATGACAATATGCTTTATTCATGTTCTCCTTTTTCAGAGAAAATGCTGCATGGGAATGTTCAAAGGTCATGCATCAAATGAGGAAGGGACTGGTAACTAATTTCAACATTTAATGTAAGGTACATAATAGTCTATGGGGCCTGACTTTTGGTTGATCCTGTAGATATACTATGGTTCAAAGCTGCCCCAAAGGTTAACTTTCTCTGACATGAAATTCCTGCCCACTAATTACAAAGTTGGTTTATACAGTGCAGGGAGGGGGTACATTCCATCTAAGCTTTTATCCTTTGGTATTTTTTGCAGCAGTTATTATCCAAGGCTTGGTCATTGCAAATAGGTTTGAGAATGGAACTTTTGGGGGTTTTGTCAAAGTACTGGGATTAAAAAGGGAGGACTAGCTGCCCAGCTGCCTGCTCTGGCAGGATATGCCAGCAAGGAAGTTTTGGAGGCCCTGGTCAAAGTTTCATGCCCACTTTCCTGGTATTATCTTTAATACCCTCTCCCCAGGGATAGTCCAGTTCTGCAATCCTTTGGCTGGAACAGCTGCAGCTGTTTCCCATTTAGACACGGATGAAAAAGAGGCATCTTTCAACTTCCAATGCTCTCCCCTTCCAGCAAAGCTGGCTTGTGGCCCAGTCAAAGTCCAAATCTCTTTTTTACCATTACTGCATTCTTCTGAGGACGTTCAACTCTACCTAAATGAGTGACAAAATCACCTACCTAAAACATGTCAAAAGGTAGAGGGGCAACAGGCTTTCTGTTAGATGTGATAAGAAACTGGAGTTATAGCCACTTAAGGCTCTTGGAATTCATCCCTTGGTTCAGTTCACCACAGCCTTTCCATGATTTGGAGCCAGAATGTAATCTATAGACTGAGTATGAAATACTATGTTTATTGGCAAAAAAGAGTTTTCAAATCCAGATCTGCCAAAACTGTAGAGAGGGGAGGGGAGGAGGGAGAGAGAGATTTGCAGGCAGAATTGAAAGGGAAAAATCCAGAGGTTTCTTTTCTCCCAATTTGGACTGTCCTCTTTAGAAACAATTTAAGTCTGGTTTATTTTTTTTTTCAGATAAATCATTTTATATCTTGGAAGAGGCCATTTGTAGGAGAATGTATCAACCACCATGAAGAAGTAAGCCACAGGGGAACCATTTTCCCAGGCTGCTTGGGGGGTGGGGGGAGATAAGGTTCTTTTTTTCCTGCTTATGCTCAACAATGTGGTTGTCTTACGATGCTCCTCCAAATTGGAGCATCTTTTTTTGACCTTCTTGATCACTCTTGAACTACAGCATTTTAAGCATTGGGAAGCACATTGAGTGGGCAACGGAGTCCACTGCAAAGTCATCCATCTTTTCTAAAAGAGCCATATTGTAGCTGTACCCATATTGTACGTTTAAGCTACTTTTACAGCATCTAATCAGAATTCATTGGGTTTGTATAATATATGGTTCTAAAAAGTACGTGTTCATATCTTATGATAAGCTTTAAGCCAAGGTGTTCAACCTTGACAATTGTAAGACCTGTGGAACTCTCAAAATTCTCCAGCCGGCCATGCTAGGTGGGGAATTCTGGGAGTTGAAATCCACAAGTCTTAAACATGCCAAGGTGGACAGCTCTGCTTTAAGCCAAAATGCAATAGCCACCTAACAGATTACAATGTGTGAATTGATCCAGTTTTTTTTTACATTGAAATATTATATCCCTTGTCAACCTTTGCTTTGTGCTTTAGCCTTGACTACCTACTGGAACCCAGATGGCAGAAGACGTGAAAAGGGGTTTTTTGCTCTCTAGGCTGAAAGGGGAGGTAAAAAGCCCCAGAACTATAGTTTCTACCAATCAGTACTTCTTGTTGTCCTCTGAGCAGGAAATAAGCAAACTCAGAGCATGCAGGGACGAACAAGCTGAGGGGACCTACCATGGGCACAGATACAAGATGTTGTGTCTTTAGCCATTCCACAGGACAAGTGTTATCAGCTGGTAAAAGTCAGGAAACAACTATTTGTTGCAATGTCTTCACATATTAGAATCTCTCTAAAGTAAGAGGGTTTATATCTTATAAAGTTAGGTACACCACAGGCCTGGATACTCAATACAGTAAACTGCCACCAATCTGACTGAACCTCCTGATAGATCCTAGAGTCTACCTGTTGGGTTCTTAGCTTTTCTACCAAGGATCTCTCCCTTCACCTGGTTCTAAGTAAAACAGAAGAGAAGGCCGGTGCAGAACTAAACATGTGTTGTAACAATATGGAAATATATAGTATAACTTACTGCACAATTATACCATCTTGCATGTGAAGATTTTAATGAAAACAAAATCTGAAATGATTTGCATACATAACATTCAGTACAGTTAGCCTAAATATATGATTATCTGTTTCAATCAAATATTGGGTTTTAGCACATATTCAGAGTTCAGAGAGGCTGGCTGAAAGGACAATTGGGTCTTCTTGCTTTTCTTTATCCCTGAACATTACTTTCACACTTTTACAGAATGTGGAAACTAAAATAAAAAAAACAGATGAGATTCTTTTCTTGCCCATTCAGAATGCCCACTCTGGCATCGTGGTTCTAACCAGCAAACTGGAAAATCACCTGGGAGTTGGACCCACCTTCCCAACTGAATGTGAAAAGACTAGCTGGTTTTCACCAGTTCTGCCATGGCATAAAACAGGTTATACGGGAGAAACACTTGGGAAAACAAAAAAGGAATTCTATCTATTCAAAGACTCACAGTATGTGGTCAGATTATCAGATATTGCAGTGGGCCATCTGCACTATATGAAGAAATTAAAAAATTGAAAGTAGGGTTGTGTCACGAAATGTGCACTTTAAACATGAATTCTCTAGAGCAGTGTTTCTCAACCATGGCAATTTTAAGATGTGTGGACTTGAACTCTCGGCATTACTAGTGAACATTTTCCTCCAGCTATGGGAAAACTTGGAAGAAGTCTGTATGAGCAAGATGCACTCCTGGTGCCATATCAGAAACATTTTCTCCATTGCTACAGGAGGTGGTGGCGTGGGGAAAAAGAACAAAATAACCAAAACAAGAAACCAGCCTCAAGTACTAACCAAAGAATTCAGTTTGTTTTTCAGTTAAACTATACATCTTATATGTTATGTTAAAGATGGAAAAAATTCTGAAGTGATTTATCCATTGTACCCCATGAGATCCTAGGAAAATATGGGCTCATGGAAGAAAATGTAGCATGCAGCATTGCAAGAGGTTTGCAATCATTTGAAATCCTGTGCTATGTGTAAATGACTCAGATGGAAGATTACAAAGTATGATTATCTGAATTTTAAAAGGGACAGTAGATACTTCAGATTCTATTAATCCTGAACATTCAGGAAGATCTTGACCATTCAGAGATGCATCAACAAACTATAACGTCAAAATCAAGAGAAATTATAAATCCTCTGCATTTGCAACAGTCACATTGGTGTGGGCCACTACATTTTAAGAAGAGCATTGACAAACCTAAGAGTGTCTAGAGGACAGCAGAGAAGATGGTAAAGGGGCTGGAAGGAAAGTCTTCTGAGAAATAGCTGGGAGTCTCAGGTATATTTAACCTGGAGAAGATGGTGGGAAATGTAATCTAATTCTTCTAATTAAGGGCTGTGATGGACAAAGGAGGCAGAATTATTTAGTGTTGTTCCAGGGCAAGAAACCAGGGGGTTAAATTACAAGGAAGTAGATTTCAACTGGACATCAGGAAAAAGAATATTGATGGTAACAGCTGTTTAACAATGGAACAGAATTCCTCAGGAGATGGCCAAGTCTCCTTGGTTGGCAAGTATTTAGACAGAGGCTAGATGGCCCTCTCTCAAAGCAAACAGTAGAGTCCTGCACTGGGAAGGGGCTCGGAATAGAGTTCTCTAATATACCACTGAATCATTGCATTTATTGATTTTGTAATCCACATATGAAAAAATGGTATATAATGAGAAGCTGAAGCAACTTCTCTAAGAAAATTATACAGTCTCTTCCATACTGTTACTGTTAAAAATGCTGCTTTCCCGGATTCAACCAATTGCAAATTAATCTCTCTGATTACACTCAGCATTTTTAATACAATCCCATACATGTTTACTAGAGGTCTTAGTCTCAGGTGAGTACACATAAGATAGCAGTCTTATAAACTGCTGTATCTCCATTCCAGCTCTTTGTTTCTTATCTCCAGAAGAACAAGAGTAAATACTGCATTGTTGCAAGTACTGTAATAAGAAGTTTGAACTCCCAATTTTTATTTTATTATAACATGCTGATCTGGTTCACACGTATTTTGTTAGCTACACAGTACTACACAATTAATGTAGCATATGGATCAGGCTCTGGCCAGGATCATTCAACATATTAAACCGCATGCTATGCCATTTGTTTAACTTATTGACTTATTGACTATACTGCAATAGACTGTTTGTACAACCTGCTAAACAGAAATCAAACAATGTAGCAGCAAAAGGGAAAGGCTGTATGTGTGTGTATGAGAGGGGGGGGAGGGAGGGGGAGAGAGAGGGAGGGAGAGAGAGAGAAGAGAAGGAGAGAGAATTGCTTGGTAAGAAAGATTTTGTAGTCTTTATTTTTGAATGAAACTTCATCAATTTTTAACTGCCCTCTAATAAGTTTTACTTTGCATCTGCATTTCAATGATTAAAAATTATTTTCTCATGCTATCCTTCAAATGATAAGCAGAAACAAACTTCCAACTTTAGAATGGATATTGTTACTTTATAAATTGATCTTAATGACAATGATGTAACTTCATTTATGAATGACTCACTTGGGCTACTTCATGATGAAAAGCAACTTATCAGAATACAAGAAGCTGACCTAACACAAACAGTCACAATCAAACCTTAAAATACAGTTTGGAGTGCTGTGTTGCCCAGCCAATTCTAATGTACTCACTAAATCATGAATAAGTAAACCATCGTCTAGTTTGCTGTATGAATCTGAAGCCTAAGATGTGGCACCAGAAATTAAATCTGGTTGTAAATTGTGTTTTTTGCTATGGATTTAGTCATTTCTCCCTTTAGAGAGTAAATAAGTATGTTGAATTAAATGAATGGAATATTAATAAACCTTTGAAAGGGATGCAAGAGGAACCAAGTATATATTGAGCAAAATCAAGTTAGAAATAAGAAAGCAAAATCAAAATAAGAGACCAGGATGATAGCAGCCCGCAATTCACTAAAAGTTCCCGTATTACCACTTGTCTACTATACACAGGAATTTTACATTACAAGCATCATTCATTGATCTGATCTGCCCACTTGGGAAGAACAAGTCTGAAGTAAACCTTGGCTAGAAAGCTTTCCATTCTTCCCCAGGTTTTTGCAAAGACGGTGCTGTTCCCCTTGGGGAGAGGTGGGGAGAGAAGCTTAAGCCCTACCCAGGGCCCCTAATCTTAAACCATGGTCCAATCCACACTCTCCTCGAGGCAACAGCTGTTCCTATCAAGCTGCCAGCTGTGTCAGAACATTTCAAACAGCAGCCTATTGTAGTGGGACTGGAGCATTGCCAGGAAATGGGTGTGTTTATGAGAGAGAGAAAGTCGTTCTCTGAACGTCCCCCACCCCACCCGGCACATTAAACTGGTCTCCTCAGAGCCCCAGCTTCTGTCAGGCCCCCACCGTGAGGCTCTCTCTCTCCTCCCTGGGACTGAAGCCCACTTTCTAAGCCATCAGCTTAGGAAATGTCTCCAGATAGAACCGGAGAACCCCTGCAAATGCTGACAAGCAGATCAGGTCTCATGCTTTTTTATGAGGCAACCTCCCTTCTCATTCTGGTTTCCATTCTTTTTGTCTGAATTCAGGGGAAGAGAAAACAGCAGTTAAAGGCATGATACAGGTCAGGCAACAAGAGATCCCCTCTTTATCCACTGCCTTGCATTTCCTTCTTTTCAGGGGTTGCTGAGGCAATCCCAACCCCTAGTCTGATCCATTTTGTAATCCTCCTCCTTTTGGTAGATTTGGTTTATAATAGCATCTGATGCATTGTGTTATTTCTTTAGTTGTCCAAATTGCCTGATAAATATTGGGTTTCCTCAAAGGATTTCACACCCATTCCCAAGGATCAATCTTGATCTCACATTTGCAAGGGAAGTCTAAGACAGTAAAGATTTTTCTTTTGTATTTGAGGTAGGAAGACAGACACCGAGATGGAATGTCACGCTGAAGCCTAACTCAATGATTTACCAATAAGATTCCAACTCTTCCCCAATTCGTAATTCAGATTCTCAATCCCACTACATACACGTGCCAGCAGAGGTTCAGATAATTTATCAGCCTCTGGGTTACTTATTTTTTGTTATTGTTCAGTTGCTGAACAACATTGTTGTGTCTGACTCTTTGCAACCCTATAGATCAGCAGTCTCCAACCATGGCTGCATGGACCATTGGCATGTGGCAGAGGGAGGGAGGCAGTGGTGGGTTCCCCCCCCCCCCCGGTTCGGACCAGTTCTATAAATCGGTAGTAAAACCAGCGGGAGGCTCCGCCCACTGACCCTGAAGTCATTAGAAGCGATCTGCGCATGCACATCCTGGTTCGCACGGGATCGCATGGCCAATCCCATTGCAAACCCATAGTAAAGGCAATGCCACGCAGGTGCAAATGAAGTTTTGCACACTAGCCCGCTGGTATTGGGTCTGGGGTTTGGAGACTCCTACCATCAACCATAGCATGCCCCCGCTACCCCCCACCCTCGTCCTCCACCATGTCCGAAATTCATTTTCCTTGCATCCATTACACTAGCTAACCATCTCATCCTCTGCCCTCCCCTTTTGCCTTCAATCTTTCCCAGCACCAGAGTCTTTGCCAATGGGTCCTCTTCTTCTCATTAGGTGCCCAAAGTATCTGAGCTTCAGCTTCAGTAACCGTCCTTCCCAAGAACAATTAGGGCTGATTTCCTTTAAGGACTGACCTACATTACTTGACCCAGAGTTTATTGAATAAATCTGGGTTTACTGGTTTTGCGTAACTCGGTGAGCCACAAAACAGCCAACCACAGTTAGGCTAACATCTACCGTCCTCAGCTTCACGGTGGCGGTATACCGGTACGTGCAGTTTGGCGGGCAGCAGCCAACAGCCTCAACACAAAGTGCTGCACTGCGCCCTCTGCGGGGGCCGCCCTGCTGCAGTTGTTGCTCGAGAGTGGAGGAAGCGCCGCGGAGCGATTCTATCTCGGTTCAGGACTCGACTTGACGTCGGCGCTTCCGCGGGAATCCCCACGCCGGAGAGCTGTCTCCTCCATGCTGGGGGATTGCGCATTTCCTAACCTGAAGGCAGACCTGATTGGTTTAGGAAAGGGCTTGCGCAGCCCGTGACTGGTTGCGGCTTCAGGGACAGCTCTAGATCGAGCTTCACCGTCCAAACCTGACACTAGGAATCCGCACCTTTTGTCTCTCTCTCTCTCTCTCTCTCTCTCTCGCGCGCGCGCCCACTTCCCAGCCTGCCTGCTTTGCCGACTTCAAGCACGCGCGACGGGGCTGCGTCGCGACGCGCGCGCTTCTTTCCCCTCCCCTGCAGGATCGAGGAAGTGGCTGCCCCACGTAGTGGAATGTCCTTCGGCAGCTGCCTGAGAGCCACAAAAAGAAGAACTTTCTCTGGACCGTTTTATTTATTTATTTTACTACGTGGCAGCGTTAATAGGAAATTTTAAGCCCAGGTGTAAAAGTCCTGTGCTCCAGGAATCACTGTGCACCTTTTGTCTTTCTCTCTCCTCCCTCCCTCCCCTCCCCTCCCTCTTTCTTTCTTTCTTTCTTTCTTTCTTTCTTTCTTTCTTTCTTTCT
>WNWU01000012.1:2289714-2547772 GCA_012654045.1 Ptyas mucosa | reverse complement strand
CTTTCTTTCTTTCTTTCTTTCTTTCTTTCTTTCTTTCTTTCTTTCTTCAGACAAAGTGGTGCTCATAAGTCATGCATTGTGGTCATCCTTCTCCAAGCCTTTGTGGCCCTCTGACTCCCCTTATTAATAACCATTCTTGTTTACGATGTTTGCAGGATGCAGTGAACCACAAAATAGCTACTCTGTCCGCATTTTAGCCTAGTGTGTCATATGGTTATCCGCATGGTTATTTTATAGTGGCCTGTAAGGTACACACCCCCAAAATAGGGTTTATTAAATAAACCCATAGTTAATATATTATTACACATGCTACCTTAAAATGTGAGTACAGCCTTTTTTAATTAAAAAAATAAAATAGGATGCATGGTGTAACATGGTAGTACTGAGTATTGTCCTGATTTCCAGGAAGGTCCAATTTTGCTACTTCTGGTATTCCTGAAGCAATGTGGGTGGCTGCAGCCTAGCACTTTCTTTGGAAATGTATTCAACACTTTCAAAAAAAGGCAAACTCTGGGTGATGAGTGAGGGGGACTTGCTTTGCCTGCTTTCCTGCCCACTATGGCAGCATTTTGTGAACAGACACCCCTATGGCAGCCATTTTATAAGACCATCTTTAACATCTCAAATCCCAGATGTGATCACTGTCACAAAAAATGCCTTAACTCTGTGTAACTGTTATTGCTTCAGTATCCCCAGTGAATAGCACTTAATACGTGCCTTTAAATGAAGTGGCATGTGCATAAGGGCCAAGCCAACTTTGCCATAAATTGTCTTTACTCGTTGGCATCCATAGCAATCCAAGATGACAGAAAATGAAGTCATGGGATCACTACATCCCAGTGCATATCTTTGCCTTTCATATGTGCATCCCTGCTTTGGACAAATAGCATTTCATGGGGTTCAGGTTGGGATGTCATGATGGTGCATGTCAATAGAAGGCAGATGCAATGAAGGACAGGAGGTAGAGTGACTACCAAAGCTACTGTCAAATAAAAGGAGCCTGAGTCTGGGCCAAGAGAATAACTTGAGTAAATGTCTCATAAAAGCAGATCCCTAGTTCATACAAAGAGGGAGGGGGAAGCAAATTCAGACTTGCGAGATTCTGTTTCTATATCTGTTAACAAAAGTACAGGTGGTCCTTGACTTAAAACCAGTTGCTTGATGACTGAAGTTACAGTGGACCCCTCCCTCCAAAAGTACAACCTCATTCTGAAGTTCTGACAGTCCTCCCCCCCCAAGCAGTCACATGACAGTATCTTGGGTGCTTGGCAACTCGTCTCCATTCATGGCCATTTGCAGCATCCCATGATCACATGACTATGTTCTGCAAAGTTTTTTGCCATAAACTGGCATTTGCTTCCGGTTTCCCACAAAAACACTCCATAGCAAATAACTATTGCATAATGAAGAAGGTGTTCACTTAACAGTTGCCTTGTTTGCTTAATACCTGCTACAAAAAAAGATAATAAAATTGGATCAATCACATGATGACCATTATGGTCATAAGTCAAGGACCACCTATAGTCTTGACTTAGATGGCATTGATTTCTGAGTCCAGTATACCTTGTAAGGCTGGCTGTGTCTTGTCTTTTCCTCCTTTGCTTTCCCAGTGGCTGCTGATGTCTCTCCCTGGGAAGAAAGTGGAGGAGAGTTCTGGGTCACAGAGCTCCCTGGGCAAAATATATTCCCTAGATAAACCATCTACAGCTTATTACAATTTGTAATACCTATTGTATTTGTCATGCTTGATGGTACATCATAAAACATGTTCTCCTTATGTTTATCTATGCAAACAACCTCAAATGAGGAACTGAAAAAGAAACATAATTTAAAATGAATTGTGGAAATATATTTTTGTCATTTATACCCCTATCCAGCCATCGAGTAGGAAGTTAGTGGGAAATCTCTTTGTGATTTAACATTTACTACTAACAAGAAGATGAGACTAGGCTAAAACAAACGAATTGTTTGACCTGCACTATAAGGCCACTTCCTGCATTTCTTCTAAGGAATAATTAGAGGTAGATTGCAAAAACAAAATATATAGAAGAGCTCTTGTATACAAACCTCCCTGCAAGACATTCAAAGCCAGAACTTCCTGCCTCACTGGAAGGCCGACCCACCCAGACTTGGGCAGATAACAGAACCCGATGTTTTTGGTTCCCACTCCTTTCTACTCTTTCCCCATGGGAGCTAACCAGTTGGAGAAAAGGATGATGTTAAAAATAAAGGAGAATGGAAGAAAAGGTCAGAAGGGAGCAATGCCCCAAGTCGTGGGACGCAAATAAACAAGAGGACCAGTAAGGGAACAACGCAGGACGGTATAAATAGCTCTGAAATGCAGACGGTTCCCAGCATTACAGTCCGTTCTTGTACCAGCTACTGAAGGCTTCCGGTTAAGCTCACACCAGTACACCCCACCGGGTCAAGTTCATGGCATGGCCCCAATAACAGCATTCCTTTCACTTCTGGCAAGAGATTCAGGATAAAAGGTCTCCTTCCCCACCCCTTCCTGGTAGGCCTTGCAATTTAGAAAGACGTATGCAGAGCTAAACCCTAGGAGACCACAGCATGGGCTGTGAAGTTCTCATTATCCTCAGTGAAATTCTTAGATTGATGCCTTAATTCCGTGGCCATATTCTATTATATGACTTGACTTTGGACCCTTTCACCCCTTCTTCAGTCTAGAATTTGTGATTTCCAGCTCCCTAGATCTGTGTCTGTGCACATGCCTGTGTCTAAGTATAAGCATGCACGCACACATTCTTTTCCTGATACCGGTGGGTGAAAATATTTATTTTAATATTTTGTCCTTAGAAGATGAGTATTAGTGATAGCATGCTTCATGTTATACAGGTAGTCCTTGACTTACAACAGTTCATTTAGTGACCGTTCAAAGTTATGAAGATACTGAAAAAAAAGCAAGACCATTTTTCACACTTAACACCCGTTGCAGCATCCCCATGGTCACGTAATCAAAATTCAGACTTTGGCAGCTGTCCCACATTTATGACAGTTGTAGTGTCCCAGGATCCTGTGATCCCTTTTTGCGAACTTCTGACCAGCAAAGTCAATGGGGAAGTCAGATTCACTTAACAACCATGTTATTAACTTAACAACTGAAATGATTCACTTAACAACTCTGGCAAGAAAGTCATAAAATGGGGCAAAACTCATTTAACAAATGTCTCAGCAACAGAAATTTTGGGCTCAATTGTGGTCGTAAGTTAAGGACTACCTGTGCACATACAAATGTATAAAGGAAAAAAATTATTGAATTTATTTCAGTTCCTAGTGACTGATACATTCATGAAGTTTTCTTGACAGAAGGATACAAATATTGCCTTCTTTTGGTTTTTTAAACTTTCAATGTAGTCTATCAACTTGGACCATAGATCTGGATGACCCTCATCCAAGTGCTGCTCAGTCCCATTCCAGGTTAACATTCGAGCCCATAACCAAAGGCATATCACTCTCAGATAAAAGGAATAGCACCCTAGTCACTCCACACTTGTGCAGCTACTGCAAATCAGGTGAAGGGAAAGGTACAGAATCTTCTGAAGATACAAAAGATCCAATTAGCCTTCTCTGAATATGGAGAGAAAGCACAGTAGTTAATTGCTATAGGAAACAACTTGGAGCAAACAACCTGTAACTATACAGAATACAAATTGGTAATTTTTCAGGAATATAACTCACATAATAAATTACAGTATTTAAGAGCCAGTTATTAAGGAAACTGTGTTTGTTGGGCATGCGGTTGAAATTGTTTTAAATTGTTGTTTCCTAACCGTTTTTGAGATTTGGGTTCGGGCCATTGCTGTGCCAGTAGCTGGATTTCCATTCTTGTGTAGATGAATTAAATTTAAATTCATGGATAGGGAAGCACTTTTTTTCTAAAAAAGGAGGGCTTAAAGTTATTTTACCACCCTGGATACTCCTGGTCTTTTACACCTAAGTGGACATCCTATGATCCTAAATCAGCTATCAATTAAATGTAACTCTTGGCCTAGATTGAAAAACTGGGGGAATCATTCATTTGAAGACCTTTGGGGAAAACAATCTGTATTTTTTTCTAACAGACAGTGAGAAGGGCAAGGGGTTTCAAAGGAGAAGAAAGTCATGACTTGGCCTGGGCCATATTGTGAGTGGTTTCCCACATCCTTTTTGTTTCAGTCCATCACCAGTAGGTGACCCTCCGAACATTATTTTCAAGGGAGTAGACGGCAGTAACAAAAAATGGTCAACCCTGTTCTAAATCATGACTGCATGGGTGGATCATTGACGGCCTTATGTCTGACCATTTTCTTAGTTACCTGGTAAGTGTACCCACCTCTTGGACTAGCTACCTGGCCTCTATTTGCAAGGCATACTATGTATCCCGCAAGGGAAAACCCTTACCACTCCCTGACTAAACCCAATGGTCAGGAGTGGCTGGGATCTGCTTTCTCTTGCTAACAAGATGGTAACAAGGTAGGGAAAAAATCCTACCTGTTTCCTATGCACTGGCAAATGTAGAAAAGGCACATTTAGCATAGCTGGGTGAATTGCACAATCCAGCTGGATCCTGTAAAGCAAAGATGGCTGACCAAACTTTCCAGTAAGGCCCTTGTGCCCCTGGCAACACCATAATATACTGTGTTCCCCCGAAAATAAGACCGGGTCTTATTTTCTTTTAGGCTTGAAAATAAACACTTGGGCTTATTTTTGGAGAGGTCTTTTTTTTTTTTTGAGGTGCAGGAGGCGGTGAGCGTGGTCACCCCATGGGTGCTGAGACCCTTAACTGCAGCCCACGGATCAGCTGATCCAGAGAGGGCTGGGAGTTCTGTCTCTCCGGGTCCCTGGAGATATTTCCAGCGCACTCTTGATAGCCCCAGCTCTGCCCATGGTGCCAGGCAACCTTGCAGCTGAGGGCCCCTCTGTTCCGCAGTTCACCTTGTGGCTATGGAACAGGCGGCGAGCACGGTTTGTGCTCCGCCAGGTCTGGAGCTTGGGTGTTGCTTAGGCTGCTGCTACTACGATGAGGTAGAAAGCCATACGGCCCATTGGAATCTGCTCCTCATCCCGGCCTCTACCCTGCTGCTGATTGAGAAAAGGAAGGGAAGGGCTGCCTCCTATGCTGCCATGCCCATCCCCTTCACTGGGGCTTATTATTGAGGTAGTGTGTATATTAGGCCCACCCCCCAAAAAAATCAGACTAGGACTTATTTTCGGGGCAGGTTGTATTTTCGGAAAACACGGTAAAAGAAAGAAGAAAGGTGTGTGTCTCACAGGGATAGAGACTATATGGTTTGCTTGCTTGTTATGGAGCTTAGCGGGATGCAAAAATAAGAGTTGAAATTGGCAACTCGGGAACAACAGACCTCAGGTCTGACATAAACTAAATGTTAAAAAAACTGACATAATTGCTACCTAAACATTTAAAAAAACCCAGATGTCTCCTATGCTCAAAACTGTGAAAAGAACAGTCAAAAGTTCATTCATTCATGAAGATAGGAGGCAAAGCCTAGAGTTTAAATCTTGCAGGGGAGACACGCAAACACAGAATGTTTTCTTTGTTTTTCAGCAGGCAGATCTTATGATTCATTTCTTTTCTTCAGCAAACCCACTTACTGAAGTGAAATTTCTTTTGTAAGGAAGTTGCTGAGCAGAGAGCTGAGCATCTAGTGTCGAAATGTATTGCACTGCCTGACAAGAAATTTTCTTGGAACAAGCAGGTTTGCAATTTGCAGGGGGAAATTGGTGTATGTTGGTTTGTGTCATAAAGTTGGGACACCTGTCCTTTTATTCTTTTGATTATACCATTAGAGAGAGGCCTATGAAGAGATTTAGGAAAATGCAAATAATTAGCAATGACCCTTAGCTGAAAAAAAGTAGATCTTACAGGTAGAAACTCAGTAGAAATTTGTCAGAAGGTGATAAAACAGGCTGAAGGAGTAATCACTACCACTACCAGCTTCTCCCATGAAACCATGGTTAGTCTTTTGGGAAGCTGTGCTGGCACACAACTAATTTTTGTTTTTCAATTCTCTTCAGTGCCTTTTGAAAGAGTGTTAGAGTGGGGGGGCCAGTCTAATGTAATATAAATGTATTCATAGTATCTAAGAGATTGTTTTTATTGTTGCTGTGCATATTTTATTGTTTATTTGTATTGTTTTATTAAAAATGTTTCTTTGGGAGAATAACACAGTTTAAAATAAAATAAAACCTTAATTTTTGTATACTGTTTCCAAAAGAAAACATTTAATATTCACTTCTGGACTTCAAAATATAATATAAAGTTGAATAAAGCAGATTATTTCCACATCTAATTCTATGAAATTATATATTTAGCTAATCCTGAGGTAAATGCTCCCCCTACTGGACAAAATGTATCATTGTCCAGCCAAACACCATTGTTGGTAAGCTGATCTTGTCTGATCTCTAAAAACTAGCTAGGGTCAAATTGTTTAGTACACAGATTGGAGACCACCAAAGCTTACTAGGTCTCTAGACTAAATTGGGAAGTTTAAAAAACATAGAGTTGAATCATTTCTGTATTAACACTGAATAAATGACAATGTGCCCATGAAAAAAAAAACATTGAGCAAACATAGCTATAGTGAAAGTAGAAGTTTGCTTGTCATTAACCATGGTTGATAGAATCACATAGCACTCAGCCCAATTTCTGTACATTTTGAACTCTAAATTAATTGCATGAATTAATTCATGTAATTGAATTCATGCTAGACTTGGTTAATTAATTTGCAGTTCAGAGTGGAATTACCATATCATGGTTGCAAAAATCTTGAGTTTTTTAGATGCTTGCAACCAAGGATGGTAACAGATATGTAAAGAACAAATTCTTTGCTATCATTTCATGGTTGTGTAGAGTTTGAGCAGGCCAAATATATGTGTGTTTAGTTCAGGAAAAATGACTGTGTATTCATTTTGTTTATTTGTTATATTACTTTCTTCCAGATACCTCCCTTTACAACTGCTGTTTCATGTCTTAAAGACAAATTTCCTTGGTTTTCTGTATTTGGACCAAAATATGGGAGCCTTAACAGGACAACTTTTAGGGCAATGTATCAATAGAGGCAGTTATTTTTTCTCTCTTGGTTTTCTTATATATTTTAAATGGCTTTCTAGCCTTGGGAAGAGTATGGTTTCCTAGGATTTTAGACATAATCTTAGATTCCATATCCTGCTAAACTGTAGCCTATATTATTACGGTAAATAATAAAGCACATCTGACTAGTTGTGCCTCAGTGGTGGTATTCAGCCGGTTCTATCCTGTTTGGGCAAACCGGTAGCGGCGGCTGTGGGAGGCTCTGCCCACCCCCTCCTGGATGTCATCATGTCCCGTTTTTGACACTCTGCCCATGCGTGCACTCACATTTGCAAATCAGTAATGAAGGTAAAGTGAATACCACCCCTGGTGTGCCCAAGTAAACCCTAAACTCTAATAGCTATGTTTATGTAACATGGTCATATTGTCTGTTGAGCAATGTGGGACAAAGTCTTAGAGGTTGCTGTCCCCCCAAAATTAGTTGGTAACATATCTAATATCTGATGCTATTTGACTCTAGAAGATCCTCAGCTTTTCAAAGAAGCCTGGAAGGGAGAGATATACATCCTAGTATTTATGCTCTAGAAGTTTCTTCATCTGTGAGGTAGATCCTGCACCTCTCAGCTCTCCAACTGTTAGTTATGCTGGTTGGCACTAATAAGAACATTTGTAGGGGGTAGAAAAATACAATTTTTTGAAAGCTAAAGAGGTCTGTAAAAGAAAAAAATTCCTTTGGAAATTCCAAGCAACTGCTTCACAGGCTGTCCCCCATTGTCAGTGTATTGGGTGTGCACAGCCGCCTGACTGGAGTCCAGTTATCTGTACACACAATTATCAGGTGTTTTTGAAATATCAACTCAGAAAAGTCACTTTCACCACAATTCTGTTCCACTTATTTTTTTTTCTTCTATGCTCCTGGCTTCTCTCTCCAATCTCATTATTTTATACCACATATATACCAGGGGTGGGTTCTACTTACCTTTACTACCGGTTTGCAATGGGGCCGCGCACATGCTTGCTTCGCTCGCACACTCTTCTGCGCATGCACAGAAGCATTCTGATAACATTAGGATCAGTGGGCGGAGCTTCCCTCCGGTTTTACTACTGGTTGTATAGAACTGGTCCGAATCGGGGGCAACCCACCACTGATATATACTTACAACACAACACAAGCCCAGGTGTTATTGTTAATGCAATCTGTTTCTTAGATCACAACCTGATTCAACAGTAGAGGACCCTCCACTGAGGAAAGCAGAGCTGTAAATAAGAAAGTAGGAAGTCCACTTGGGTCCTGGAGATTCTGTTGGCAGTCAAAGAGTGTGTTGGGCCATTTTGGAATAATATTACACCTGAGGAAAAAGAGTGTGCTTTTCTTATTGTGTCTTTATAAGGACCAGAGTCATGAATAACATACCTGAGTTGATAATAAGGTGACCAATTGTCCTCCTTTAGGGAGGACAGTCCTTCTTTCAGTTCTGTCCTCTCTCAAAAAGTGTCCTCCTACATGTCCTCCTTTTCGATATTTGAAGACTAATCTGTAAATCTCCGTATTCAATCGATGCTGAGCCGATCTGTTATATGTGATGTGATGTATTTGTATTTGACATGATGATTCATCAAGGTTTGGTACAGTGTGGCGAGATGCAATTATGAGACACATGCACTCCGCACAGGAGAATTGTTTTGAGAGAGTGCGCTGTGCACAAGTGGCTTTGTTTACTTCTTACCGAAACACGACACGGCACACACACAGACATTAGACTCATTGTTGCAATGAATGTTTCTTTTATTTACGATATTTTTTTTCTTCGATTTATTTGTGTCCTCCTCATTGTAAAAAAGTTGGTCACCTTATTGAAAAACAAGTGTCCATTACTTCAAAGGTCTAAGATGCAAGGATCAATTGAAACTAAGCTGCATTTTCCTCTGGTCTTCACCCTGAACTCAGACCGATTCCTACATTTAATGTCTTGCATTGAAGCAAAATGCCTTATGCAGATGACAAATTTATCTCATTCTGAAGCCCTTCCAGAGATCTAGGAGAAGAATGTTGTCCTTAGGCAAATGTTTCCTTCTTGACAATGTACATATTCAGTCACCAAGCTAATACAGACTTCTTTTAGACCTCTGGGCAACTGGTGTGCCTCTCCCAAACCAAGGTACTCTCCCCTCTTTCAGTTTAAGAGGGAGGGGGGCTTTTCTCATACAGGATCAGGCCTAAGTGATCCATTCCTAAAGCTAGGCCCTCCTGCCATGTGCTAAGTGTTAGAGCCAAGCATTTGTGGTCCTGAGGTTCCCACAGTGGAACAAACTGGGGGAAGGGAGCTGGCAAAGAGCTAGGCAAACAGAGATAAGGCTCCATTTGGCTTGGAGCCAGTCTTCCAGGAGTTTAATTCACAGCATCCTCTGGCCTGGCTCTTTCGAACCAGGGCACAATTTTTGACTCTCATTTTATTTATAGAGAGGGGTAGAGCTGCCCCTGCTTCTTCACCATCTCCAGGGAGCCTTTTGCAATACTCCCTCCTGAGCAGTCCTCTTTTACCTAATTCCCAGGGCTCCGACTTGTCCTTGGCCCTATCAGTGCTCCTTTCAGAGATGAGAACACAGTCCCGGATGAAAAGGTGCATATTAGGAGCCTCAAGGGGTGGTTTGACATGGAATTCTGCATAATTAGATCCTCCGTGATTGTAAGATCAGGTTTTCACTTCTTCAGAGAAGCCAAAAAGGCAAAAGGGCTTATAGGAAGACAACTGCTTGGGAAATACCCCTTTTGCCCATATGTATGGGACATACTAAATTTCTGTCCAAGGCGTTATCTCTTGCCCCTGCAACTGAGGGTAAGAATAACAGATAGCTGAACAGGCAAAAGAGGACACAAACAATTGGAAAGGAGGACAAACAGGGACAAAAAGGGAACACTCACTGTTTAACTTTCTTGGCAACAGCAACAAAAAAATACAGCAAAGAGCTGCATAAAATGTACTTGGACCTACATGTAATAAAATTACTTTTTCCAGCATCAGAAAGCCTTCTGGTTTTTAATTTGCAATATTTTCCCCATAAATATTTACTTTCCAGAACATGTACTAGATAATATAAAATCAACGTGCTTTTCAAACTTTACCATAGAAATATATGATAAGTCAACATGATCTCCAGAC
This sequence comes from Ptyas mucosa, assembly GCA_012654045.1. Taxonomy (NCBI): domain Eukaryota; kingdom Metazoa; phylum Chordata; class Lepidosauria; order Squamata; family Colubridae; genus Ptyas; species Ptyas mucosa. The sequence continues at coordinate 2,537,560 of WNWU01000012.1, read as the reverse complement.
TACAGGGATAGTAGATTTGAAGGTGGTGGATGGTAGCTGATTATTGGAAACAGGAAATGAAGTAAACAACATAAATGTAGGCTGCGAAGTCTGTCAAGGGATAAGGGAAGGAAAAGTCACCAAACATGAAAGTTTCCATGATTGCTGATGCAAAAACAGTCCAGAAAACTAACCAAGACTCTGAAAAAGGTGGACAATATTGATTTTAAGACTGTGCCTGCCAGATTGAGGATGTGAGGACAATTTGACTGGACATCTTATGACCCTAAATGAGGCCGTTGCTGCATTGTGTGCCTCTTCCGCTGATGCAGGAGCTGCTCCTGCTCCAAAAAACAGACGAGTAGCTCAGTTTCACTTCTCATTTTAATCTACAAGGCAACCTAAGCAGTTTTCCTACATCTGGCATGAATATGAGTGCCACTCTTGCAAAGAGTGTTATATCCCCACACATAAGACTGAAAGTTACAACCAGATGGCACTGTCCTCTCATACCAATTGTAAAATATGCCCCAAAAGCAGATGTGAAGGAGTTATGGGAAAACATAATCAAGATTTGAAGGAGAGCAAGCAAGAAAAGGATTTATATCAGGGGTCACCAACCTTTCGGATCCGAGGGACCACAAAATTCATAATTTTAAATCCCACGGACCACTAATATGATCTGCCTAATGACTGTGTGGGCATGGCTAGGTGGTCATGGGACTGGGTGGCCAACTCAATGTCACTCATGTGAAGAGGTGCCTCACCAGCCTCTACACACCCCTCCCCTGCCAGCCACTCCTTGCCTCCCCACCCATGCTGCTTAGGGCCTCAACAGGAAGCAGTTGTTGGAGCTAAGCAGCCACCATGAGAAAGAGATGGCAAAACAGCTCAGTTCAAATTGGATCTGACCGAGAAGGAGGCTCAGCAGAAGCACCACACTGAGGACTATGAGCATAGGCTTTCCAAGCAGAGGGAAGACCTGCGGGAGTGCAAGACCAGGTACCAGTGCCTGGAGACTCAGCGGGCTGAGATGGTCAGCCAGTTCCAGGCCATGATGCAATCCCACTGGAACAAGGCCTTCCAGCTCTTCACCACCAGTGGCACTTTCCTCCAGACTTCGCCCAAAGCCCCACACCAGGAGGCTGAAGCAGACCCCAAGTCAGAATTTCCGCCCCCCTCCGATCTGCACAAAAAGACACCGAAGAGGGAGACTCTCTGTAGCAACACAAACATTAATTGTACATATCTGGCCCAGGGGCCATAGTTTGAGACCCTTGATTTAGTGCAATATAAAAAATGGAAATAATTTTTCTGTGGACCACCAAAATTTTCTCACGGACCACCAGTTGGTGACCACTGGTTTACATGACAAAAACCAGCCAATTCTGTTTTTGTTTTTGACAATTTAAACATTTGTATCCCGATGGAGAGTGGCAGATTATCTGATTATTTAAGGAGGTATCTTATTATAGAATGAGAATGGAATTTAGGTGGCCAGTACAGTATAGGCAAAAAAGAAGGTGGAAGGAAGTGGCCTCTATTGGGAAGCTCAGGGATCATTGCAAATATAGCTCCTGGATCCATATCCAAGCAGTGGGATTCTTCATAGAGCATGGACTATTCCCAGTGCCAAACTGAGGACGAGCAGTATCTTACCACTATCAACCATTCTAATCCATTCTCTCTTCTCCCTGGTACCATCATTTTATGAATGGTAATTTTGAAGTGTAGGAAGAAACACTTTGAACTCAACCCTTCATTCCTTTCAAAGGAAGCATTCACAGTAAGTAACCTATTGCAAATGCCATCGAAGTACGAAATCAAAATAATATTAACAGATGGATGAGCAACATGCTACAAGCAAATAGGGGCCATCACAAATGCTTGGGTTTCTACGTCACTGAAAGGCCATGTCCTTGGTTTCACGTGAAGAATCATGGCAAAAACCTCTTTCAGGAAACTTGAAGGATAGTTGAGAAGCCAGCCACATCTATTATGATAACATAATAGATGTGATCAGTGGTGGGATTCAAATAATTTAAGCAGTTCTCTGCCTTAATGATCGGCTGGGTGGGTGTGGCCATGGTGGGTGTGGCCAGGGGTATGACAGGCAGCACTCTGCCTCCTGCACCCCCCTGGGAAGAAAAATGGGCCATGGGGGGGACACCCCCTGTGCCGTTTTGGGCCTAGGAGGCCTCTCTGAAACCTCCTGGGAGCAAAAATGGGCCATGGGGGGGGCATGCTGCACCCCATTTTGGGCCTAGTGGGTCTCCCTGAACTTACCTGGGAGCCAAAATGGGGCAGTTGGGGACTCCTGGAAGGGGCAGGGTGGGGAGGGGAGGGGCCAGCCAACAATTTAACTACCGGTTTGCTCCCGAACTGGCCTAAACCAGTTGAATCCCACCATTGAATCTGATGGCTTATTAGAAAAGATAGCGGGAAAGAAAAGGAAGAAAGAAAGAAGTTGTAACTTGCACAGAAAACCAAAGTGATCCAGTAATCGTGTGCCTGTACATGGATCTACATTATTACTATTAATTACATTCATAAAACATTGCATTTAGGTCCACAACTGGATTGTCCTCATCAATTGGCCCTGGAAACTACATTGTCCTTTGCTGTTCTTCTATGTGAGATATTTTTAAGTTGCAGTCTGTGATTTGAATGTTATTTTCCCATTATCTCACTTAAATCTTTCAATGCAACTGCTTAAAGCTGAAGAGGGTTGTTACTTGTCCTCCTTTCCTTTTTTAAAATGACTAAGTCTATTTCTTGTGAAATTGGTCTATTCATCCATCCAAGAAGTTGCTCAGGAGGAGCTCCATAGCCTTAACTGTCTGCACTGTCTACAATATGTCAGCAGGTGGCAGCATAAGGCAGCATAAGCACATAGGCCCATGATGGCGAACCTATGGCACGGGTGCCACAGGTGGCACCTGGAGCCATATTGGTGGGCACGCGAGTGTTGCCCTAGCTCAGCTCCAATGTGCATGCGCGCACCAGCCAACTGATTTTCAGGCTTTCCAGTCCCACTGGAAGTCGGGAAATTGGCAGTTTCCGGCCTCCGGAAGACCTCCGGGGGGATGGGGAAGGCTGTTTTTGCCCTCCTAAGGCTCCTAGAAAGCCTCTGGAGCCTGGGGAGGGGGGAAACGGGTTTACCAGGCCCACTGGGCCATCGCGTGCCAAAAGCAGGGGGAAGTGTGGGGGGGTCACGTGCGCATGCGCAGGAGGGCGGGGCACATTGAATTATGGATATGGGCACCCACACCCATGACCCCCCACGCTCCCTCTGCTTTTGGCACGCAACAGCAAAAAGGTTAGCCATCACTGACATAGGCTGTGTGTGCCTTCTCTTACATGCATGACAAGGAAGAAGTGCTAAGCAAGGCATTCCCTAAAAAAAGGTTACTAAGCCACAACGTGGAATTAGTATGTGTCAATCCAAAGACTTCTGGGAAAGAAAGATTGGGGCTTCCAACCCTGCATTCTCCAAATTCAGCTCTGCACTAGAGTCTGCTGACCCAAACAATCTATCAACTCAAACCTTTTAGATACCAGGTCCAACATATGAGGATAAATGAAATCTATGACCCAAAAATCTTTTATCAAGATTGCAGGCAACAATTATATTACTCAAATCTTGCATAGGGAGCACTTATATTACATTAAAATACACACATCATCATCATCCTTTTACAAACTGAATAGTCTTTTTCCTCCCAATTTATCATATATACGGTATATGTGACATTTCCTACTACAGAAGCAGTCTTTGTTCCTTCTCCGTTTAGAGTAATGGAGTGTCCAATATTTCTGCAAATAAGCTCTCAGGTAATTTTAGGATATCTGCCAGCACAGTCATTCCTCCAAGTCCTTCATTGGTTATGAAGCAAATTCTTCATGAGGCATGATAGTACATCCCAGGTTCATAGTTCAACAAGAGGCTGACTTCGTCATGAGAACTTTGATTTCAATATGATTCAAGCCAACAACTTTTTGTCTTTCGGTCTTAGGCAGTAAGGAACAGCTCAAGGCTTGGCCACAGCAAGGCACGTCAACAAATATAGCTGAGACTTGTTTTTCTATTGTATTTTAACCTTATGGCTGTGCAAAAAAAGGAAGTGGCGCCTGGGGAAATGCCAATTAATGCTAACTGAGATTTGGATTCCAATACAATGCAGACATCTCACACAAAGCAAGGATCAGAAATCCGGAGCCAGGCCAAGTGGCTGCTATTTCTTCATGCCAGCTAGTACAGATGCCTTTACTTTACAGAACAGTTACTTTAGCTCTTTATCACTTTTCTTCCCTTGAAGGAAATCCCATATCACTTGATTGACCTTTTCAGGCTGCTCCTCAGGTAGCCAATGGCTCGCGTCTGGGAAGTAATGTATGTGATAGCTGCCTTGGAGATAGGGCAGTATCTGATTCACCAGCCCTTCTTCCATGTATGCATCCTTCTGCCCCCAGAGCAGCAGAGTGGGCACCAAAATATCTTTGTGCTTTGGTGGTATCCAGCTGTAAAGGCAGACACATGTTGATAACGTTAAAATGAGCCTTGGGTAATTAATAGCTTGCTGCTTTTACATGCTAAAATGTGTTTACATACTTTTTTCCCCCTCCCTCCCAGGTTTCATGTACACCAATCACTAAGAAGAAGCTAGGAGGATTTGTTAAAGACAGCATGTTCATATTTTAGCATCATGAATGAAGGGAACTATACATGTCCCAGGATAATGTTGTAGGATCCAATCTAGGTCGGTCACTGGGACTAGAGGTTTAGTCTTCCAAACTTTCGGACTCGTGCTGGAGCCCATCCTCAGGAAACTTCTCTCTCACCTGTACTTTAGCAGCAGTCTATCACCCAATATCTCCCAATTTTACTACAGATAAAGATCTGTCATACTGCCTTTCAAAAAGCTCGCAGGATTTTCTCAAATCTCTGGCCTGACATATTAAAAGAAATTGGGTTTCAGTTCAGACAATCCCAAGGGAAGGGAGAAATGCTGATACTACCCAAGACCAGAGCCCAGGTGGAGTGTTCTCCCACCTGAGAATATTCCTGTAGTAGTTAATGGGTGGAGTTAAGGCATTAGGCCTTGAGAAATTATACAAAGTAAGGCTGCAATTCCTCTGCTGTGAATCAACATTCTGGATTCTTGTCTTCTCGCGTGTTGTTCCCACTTTTATTATCTAGCAATAAGACAAAATATGTAGATACGGGTCAGACACATATCCCTCTTGTATAACACCAGGTCTTTTGAGACAGAGCAAACTATTGAAAATGCTTATGAGAGTTTAAACATTTATGCATAATTATAGCCCCTTTTTCTTTCTTCAAAGAATGTATGTAGCATTTGCACATCCATTTGTCCTATGAGGTAGTTTAACTGAGAGACAGTGACTGGTCCAAAGTGAGCTTCTATGATTGAAGATACTTTAGATCTGAACCTGGGACTTCCTGCAGCCCTAGTCTAACACCTTCATGATTAACACCCCACCAGATCTCTTGAAGAAATATGAAGATGAACTGGTGTGTTCATCTTCCTGGATTCTGGTGTAAAGGGACTGGATACCTGACAAAGTTGCTTCACTGTTTTGTCTCTGTGACTTCATCCAGAAGTATGGATGCATTGGCTGCAATTAAAGATTTCTTAACACTCAATAAAGCAAGGAAAGAATGCAGAGCCTTGCTTCTAGAATTGTTCTAAGCATTCTACCTACAGCAGCCACAGGCTTCCATGAAATAAAACTATATGTTACAGCTGTTATCTGCATTTCTGCCTTCCCCTCCTTTTACTACTTGTTCGTGTCTGTATATTAGGAAGCACAGAGTAAACTATATATATACTCTTCAATGTGTTGCATGACCAGCAAAGATCAGTCAAGGGGGCTTAGCATGGAGCAATGAACAGAATGGGAGTATTTTTTTTCTCTATAGCTGGATCATCTCCATTTTTGAACTCAAACTTCCTTTTGCCAGCTTCTCCCTCTTCCTGTCCAGTTTCTAGAGTCATCCTGCTGACAGATGGACAGGCAGGCCCTTCAACATAGCTTCTTCCCAACATTCTGTTGGGTTGGAAAGACTACCGATGATCAGAGCAACACAGCTCTAGGGGGAAAGGCAGAAAAATACACAGCAGACTCCTCCTTCTCTTTCTAAACATATCAGAATCTCAGCATTTCATAACATCTTTCAGGTAATTAGAGCTGTTCTTTGTTTATCCCCAAAGTCCTTCATGAAACAAATTCACCTTTGCCTCACATTCCATGGGGTTCTTTTACCACTGAAAAAAATCCTCTCTTCACTCCAGTCTTGTCTGTTCTGTGGAGACAAACTGAAAAATGGAACAGCTTCACGGGAAGCACCATGGAGGGAAAGAAACAGACAGCATCAAAGGGTTCAGATAAAACCAGGAAACCTGGCAGAGGGACCAAAGAAGAAAACCAGCACCAATGCAGTATGATAAATCCAGGCTTAAAGAAATTATCCATAGTTCCTCCCAGGAATTACTATATGTTTAATTTAAGATTACTCTCCTAAAGCAAGAAGTTACAAATTTTCAGGCTATTCCATAATTTTTACTCACATTGAAGTCATCCAAGGAGCACAGCCATTCCGGTATCTTTGGTAGTTGGAACAGGAATATGTACATGGATTTAATAATTTGGGTGAGATTTTTGGGGAAATACTCTGCAAGATTGAAAAGGAAAATAAACTGAGGTAAACAAGCAATGCTTAATATATATGAAACATCTAAAAAAGGCCACCTTGAAGAGCTAAGAAGCCTCACTGAGGTTATTTAAACTACTTTTCAGATTATGTTTCTCTTGAGACAAACATTTTTAAAATAGTTGAAAATTCACATATTCAGTTTGGATTTCTATTCCTAGCATTTGGATCAGCTGCCAGCCCAAGCAAGGGAAACAACTGATATTTTATATGAATTCTGGGCCAATGTGCGATGCAATTAAAGCTTCCATTTAGACCGAGAACCCTTTTTTCATGTCCAGCAACACAACTCGATGTTGACGAAGCACAGGTCACTTTAAAGAGGGCAAGGCTATATTACACCCACAGGGTCAGGATTTTTATCTTTTTTTGGTGGATTGTTTTTAAACAGGCCGTTTCCTATTTTAGGGCTTACTCTATAAAAACCCATTGCTGGAGATGAAAGTCAGCAAGAAGGAAGTGGGAAAGAAGTCAAAACTTCCTCCCTCTTCTTACTCCAAGTTCTTTACCAAGAAAGATTGGCATTCTTGAATGTGATGGCATTTATTCTCATTCTAAACAGGGTTTAGCATTGTCTCAAATCCCTCATGCCCAGTTACTGAATTCAAGTGCTGCCAACATGAATCAGTATCTGTATCTGTAGGTGCCTATTGTCTCCTTTACTCTGAGCTGCAGCTATTTTCTCACATGTAAATGTGCCACACTCATCCTATGCATTTTTAGTAACTTGGACCATAGACCTATCTAGAAATGACAAACAGATTGGTCTGGGCTCTCAGGTTGCCCAGCTCTAGCTTACTGAGATAGAACACCTGATTCAGAAAAGGCCTCCTTCCTCTATAAATACTCACGCTGTGGAATAGTCCAGCCAGATCCCAAAACCACTCACTATACAATTTCAATAGCCATTGAACCCTGAATAAGGAATCCCTTATGGTGAGCCCAAAGACACAGAAGAAGATTAGCCTTACCGAAGAGAACATGTGCTGGAATACCATTCATAAAAATCAGCTTCTCCACCATGCTAGGATAATTGGCTGCAAATTCACATGCAATTGCTGCTCCCCAGTTATGACCTACCAGGATGCACTTGGGATCCCCTAAAGAACAAAAGAGAAAAACTTCCAGAAGGAAAGAAAGCCTGAACAAGTATCTTGTCCATCAATTCACTCAGTCACAAAGCATTTTTGAAATATTTTTGAAACATTAGCCAGGTAAGCAACAGCAAGTGTGCCCTTCCCACTCCCACTCCTCCCACACCCAAGAACAGGGAGCTATTATAGCCACTATTATAGCAGATCAGATTCTCCAATTGGGGGGGGGGGGGAACCTTCTTCCTGAACTCACCATCTTTTTCACTGGAGCTCAGGGCTTTGATGACATCTTGTATGTCTTCCAGAATAATATCCCTTTGATAGCACTCCCAAGCCAGTGGTGCATCAGAAAGGCCATAGCCCTTCATATCAAGTGCCACCACCTTAAAGGCTTGGCTGAACTCCTTCAGTTGATGGCGCCATGAAAACCTGTGCAATATATACCCAAACCACATAGAGGTAAGGAAAAAGGACAGGGAAAGGCTCCCTTGCCATCACCTATTTTCTTAGCATAAGTTGATGTCATTCATACTGACCTCCCAGTTCACTTGATTAGGAGTCATTATATTCCACCGGGCATCTATTCCATGTTCTACAACTACCACACCAAAGCAAGACTTACCAATTCTGGGGAAATCCATGCAAAAAAAGCATCAGGCAGGCCCCTTCTTTGCCAGCTGTAACATAGTGGAGGCGTATCCCTGACTTCTCAAATGTGCCAAGACAGAGAAAGAAGTAAATAACACACCATTATGCAAGGATCATGTGATAAAGCATATTTTGCCTGCAGAGATTTGAAACTGGGTAAGAAGTGATGACAAACTCCTCTTCCTGCATTCTTGAAAGCAGCTGCCATTCAGAACAGAAATTATTATGCTAAACAGGCAGGTAATCAAGGCTTATGACATGCCCCTCCCAGCCTTTCAAATATATTTCTTAGCACTATGCTCCAAGACCTTATCTTCACATCTGAAGTGGACTTTGATTAATGTGATCTCAGTACGGAACTCTACCTTTACTTAAGCAGGCTCACCTTGAGGGTCAGATACTTGTGTTCACCATAACAGGTATCAGTGAGGATCTTCGGTGGGAGCCTCTCAGTTTTCTGGAACACCCGACTTGGGCCCTTAGTCAGTATCAGCCTGAACACCCACATGGAGTAGAAAAGAGCAGCAATACAACCAGAACCATACAAGGTCAACTGCATCACAATGTTGGAGGCCTTCAGCATTATGCGAGTGGGCACCAGTAAGGAGCGATAGAGAGATACCATTTTTTGGATGTAATCCTGGGCGAAAGGGAAGAATTTTTTTTTCTTTTAGGTATTTTAGGTTAAAACAACACAGTTTTAATTCCAAATAGCATTAGACACCAACAAATACTTCAAGCTACAGCAATTGCAAACAACTCCCAGAGAAAAGGGGATTCCTGTTTTCCTGTGGCTAGGATGTGCAAGGTGCAGAAACAACTGCGGAATAGAAAACAAAAATCCATATCCAAACTCACGCTGAGCCACAAAGCAGTAAAATCCCAACCTGTCCTTTGAATGCTAAGCAGCTTCACAAAGGGCAGCCAGGATAATAAGAATATACTTTAGATAAATTTACAGATAACACCTCTAAGAGGGAATAGAGAGCATCACCTGGCTGGCAGGAAAAGTACATTCACATTAATTGACATTTTCCACAAGGACTATAGCTGCTGACTTTCAGAAAAAGGGGAGAGTGGGCAAATTCAAAAGTTAATAACGTTTCCATTTAGGTTTTGCAGAATGGCATCTCTTATTCAACTTTGCAAAAGCTTTTGCGCTTTCCTAAAAAAAATTGTTTTCCTTCTCCACCTGGAAACGATCTCACAGATTTGCCGGGATTGCTTCTCTCGAACCCCTTACCCACAAGGGTAAAACCATGGTTTCCTCGGGGAGCGGAATCCACAGTACCGGTTGCATTCACACAAACCCCGAGGTTCAAACGCGATAGGCTACATGGTGGGTCCGCGTGTCGTGCGAACCCTGACGCCCAGACTGCCGTATGCCAGCCAGCGTGAAAGAGTGTGGGAGCTGGGCATGGGCCGACCCAATCTACGAGACAGTTACCCGCACAAACCGCAACAACGCTCAAATGCCCAAAGCTCCGACGTCGTCCCAAATCCCAGCTCCGACCTTCGGAGAAGCGGAAGCGCCGCGTTTCCTCCGTTTAAAGCCAACTTCGCAGCTCCGCCCCACCAAGCGAAGGCTGGCGCTGTTTCTGCGCGCTGGCGAGGGCGGGGAGAGCGCCCACCGGCGGGCATCCTCCGCCGCCGACACAGGCTCCGCCCGGCCGCCGACGAAGTTGGCAAAGGCGGCGAGTTGGTCGCTGCTCCGGGGAAGATCGGAGATGGCGGCCGGGCCTGGATCTCGTCTCCAGAGCCCAACTGCGGGGTGGAGTGGAGGGGCTCGGCTGCTACAAGAAGCCAGAGGTCGGAGGGAGAAGCGGTTTTTATTTTTAAAGGCGCGGGCTCGCCCTTCCAAGAGCCCCAGGAAGGTCCGGCTTCGAAGTTCAACTAACGCAGCTGATGTAGTCGAGCCTCTGGCATGCTGGGCGGCCGAGGCCTGTTTATTTTCGAAGGGGCAGCAAGCCGAGCAGGGCTAGACCTGCTGCCCGTAATTAATTGGGCCCCGGTTTGCGAACGCCGGCTTTCATAGCACAGTAGACCGGGAAGCCTCCAGGAGAAGGCAGCGGCAAACTGCAAAGGAGTGGAAGGCCGCTGGCAGGTGACTTTTTGGGCCCTCTGGCTCCATTTTCTTAACAACAATGACTGCAGAGCAAGATGCGGCTTGGGAGATGCCCATGACATTAAGGGGCTTCCAAAGGCTCCCTCTCTCCGCTTAAACGGGAGAGCTGCTCCAGAGGTTTCCCCTGCCTACCTCCGCATCCACCCCTGTAACTATAGGTAGTCCTCAACTTATGTTTGTGAAGGTTAAGAGCAGTGCAACGAATATTGGCGGGTATTTGAAGGGTAAAGGGGAAAAAATACAGTAGAGCTAATCCTTGATTTATGCCACAACTGACCCCAAAATTTCAGTTAAGTGAAACATTTGCTAAGTGAGTTTGCCTCATTTTACAAGCCTTCTTGCCGCAGTTGCTAAGTGAATCGCTGTAGTTAAATTAGTCAAACTGTTGTTAAGTGAATCTGACTTCCCCAATTACTTTGCCTGTCAGAAGGTCGCAAAAGGGGATATACTGCTTCACAGTGCTTTTACAGCCCTCTCTAAGTGGTTTACAGAGTCAGCGTATTGCCCCCAACAATCTGGGTCCTCATTTTACCGACCTCAGAAGGATGGAGGGCTGAGTCTACCTTGAGCCAGTGAGATCACATGACCCCGGGACACTGCAACTGTCAGAAATATTAGTCAGTTGCCAAGTGTCTGGATTTTGATCCTATGACCATGAAGATGCTACTATGGTCATAAGTGTGTGAAAACTGGTCATAAGTTACATTTTCAGTGCCGTTGTAACTTTGAATGGTCATTAAACAAACTTGTAAGTGGAGGACTACCTGTACAGGGTTAGTACAGGGGGTAGTTAGCTACCTGTACAGAGTTAATTAGCTAAGCTCTGTCTTGACTTTCCGCTGGACTATATAAACTATCGAATGAAGGCAAATATATGTGTCCCAGTAGGGACATGGTGGCTCAGTGGCTAAGACGCTGAGCTTGTCAATTGAAAGATCGGCAGTTCAGCGTTTTGAATCTCTAGTGCCGCGTAACTGGGTGAGCTCCCATTACTTGTCCAAGTTTCTACCAACCTAGCAGTTCGAAAGCATGTAAAAAATGCAAGTAGAAAAATAGGGATCACCTTTGGTGGGAAGGTAACAACGTTCCGTGCACCTTTGACATTTAGTCATGCCGACCACATGACCACGGAGACGTCTTCTGACAGCGCTGGCTCTTCGGTTTTGAAACAGAGATGAGCACCGCCCCTTAGAGGCAGGAATGATTAGTACATATGTGCGAGGGGAACCTTTACCTTTACCTATGTGTCCTAGGATAATGTTGCAAGATCCAGTCTGAATTGGTCACTGGGACCAGAGGTATGGCTCTCCACATCCTGGAGATTGAGAAGTTCCCTGTGGATAGCATCCCTCCAGCATGAGTCCGAAAGCTTGGAAGAAGAAGCTGCTGGTCCCACTGACTGATTCAGATTGGATTCTGCTATATAAACTATGTTTGGGGGCCTTCTTTAATTAGGAGATCCATGGCTAAGTACAATGTATGAACTCAATCACTGTGTGTATTGTTTATGGGATAGTAAGCCACTAGGCTCCAAACAAGTCACTTAGTTTCCTGGAAGAGAACCATCTGCTTTTCAGTTGTTGCAAAAAAAAAAAAAAAGATAGGCAGCTGTAATGACATTTGGTTGATAACACCATATGCATGTGGCAACATTTCGCAATCTGCAGTTTGACGAGCAAGGAGGAAGTATGGAGAAGAGAAAGGTAACTTTTATTAATTCAAATTAATAGCACAGTATTTATTTAACATGCTCGTTACGAGCTAATGACTTAGATATTGACTAGGAACATGAAAGCCTGAGTTATAGATCTGCCTTAGGCTTAGAAGCCAGTTAGATGACCTTGGGAAACCACTCAACCACTCAATCCTATGAAAAAAGTCAATGGCAAAAGTTCTAAAACTATAAGAAAGCTGTAGGAATTACAGGTAATTTGCACCATTCCAGTATTACATAACCTGTTTTATGGGTTTTTTTGCCAAAATCTGGCATCTACTTCCAGTTTTCAGCAAGATCACAATGCTACCTTAACAACTGCAGCAGTCGCTTTAGGACTTTCACAAAAAAAGTCATAAAATCAGGTCAATCACTTTACAACTGTCGCGATTTGCAAATTCTGACTATACACACTTCTTGAATAGCAAACCCTAGGGTTAGCATTCCAACTCTTCCTGTATCTACACTGCTTTTGCAGTCTAGTTTGTTGTTACTAGCGTTTGCAGGCCCTCTGCATAGGGGGCAGCTGCCTTTTCCGAAAGGCCCCCCCCCCAACTTCTCTGTCCTCAAACTCTAGCATCTGTTTCTGTAGGAATGAACATTTAACTTGTTGCCATCCATTTTTCTGTGTGTAATTTAATAAGCTATACTGTTTTCCTGAAGATGTTGCTTAGAGAAATCATCTCATTCATACCATATAGTAATATTTAAGATATACAGTATGTCACTGAAGTGAGTATACCCCTTCACATTTTGTAAATATTTAAGTATATCTTTTCATGTGACAACACTGAAGAAGTGACACTTGGCTACAGTGGAAAGTAGTGAGTATATACAGCTTGTATAACTGTAAATGTGCTGTCCCCTCAAAATAACGCAACACACAGCCATTAATATCTAAACTGCTGGCAACAAAAGTGAGTACACCTCTAAGTGATAATGTCCAAATGGAGCCCAAGTAGCCATTTTCCCTCCCTGGTGTCATGTGATGCGTTAGTGTTACAAGGTCTCAGGTGTGAAGAGGGAGCAGGTGTGTTAAATTTGGTGTTATCGCTCTCACTCTGTCTCATACTGGCCACTGGAAGTTCAGCATGGAACCTCATGGCAATGAACTCTCTGAGGATCTGAAAAAACAAATTGCTGCTCTACATAAAGATGGCCTAGGCTATAAGAAGGTTGCCAAGACCCTGAAACTGAACTGCAGCACGGTAGCTAAGACCATACAATGGTTTAACAGGACAAGTTCCACTCAGAACAGGTCTCGCCATGGTTGACCAAAGAAGTTGAGTGCCATGCTCAGCGTCGTATCCAGAGGTTGGCTTTGGGAAATAGACCTATGAGTGCTGCCAGCATTGCTGCAGAGGTTGAAGGGGTGGGGGGTCAGCCTGTCAGTGCTCAGACTATACGCCACACGCTGCATCAAATTGGTCTGCAGGCTGTTGTCCCAGAAGGAAGCCTCTTCTAAAGATGATGTACAAGAAAGCCCGCAAATGGTTTGTTGCAGACAAGCAGACTTAGGACATGGATTCCTGGAACCATGTCCTGTGGTCCGATGAGACCAAGATAAACTTATTTGGTTCAGATGGTGTCAAGCCTGTGTGGCGGCAACCAGGCGAGGAGTACAAAGACACGTGTATCTTGCCTACATTCAAGCATAATGGTAGGAATGTCATGGTCTGGGGCTGCATGAGTGCTGCTGGCACTGGGGAACTACCGTTCATTGAGGGAACCATGAATGCCAACATATTCTGTGACATATTGAAGCAAAGCATGATCCCCTCCCTTTGGAGACTGGACCGCAGGGCAATACAGGTAGCCTTCCACTTACGACCATAATTGAGCCCAGAATTTTTGTTGTTAAGTGAGACATTGCTAAGTGAGTTTTGTCCCGTTTTATGACTTTACTTGCTTCAGTTAAGTGAATCCCTGCAGTTGATAAGTTAGTAACTGTTGTTAAGTGAATCTGCCTTCCCCATTGACTTTGCTTGTCAGAAAGTCATAAAAAGTGATCACGTGACCTTGGGACATAGCAACAGTCATAAATATCAACCAGTTGCCAAGCAGCTGAATTTTGATCACATGATCATGGGGCTCCTTGCAAAGGTTGTAACTCTGAAAAACAGAAGCCCCTTTTTCAGTGCTGTTGTAACTGTGAACGGTCACTAAATGAACTGTTGTAAGTAGAGGACTGCCTGTAGGCTATAGCTATTTTAGTAATGTCACATTTTCACCAATGGTTTCCTGCGGTCTTTGAGATGGTTAGGAAACAATCAAAATTCAAATTACACTACAGTTTAACATGATGTATGAATTGACATAGTAGTACTGTATGTGTAGCTCAAGAGGGGCAATTAGTGACTCCCCCCTCCCCCAAAATGGAATGGTCTGTTCTTTTGTTTATTTTCCTGTGATCACAAATCCAAAACATGAAATCCAATGAGGAAATGATTTAATTTAATTTAATTAATTCAATTTATATGCAAAATAGTGTTTTGACATCATCCTACACAGGGAGGTCTCTACAGAATCAGAACTAAGTCAGCTATTAGTACATAGTAGCCTTTCTTGATGTGACATCACCCTGGTATGTTAGGATTACAACTCCTTGAATTCCACCTAAGAAGCTGTGGAGACCACATGAAGCACTGAGGAGATTAAAACTGAACTGAGGAAATACTAAGGAGAGGATGATCCTTCCAGAGGTTGAGAATTAGTGGAAGATGTACACTAAAAGTTTATGCAAAACGGTGCTGCCCTGCTGGAGAGGTCAGCCAGGATGCAAGGTGGCCAGGAAAAAGAAAAAAGCTGGAAGCACAAGTTGATGTATGCAGGTAGTCCTCAATTTACAGCAGTTAGTTTAATGACTGTTCAAACTTACAACAGCATTGAAAAAAATGACTTATGACCATTTTTCACACTTACGACCGTTGAAACATCCTCATGGTCACATGATTCACAAAATTCAAATGCTTGGCAAGGGGTTCATATTTATGACGGTTGCAGTGTCCCGGGGTCATGTGATCACCTTTTGCCACCTTCTGACAAGCAAAGTCAATGGGGAACCCAGATTCACTTAACCCCCATTACTAACTTAATACGTACAATTTCACTTAACTACTGTGGCAAGAAAAGTCATAAAATGGAGCAAACTCATTTGACTTGATGTTTCACTCAGCAACATAAATTTCGGGCTCAATTGTAGTCCTCAACTCGAGGACTACCTGTAATCAGGAACTCTTGATATCAATAAATGGTGAAAGTGTCATGTTTTATTTATTTATTTATTTATTTATTTATTGAACTTTTATACCGCCCTTCTCCTTTCGGACTCAGGGCGGTGAACAGCCAGAATAAAAACATTTATATACAAAAGTTAAAATAATTTTAAAATAAATTAAATAGAATTTGGCCCACTAATTTAAAATATTTCAATTTTGAAGAAATCGATGTTGAAGAAAGTGAGGGACCAGCTGAATGTGTTTAAAGTAATAAACCTGAAAATGTTAGTTCTGCTCCCTCCAGTAACCTCACAATTGTCATAGATCTACTGTGGCCCTCAAAGACCTAACATTACAAAAATACGCAGTCCTTCAACTCATCCCTGTTCTAGATTATCTTTCTTTTGCAATGTGATTCAGACTGGATTCAGACAGTACAGTAAAATAAAACATGGTTTGTCTAATTTGGATATATTGTATGAATCCAGTTGTTGATAAGCATATAAGATTCAGAATGTGAATTCACAGCTGTGCTTATTCAACGAACCAGTATAGTAAATGATAACATAGCATGCTATGTGAGTACCATGTTTCCCCCAAAATAAGATCCTGTCTTATAATTTTTTTGCCACCAAAAAAGGCACCAGGTCTTATTTTCGGGAGTGGTGGGGGTAGTGTTGTTCACTGACTCACCTCACTTGCGTGCATCACCCCTGGGCCTCCTTTTCGCTGTCAGAGGCTTTCAGGAACTTCTTCTATGGCCAGCAAGGCTTTCTTGAAAGCCTCTGCAGCCAATAACAGAGCTCCAGATCGATCCAGAGCTCTTGTTATTGGCTGCAGAGGCCTTCAGGAAAGTCTTGCCGGCTGCAGAAGAAATGGGCCAGCAAGGCAGGTGTCAGGGTGTGCGAGGCTGCAACTGTCCGAAGGTAAGTAGTAGGGCAGCTCCACCCCCCCTCATCCCCACCTTAGCTTAATTTTTACCTGTGCACCCTGATGCAATGTATCTGTTGTGGTCCGCCAGCAGCCTGCGGAGCTGGCAGCAGAGTCGGACAGTGAGGAGGCTGGGGAGGACCATGGGCCAGTCCTGGAGTCTGGGGAAGGCTCAGATGAGGGCTCTGCGTCCGAGGTAGAGAAAGGGCCATCTGGGAGGTACGTGCTGCCTCTGGAGCCTCCAGAGTCGGACCTCAGTGAGGCAGAGGAATAGGGAGCCTGTTCCCAGTGCGTGCATGCGCATGCTGCCAGAAGACAAGAACAGGTGAAACAAAAGGGACGACTCGAGAATAGGGCTGGGAGATGATTGGCCCCTCCCATAAGACTTAAAAGAGGAGCAAAGGCACGTGGGCCTTTGCAGGAAGCAATATTTGTTCATTCGGTTCAGCTTAAAGCCCGAAGCTCTGTTTGATTCTGGACTCCATGTGGTTTTGCCAATTAGGTCTTTGGCCCCGTGTCAAGGGAGATAAAGGTGGGTGATTATCCCGAAGGACTTCTCCCGAAGGGCTCTTTATAACTAATTGGGACTCATCTGTGAATGAACAGAATTCACAGCTGTTGCAATAAAGAGGTTTTTGGGACTACTCGTGTGTTTTAAAGACTCAGGAAGCCTAGGTCAGAACAGTATCTGTGCCTAGAATTGCGGATTTTCTCTACAGACTCATAAGATATTTTGATGGCCAATAAGCACTGCAATGGATGAAGTTATAATACACAGCCAGTACATTTTGTGCAGATGAAAGCAAAATGGGATTTTCATCTATCTTTTTGATAGGCTTTATTTTCACTGCTGCTTTCTCATTTCCTATTTTTCAAGGAAGAGAAAACAGGTTTTTAATGAATGGGGAGACTTGCAGCTTCAGGACCTCAGTTTGACCACCTGAGACTAGAACCCAAGATGTTTCAGGCAAATTGCAGAGACTTTTTTATTCAATTTAGCTAGAAAGCCAACATTAAATGGCATGGTGGAAAAATTTAGAAGGTTTATGGCTACATTTTACATTTTATCACATGATACAGATAATTTTATTTTGTGTAGTCGATTGATACACCATGTTACATCAAATACTAGATGCTATCTTTAATCTAGCAGCATTGTTGCATTCCCCTGCTAATCTTCTCAAACAGGTACCCTATTGTTACTGTCTGGAATTTTGGATTTGGCCAAATCTCGTTTAAATTAATTCTCAGTATGGCAAGACCTGAAATGTTAAAAAAATCTTCTGGAGCCTCACTTCCATCGCACTTTTAGAATAGAAGCTGGGATTAAAGCCTATTGAAATGTTGGGACCCATTACTCAATACAGCCTTAGCCAAATCTTGCTGCTAAAGAGCAAAAGATGAAAGGGAAAAAGTTTACTTCATATATTCAGTACAAATGTTTATTTTTGCAATGAGAACTGCACAAAAAACCTTTAGTATATAAGTGAAAACTCTATGAATTCCCTTCTACAAATGTCTAAAGTGTTTAATACAAGTTTCAAATTCACTGACATAATTATTTGCCAAGCGTTCCGTGCATTAAGTACAGTGGAATTGTACATTTCATTTATTTATTTGTACAGGACTGGAGGGAGAAAAAAAAATAACCAAGGTTACATCATTTAGGCTAAACCCCTACACTTAAACTCTGTAGTTATTAAACTTATACATGAAGGAGGGGGAAGAAGGGGAAATTAAATAGATGTCAGTCTGAATGATAACCATATTATAAACTCAAAACATTTTATAAAAACAAAAATCAATCACACATATAGCTAAAAAAGAAGAAAGAAAAAGAATAGCAACCCTTTGGCAGAAAAAAAATATCTCCAATTTAATGATACCATCTATGTTCATCATGTAGAAATGTATAAAAATCAAAGACCAAGTACAGTTTTTTAAAAAAAAAAGTTAAAGTAAATAAGTGAAGGCCTGTAAACATTTCAAAAAGTTTGCAAAACACAGAAATGATCAGAAGAGGAAAGTGAGGAAGAACAAGACAACGGAGAAAGCCACCAAGCTAAAAAAAATTGCTATCACGGTTTTGAAACTCTCAACTACAGACAAGAAAAAGTTTGGCAAATGTTCAATGCAAAAAGAGGGTTAAACATTAAAATAAAAAACAACTAATCTCGCTACTGACTAGATACAGGGAATGGGGTGTTGTTCATTGCATACATATAAATTATTTATTTTAAATTTTTTACAACAGAGGGTGCTTTCTTGATAGAAGTTCCAGCATCTCCACTTCGTTATGTTTTCGTTTTTGTCAGTGTGGTGCAGGTTTGTTATGTACAATTGCAGTGAGCTCATATGTGATCAACTTTCACAGCGGATGTGCACTTAAAGTACCCCAAAAACCCTGAGCATAAAATTAAAGGAGGGAGATGTTCATCCAAAGTGCTTTGTAAAAGAGGTGACTGGGGAAAGGGGATGGATAGATGGAAGGCCAAGAAATACTGTGAGAAATGACTGGCAATGAAAATGAAAGAATCAGAACATGTTCAGAGGAAAACCAACATTCCTACTTCCTCAAGGATCTAAACAAGAGCTAAGAGAAGATTAAGGCTAGTTAATTAGCTCATGGTAAAAAGACATGTGCAGTAACACAGGGACAAGAAGGGGATGCAAGGGACTTATTTTCATTCAAGTCTGAACCGTTGCCAGAGATAGAAGCCCCCTTTCCTGACAATTCCTGGGATTAAGTAGAAGACTCTAAGGGCTAACCCGATTAATCATTAAGCCTTCACAGGAAATTGTGTGAGCTGGTGATCTAATATTTCACCGATTCTGAAGTGTTAACACCTCACATAAGCAGATCAAGGGAGGAAACTAGTGTCATATACAATCCAGCATATGGTAACTACTTTTTATGTTGGTCCAGAAGCAGAACATTTAAGTGTTCTGTACGAGAGGTAATCTGAGGCCCAAGTGTGGTCCTTGGGAATCCAGATTTTCAGACCACTCAACTGCATTTTAATGTTAGAGGTGGTTACTGGCCATAAGCCTAAGCCACTCCAGACACAAAATTACTGCTTGGAGACAAAAGCACAACATTTCATGGCCTTCTCAAGACTGGCAACTCCCTGTAAGAAAGAAAGCACAGTCAACTTCTTATAACAGAAAGCCTGGTCTATACCTAATTGCACATCCTTTTCAGCAAGAAGCCTTCAGAAAAAGCTGTCTGAGGGGTAATATTGTCTCTTCTAAACCTTCCCATTGATCTCTTTCAACAATCTAATACTTGATGGAGAAAGGCAGAGATCTTCTAATGTTGTAGAGTTAAAAGGCACCTTTAGGTAAAAATTCAGCATGAGAACTAGCTGTTCACAAGACTGTCAAAGAAACAATTGCCTCTAGACCCAGTCTCATTTCTTCTGTACATTGCTACTAACCTGAGTTACCTATATTAATATGTGTGACCGTGCACTTCCAACTGCTTAAAGGCATGGAAATTTAACTGCACATTGGAAAGTCAAGGCCAAGTTAGATTGAAAATAGGCAACAAATGACCTATCACTTGATCTTCATGTTGTATAGCAGGTCCCATTATTCAACTCCTACAAAAAGACCTGAGAATGATGTTGAAGCAAATCTCAAATTTAAGGGCAATACTATTTGGAGACAATAAATGCTTTCTTAATCATTTCAGGAGGGACAATTCAGGTTTTTTTTCCAGATCTGGGGACCTGGAAGTCGACTAACAGAAATAGCTACCTTCTTATACTCCATCTGGGATCTCTGATCTCTTAACGTGAGTTTCTCTCCACATTAGATTAGTTATATTTAAATTGGGCAGATGGTGTAGCTGTTGAAATCAGTAGGCCAATATGATGAAAATGAAGAGTTGAGACGTTGGCAGGACAAGAAGTTCTGTCATCAGGAAAAACAGAGATGTCTTTGGCTGAGGGTGCAAGTATAAAGTTGGCGGAGCTGCCCAGAGAACAGTTGCCTTCTCTACTGCAGACCATTCTTGACCAGAATAAGCACTCCGAATAACTTTAATTCACAGTCCAAACCCACTACTTAGTCCAACTGAAGTTTTGAAGCAAGCAGTCGTGTTCTTTCAAAAGAAGTAGCAATAGAATGGCAATTTGCAAGCTCTGAACAAGAAAATCCATGTCCAGCAATTCACATTGGAACACTAATTTTGATCAACAGTGCAGAAAAATGAACTACTATATCTTTCTCTGGATCCTCACAGGGTCAACTACAATAGTTCAAGCCCTCCTAATTTAGCACAACACAGGAAGCTGGGCTAAATTTTATTGCTGGAAATTATGTTGCATGTTGAGATTCGCCCCAAACAGGAACAAGACTGAAAACAATCAGTGTGCTGTTCTCCTACTTTTGGCTTGATGCTACAGTGTGAAACCAGCCATGCTGAGAAAACACTAACTGTTTGATATT
Source organism: Ptyas mucosa (assembly GCA_012654045.1). Taxonomy (NCBI): domain Eukaryota; kingdom Metazoa; phylum Chordata; class Lepidosauria; order Squamata; family Colubridae; genus Ptyas; species Ptyas mucosa. The sequence continues at coordinate 2,516,664 of WNWU01000012.1, read as the reverse complement.
TGGTGTTCATCTTCCTACCATTTCTACAGAACGCTGTTGCTCCACTAGTACTGCTCCCAGGGTAAATATTAGCTAGCTTGGTGATAAGATGAAAATTGTATGAATTGGCTGGAGATTTCCCTGCCTTCTAGAGCAAGACAGATGAATAGAACAAGTCTCCTTACAGCCTTTCTCACTTAAGCCATTTTACCATAAGCAAGATTTAAAAGAAATGTCAGTACGACACCAACTTTAAAAAAAAAGAGATGAGTTTATTCCATGATCAGTACAGACCAAATGCATATTCACCGTATTAAAATAAAACCAATTAATTACTCCAGAGATTGGCCAATACTGACACACCAGTATTGTACTGTATAGTGGGTATTTATGGCACATAAACGTGGAACATTTGAAAGAGTAAAATGAAAAGAATATGCTAAAAGTGCTGAGAAAATGATTACTGCTAAAATGTGAAAGGACTTAATGGAAGACAACAGGAACAGGTCTTCCTTCCTGCCAATCCAAATCCATTCCCACCTCCCTCCCCGGAGCTGCTCTGTTGTGTATAAAAACTAATTTTAACAGACTCCATGACATTTAAAACCCAAAATGTAGTTTTCTGGTATTACAGTTAAAAATATAGACTAAAAGTCTGGAACTGAGCAAAATAGAAGCAGTGTCTTTACAGAGTATGGTGAGCTCACCATAAAACTCAAACAAATATATGCCAACTATATTCACTATACAATACAGCCACAGTCAAACACTATTGACAGGGTGGGAGCTTCCCCTGGTGTTAAGTTTTCCCCACTCCACTCCACTCTGTAATGAAGAGACAAGAATACCTACTCAAAGAGTTGAGCAGTGCCAATGTATCTGGAGGAAAAGAAACAGATTGAAAGAAACTGACTTTGGTTGGTAGTCTAGCTCAGATTCCTGTCATCCACACAATGCTAAAACAAAAACCTCACTCAAATGGCCAGTTACACTTACTTGACACCTCCACTAAATTATTCCCTTTTTCACAAGCAAACACTTACAGAGAATGGCTCCCAGCTAAAGGCTTGTGGGAAGTTTAGTTAAAGGCAAAGCCAGTGATGAAAGGACCCAAAACAGCTTGTGTGTCTTCCCTGCTAAAGCCCAGGCAGGGTCTTTCTGTACACAGCCTCTCAATGCAGAGTGTCTGGTGCTGCCAGCATACAGCACGGTAGCGTCAAAGACATTCTGGAATTCAGAATGCTTTTGAATAGAAAAAGGGTAAACAGCATCAAGTTCTGGATATACTGCAAGTAGGTTTGGCATAGAGAATATCAAGTGATAGGGGGCACCCTTCCCAGCAACTGCATGTCCACTGATGCAAACCTAGTACAGAGTTGACTCATCTTGGTCTCGCTTTCTTCAGTGAGGTTGGGGGATGGGGTAGGGGTGGGAATTAAGTCAAATCGTAAGGCAGACTCTGCTGATCCTTCTGAGGCCACAACCGTCACACATGCAGAAAGGCTGCAGGAATGCTCTCCTCCCAGCTGCCAACAACACTATGGAGAGTCAAAAATTTGCTGGGAAATTAAGGAGTTCAGGCGAAGAAAACCAGGTGCTATTAGAAAAGATTCTCTTCAAATATTGCCAACAAATCACTCTGGAAATTCATGTCAATAGTAGATGCCATCTAAAGGGAAAGAGAAAAAGAATGCAGCAGTCATCTCGGTTCACAGAAAAAAATTATCTCAATAGATTGGAGCAGTAATAGCAACTACCTGATCCAGAACTCTCGTCTATAAAAGCTGATCATGCAGATTAACATTAGCGGAGGCCAAGAGGAAGCCATATTCACTTAACAGAAATTGTATATATCCCTGTCTTATTAAAAAAAAGCCCAACAATACAAAAACATTATACACTGAGGAATGCCCATGAAGGGGTGAAAAAAGAAAAAGAAGGTAAAGGCAAGGAACTAGAATGAGATTATAAAGTGATTACAGCAGAGGATTTAGCTTGCGAGGACTGATGGTCCAGATGTGTGAGACTGAGTTAAAAGAAAAAGGGAAGGGAGGAAAGTCAATATTTTTGGAGAAAGAACTGATAAACTTCAAAGTATATATGTGGAAGGTATATATGTATTTATAGCATGAGTTTTTCATGGAAAGTAAGTAATTGAAATAAAAATAAGAAACAAGGAAAGAAAAAAAAAGAAAAGGTAGATATCTGGAGAGGAAAAATCAGAGAGGTAAAAAAAGTAAAGGTCTTTCAAATGAACAGTACCAATGTTCAAGTATTCTGATTCCCTCAGTATTACTGGTCCTTCACAATGATTATTTCTTCCTAAATTCAATAAAATCCAATACTGTTCTAATCTCCAAATAAACATTGAGATCTTTCTTCAGGTAGTCATCTAGGTACTCATTTTACTTTGCCTAATTTATATTAGGGATGGCACGTGTATTTTGTTTTCCTGCACAATTCCAATAATATTTTTTTTACTGAAAAGTTAAGTGCCATTCAGGTTTGTAGGATTGAGATATATTTATTGGAGACTAGCGTCACACTTGGACAAAGGCTGGCATTTCTGGCACTTTGAAAACAACTTCGAAACTAAATTGCCAAGCACAACCCCTCTCGCTAAGGGAACTGTGAACCTTTTCAAAGCCCAGAGGGCGCCATTCTCCTTCACTTACTGCCTCTCTGCGCCTTCGTTCCTGTTCTTGTTTTCTGAGTTCCTCTCTCTGTTGATCGAGCATGGACTGCGAAGCCTGTGGCTGAGAGCTCTGTGACGGGGGAGCAGAAGCTGCTGCTGACACCTGTTGCTGAGCCTGGGGATGATGCTGGGGCTGCTGTTCTTGACGCCTCCGGGCTTCCTCGTGAACTCGACGTGCCTGCTCCAGAGCCTCTTCTTCTTCACGACTCCTGTTCATGGATCAGGAATAACAGCAGAAATGATGATCTGGCCTCCGTTTCACAGCATTAGGGAAACTAGAAATCCCACCTAGCCACAGGATATTGATTGGAAGGTACTGGAAGACCCGACATCCCAGAGACACCTTGAACACATTGGCAGGAACTGTAGCCTGCAATACAGGTAGATTTCATTTAGCTTTCACAATTGAGATTGACAACCTGGTTGCTAGATGGAATACTTGTGTCCACAACTGTGCTTATGATTTTATTTCAGCTTTCCTTTGCTTTATAGTGACAGGACATGGTCCATGAGAACATGGTCCCAACAAATGAGAACATGAGAACAAATGAGAACATTTCCAAAACCTAACTCATGATGAAGCCGTGTAAAAGGGCAAATCTCCAAGCCCCTTTTCCCCACTCCTCCAAATCCTGGCACTGAGATAATTCACAAGAAGAGAATTAATGGATTACAAGAAGGGAAGCAGGCATACCATGGGGCATATACATCCAACGGAATGCCCTGCCACTAGTTGTATGCCTAGCTGCTCACTGAACAGTGTAGGAGATAAACTAAAGTTGAAGATGTGAACCTAGTTAAAGTCTTGTCTGTTACAGGCAGCAGCTGGGAGCCAACTAATTAAAGTGAGAGAGCTGAGCTTGTTAACTTGCAATTAGCATTTTTGGGAAAAGTTATAGCAGCTCAGGAAGAGATTGATTGTTTAGGCAATCTCTTCATTAACAGTGCAACATATACTAACTGTAATGGTGAACAATAGGACTGAAAATGATGCCATGAAGGCCATAAATGCTGGTATTTAGGTGGCAAAGTTACTTTTTCATCATCACTGTAACTGCTGAGGCAGTCATTAAGTGAGGTTTACTTGTATGAAATTTCCCATATGGCACTGAAAAGAAATAAGGCATGGAGGGCAAGCAGAAAAGTGAAATGAAGAAAAAAATAGGGGGAAAGTACCAATTGCCAATGATTTAACCAAAAAATAAAGCAAAGCAACCAAAATAAAAACAATCTAGGTTAAAAGGAGGTCTAGAGTCACCCACATCAAAGCCCTAGTGAAAAGCTAGGTCTTCAGGCTCCTTTAAAACTCCAGCAGAGACACGTTTACATTAAACTACTGTTTTAGTTTTTAATGTAACTGGCAATGTTTTTAAAATCAATTTAGTAAGAAAAGAAGTATTGTAGTCCTTGAGATCAATAGTTTCCCTTGATTCCTCCTTCCTGCACTGTCTTCTGCCAGTTATGCCTTTAATTTTTATCACCAAACTTCAAAAGCTATTAGCTATAGTCCCTGTCGAATGACAAGGAAAGAACGAATTATGTTCCAAACCTTTACATGTGTTAAATTTAATTTATATGCTGCCTGACTCCCAACTACTCTGGGTAAAAATATTAAAAAAAAACAAAACCCAGCACAAAAATCACAATGACAACATAACGCAAAAGGAACAAAGATGGCAGAGAAAGCAAACCCCGATAGGAACAAAGAAAAAAAAAAAGAAGAAAAGAGCTTCAGTCAACTGCACCAAACACCTAGGCAAAGATCTACATCTTCATAGCCCTTCAAAATACCGGGGGCGGGGTGGTGTTTGAATCTCAGAGGGAATTCCCATTCCAGAGGGCAGGTACTGCTACAAATAAGGTGTTTTTCCAGAATTCAGCCAGCCAGTTAGTATTGTTTAATCAACGGAATCCTGCCACATCAGACCAGCTGGGCAGATGCTATGACCAGTAACCAGACCTGATGTCATGTAAGGTGTTATAGATAGTAACCAGCATTTTGAATCACATCAGGAAACAAACTGGCAAGCAATACTGCTTGCAAAGTTGAGGTATTACATGAGCATGCACCAAGATATGCTCATCACTGCCTACATTGCTGTTCTGGACCAGCTGAAGCTTTTGGGTGGTTTTTCAAGGGTAGCTCTATTTACAGTGCATTAAGCTGTTAAACTGTGACCATGGCACGAGCTGCATAGCCTTCAGGCATGGGGACAGAACCTCAATAGCCTCACTTACTTAGCCTGGCATCAAAAGATATAATTATAAAGATATGATGATCATGAACCGCAAACTGGCAGATGTCCTCACCCAGTGGTTTCATGTAGATGTTAAAAAGGAGGGGAGAGAAATAGCCTGCAAATATTAGCCTGCAACAAACCATAAATGAGGAGTTTAGGGAATGATCTCTTCCCATCATCCAACACTGACTGGAACCAGGCTGAGAAAGAAGAGAACTCAATCCCCAAACCCATAAAGCCAGTTCGCAAGACACGGTGGTTGACGGCATCAAGAGCCACCAAAACATCAAGGAGCACAAGAATGGATCCACCATTGCCATCCCTGCTCCACCACAATAAGCATGATCAAAAGAGTGTCAGTACTAAATTACAGTCTGAAAACTGACTGAAACAGGTCTGTATCCAGAGTTCTCATCAGCTATGGAACAGCCATCTTCTCAACAACCTTTTCCAGAAAGAGAAAGTTGGAAGGTGGTCAATAGTTATCAAAGACCATTGAATTCAAGGAGAGCCTCTTGAGGAGGGAGCACACCAATAGCTCTTTTGAGGCTGGGAACACCACAGCCTCTATATCAAAGAGGCTGACTGTATATCAAGGGTGTCAAACTGGATTTCTTTGAGGGCCGGATCAGCATTGTAGTTGTCCTCCGTGGGCTGGGCTGGGGGGAGACATGATGGACGGCAGACCAGATGGATGCCTCCTGCAGCACCCTGCCAGCCAAAACTATTTTGCTGTTGTCACAACAAAGTTTTCTTTGTTTATTAGAGTTTTCTAGAGGGAAGGCTCAGAATTAATCTTGAAAACTTCCCAAATGCTCTCCTCCCATAACATGTGCTTGCAGAGACTTTAAGGATAACATAAAGTACTTTTTCTCTCATATAAACACAATGGAAGAAAATAAACAAGCACGTACCTATCTCAACTAATTATGTTTCTCACCTCATTCTTTCCTGTTCCCGCCTTTGCCTCTCCTTTTCTTTCTCTGCTTGTTCAGCCTGAGCTTTCAAGGCTTTCTCTCGCTCTTCCTTTTCCCGGGCGGCCCTCTTGAAGTGCTCAAAGCTGTCACTGCTGGATTTTACTGTTGAAGATGGTGTAGTGGGATGTTTCTGCACTAAGCTTGCCCAAGATCCCATATTTTTTATTTTCAAATCCTGCGGAGGAAAGAATTGCGGGATCAGTAATTAACTTGTCACATGGTGTAAATGGTGCACACGAAAAACCAGAATGTTCCCTTGCCTTCAAGCAAGAGATAAAAATAATTTAGCTGGAAGTCTCAAAGGTGCTTTTTCAATGACTGACAATCTCCTTGGAAATTTAGCTGGTAACTTACAGACAAAACCCCTCCAATCTAACCTAGGCTGGAACCAACTGATTATAAATACCCATTTCTAAGGCACACAACAAAGGAGCTTGAATGCCAGTGGATTGTTCTGGATGTCTTTTGCATCAAAAATTGTGTGGCATTAAAATCAAGCGTGGCGATTCTTGAAACAGTATTTAGAAAACAAAAGATAAAAGTCAAATTGAAGCAAATATTTTTTTTGCTGACCCTCAAATATATCTTGGAATTAATCTAGGTATTATAAAATTGTACTTTAAGCCGAAATTTCGGCCACAGCATAGAATTAGAACAGTGGGACAAACAATAGGAAACTACAAACTCACAACAGCAGTTACCTACAAAGAAAATCTCTATAAAATGTTTTATAGATGGCATTTGCCACCAGCGAGATTGGCCAAGATGTATCCCAACTTATCACCCAATTGTTGGAGATGTAACTATAAATCCGGAACATTCTACCATATATGGTGGACATGGCCCATCACAAGGAAGTATTGGTGTCAAATTCAAAAATGGTTAGAAGAAATTACAAAGCAAAAAATAGATATGAAATCTGAATTGTTTTTATTAGGAATACTGGACCTGAAAATGAATAAAAACCTTCAATACATTATATTGCACATATTTACTGCAGCAAGCATCACATTCACAAAAAATTGGAAACAAAAAAATATACCATCAGACGAAACTGTAATAAGGAAAATTCTAGAATGCGCAGAGATGGATAAAATGACTATGGAGTTGAAAGAGAGAGAGGATTCGGACTATTATGAAATATGGAATAAATGTACAGTTGGCTCAGAAAATAGAAATCAGAACAAGAAATGTTTAACTTAATATTGATGAAACTTAAAGTAAATAAATAAAGAGAGGTAAATATAAACGAATATAAATGTGTAGATAAGAACAAATGAATATTATAATGTGTATATATATATATGTTGGAGTAATGCGATTATTCTACTATTGAACAGTAAATAGAAATGATAGAATACAAAAGCAAAGTACGTAAGTTGATATGAAATGCTGTAAAATTACCATTAATGTTATGTAATGTTCAATACGTTACATTTTGACATGTTTTATTTTTATATATGCATGATTGTTTTTTGTGTTGTTTTTAAAGACAAACTGTTTAATAAAAATTATTTTTTTAAAAAAATTGTACTTTAAGCAATGCATAATGAATGAAAGGTCAATGAAAAGAATTGTCAATGAAAAGAAAACCAACTACTGCTACTATTGTGTACTGTTCTACACCCAACTGACTGAAGTTAATCAATAGGTAGATAAATAGTAAGTCTAGCCTATAACTCAGGGAAATTAAAAATAACATGAGTTGGTAAAATGAGGACCCAGATTGTTGGGGGCAATGTGCTGACTCTGTAAACCGCTTAAGAGAGGGTTGTAAAGCACTATGAAGCGCTATATAAATCTAAGTGTTATTGCTATTGCTAATATTTCTGTATAAACACTTACATATAATATTCTTGTTAGGATACAGATTATCATAGTTCAATTTAACAGATTTAATATTGATCATTAGAGTTCTAAAGCCACACTAGAAATTTAGAAGTATTAAAGCTGCTATGAGGGTTCATTATAACACAAAGTGGGCAAATCTTATCTACTTTTTTCCTATTGAGGAAAACAATATACAATTAAGTTACCTTTTTAGGTGCTACTGGTGTTTTTGGTTCTTGCTTCTGTCTCTCTTTGTCCTGGACTCCTGGTGGTGCATTTTGTTCTGAAGGTCTTATAACAGGCCGTCCACTGTCCACTGTCTTCATCTCTGTTCCTGAAATAAGAATTACAACTTTAACAATCTTTCTATCTAGTCAGCATTATTGAAAAAAACATCCTGAAAATGAACTAAATTGAAGAATTGAGCTGTCCCCCTGAATGTAAACTAAATCACAACAAAACACATGGGGTTTCTAGACAAAGCGATAAATCACTCACGTTGTTGAATATGTACAGGTGGCTTGATGCTCTCTGCGTGTTTGGTAGGATCTTGCCGCAAGGCAGGGCTAAAGGTCTCATTTCGAATGACTGGGGACTGCATCTTCTCCTCTTTGACCATAGGCTGCGACTGAACTACGGATGCTGCTCTCAGTTCCTGGCAAAGAAAGACAGACAAACAAAAGACCATCGTAATAATAATGTCTTTTCATGGCTTTCCCTGTATTGTCTGAGCCTCCCCACCAATAATAAAAGTTCTTGAAGGAATCTGCTTTCTAATGGATGCTGGAAAAATGTTTATAGAAACAAACATCTGAATAAACTTTTGTTTATAAGATGCCTTTACCTGCTTTTTTGGCTGAACATTTGATTGTGGTGGAGACTGGTGCGGCAACCCCTGGAACGGTGGCATCTGAGGGGAATGCATCATGAGAGGGGAAGGTGCTTCTCTCAAGTGGCCTGGAATAAGTCAGCACCAATGTTTTCAGAAAATAATAAAAAAAACTTTGGAAAATGCACTTATGATATTCAGCTGACAACTTGGAGAAAAAAAAAGCTTTTGAGTTATCTGAGATTTGCTCATTTAAACCCCTATTTACGCTCAGTAAATTTTCACTTGCAGAACTGTAAATGAGGAAATGTCAGTTTTACAGTTATTTGAAGAAGAGTGGCATAGAAGGGACTATAATAGAATGCAAGGTCAAAAAGGTTATAGTCACTTCTGAATAGTACAAATTCCATCAAAAATATTCACGCATGGAATAAAAACAGGGCTATTTTGTGGCAGGCCTGGACTAAAATTCTAGTGTTCCAGGCAGCTGACTGGGCAGGAGTCGGGGAGAGTAAGAGCAAGCTGACAACACAGACAGTAGAGGCTGGGGGGTACAGCAAAAGAAACTGGGAAAATCAGGGCTGGGTTAAGCTGGTGGAATATACCATTCTAGGAATCACAATTTATGTGCGGAGATTACTGCAGTCAGGAACAAATGCACAGGATAGTACATCAACAGTGGGAGGGAGGGAGGGAAGATCCTGAAAAGGTCAGGGTGGGGAGAATACATTGCATTGCGACATTAGCAGTGGATCAGAAGTGAAGGAAAGGGAAAGTGTTAGGACAGTGGAGACAGCAAGGGTTGAAGACAAGCAAGGGAAGGGAAGTAATTGGAAATATCACATGTGGATCAGAGAAGTGGAACGTACCCACACTAGGGAGCTCCTAAGAGGAAGAATGCACACCAGAATTTTCTACTTGTCAAATAAAAACATTCTAAGATTTCTCTAGATTCTGCTTTATTTGAAACTTAGAAGAATTTAGAAGTTCTGGGGCTTATCTCTGCCAAAATGTGCCTGACCCAAAAAAATTCAGCAGAGATTTCATACACCAAAAGCCTCAGAACAGAAATAAAACATTTTCTATGAGTATCCCTATTCCACTTGAATATTAAAAAACAAACGAACACTAAGAGTTGTTTGACAGTGGAATTACTCAAAGATGTGGTAAAGTCTCTCTTATCAGAGATGTTTATCAAATGCTGGATACTTTGAATTGGACCACAGAATGAGGGTAGACTTAGTAGCCTAAATGGCCCCTTCCAGCAATTTAATTCTGTAATACCACAGAGCAGGCAACCGAGGAGGCAAAAATATCATTTGCTTATACCTTTCCAAATAAAGCGAGTCCCACAAAGAGGGACAAGGCACTGAAAGGAAATCTAAAAATCTAAGCCACTAAACAGTATTCTATTGTTCTACAAGCATAACTGGATGTAGACCTGCCGTTTTTGGAATTTGTAAAGCAAGACCAAGTGAAGAATAGGGGAGAAACAAATGAAGGATATTTTCACTGGACAACGAACAGCAAGCACATTATTCCTCTTCAGGGATTTAGCTGAATGCATGGAAAACTAGAATAGAAAAGAGAATGGGGAGGAAAAGCTTCCCTGTCTTTTTCTGTCTCCAACTCCACCTCCAACTGAAGGTCTGAAACAAAAATAACGTTGCATTGTCTTGAATGCCAATGCAGCTTTGTGCGCACTGTACATCTCTTATTTTGGACTCTGGATTGCTTGTTGAACTCTACTTCGAGGAGGTTATGGAGAAGTAGAAAATAAAATATATGTTAGCAAAATTTCAAGTTTTGGGTTAAAATGAAATCATCACAGAAAAAAAAATATTGAAAGCCATGCCTTCAGCAAGTTTTTAGGTTTTATATTTTATGAAGTCAGCCATCTTGAGCGTTCCCTCTGAATATGCAAGCGAGACATACGCTGAATAAGCCGCAAACAAACAGAGGATCTTAAGAGAAAAGGGAGTAATTTCCATCAGAAAAACCCAGGTTCTTTTAACTTGCTTTACTACATTTCCTCTTTACAGAACTCTTTGAAAGGCAACGGACAATTTTTCACAAGTGTTAAATCACTGTTATGACTTTCCTGCACCTATCCAGATGGCAAGTATCTAAAGACCCATCTGTTCAGCTGCCATGTTTCAGGCTCAAACAACTCACCTGCTGCGTAGGGGTCTGGCTTGTGATGTCTTGGTGAAGAGTGGTGCTGGATGACTTGCTGGGGTTTTGACGACTGCTGTGGGGCTTGAGGCTGCTGAGGGGGCAGATGTGGCTGGGGTGGTGGTGGAGGCTGTGGGATATGGGGTGGAAATTGCATGGGCTGCATATGGACTGGCCTCTGCTGTGACTGATGTGGTAATTGTTGCCCTGGAGGGTGAGGAGGAGGTTGCAGGGAAGGCTGAGGCTGCGACTGCACTTTTACTGAAGGGAGGAGAGAAGTCTGTGGCTGCGCCTTCTGCAACTGCTGCAAGTAGAGGTGCATCTGACTATTACTCAGCGGCAGGTTGTGGTGAGGAGCAGGAGGCTCTTCATCCTCCAGAAGCACCTGGGGAGGCTGGGGGAGTGGGGGTTGGGGAAGCAGAGGCTGCTGGTTAAGAGCCGGTGACACAGCTGGAGGCCGAGAAGGTTTGGGGGGGAGTGCTGCAGCTCGATTACTGGGTCTTGACGGTTGCTGAGGCAGGGCATTGTGCAAAGCTGAAGAGAAAAGAGTAATGTTACATTAAATACTGTACAACAGGACCCGTGATATTATTATTACTCATTTATTTTAATTGTTCAATTAATCACTTAAGATTATGGTTGCCTATTTCAAGAGTCAAGACAAAATCTGTACAAGCAGCTGAGAACTAGACTCTAGAGTAAAACTGTAGAAAATATTATAAACTATTTCAAAGAAGGAAAGAAGGAAACTCCCCCTCCCCTCTCCCCAACTACACCCTTCATACTACTTTTCTACTTGAGTACATTTAACATAAAGTGACATTAACTAGATCAGGGGTCCCCAACCTTTTGGACCTCAGGGACCACTAAATTCATAATTTTAAATCCTGCGGATGACTAATATGATCTGTCTAATGACTGGTTGGGTGGGCGTGGTGAGGTGATCATGTGACTGGGTGGGCATGGCCAATTTGATGTCACTCGCATCAAGGGGTGCCTCGCCGGCCTCTACTCACCCACCCACACAGCCACTCCTCACCTGCCCGCCTGGGCTCCTTAGGGCCCCAATAGGAAGTAGTTGTTGGAGCTAAGCAGTCACCACGAGAAAGAGTTGGCAAAACAGCTGTTCAAATTGGATCTCACCGAGGAGGCTCAGCAGAAGCACCTCACTGAGAACTACAAGCATAGGCTTTCCAAGCAGAGGGAAGACCTGCGGGAGTGTAAGGCCAGGTACCGGCACCTGGAGGCTCAGCAGGCTGAGATGGTCAGCCAGTTCGAGGCCATGATGCAGTGCCACTGGAACAAGGCCCTCCGGCTCCTTGCCACCCGTGGCACTTCCTTCCAGCCTTTACCCAAAGCCCCGCACCAGGAGGCTGAAGCAGACCCCAAGTCGGAATTTTTGCCCCCCTCCAACCCACACAAAAAGACCCCGAAGGGGAAGACTCTCTGCAGCAACAGAGGTGTTCATTGCACGTATCCAGCCGAGGGGCTGTAGTTTGAGGACCCCTGATTTAGTGCAATATAAAAAATGGAAATAATTTTTCTGAGGACCACCATAATTTTCTCGCGGACCACCAGTGGTCCACGGACCACCAGTTGGTGACCGTGAACTAGATGTTATTCTCCATTTGGAATAATACAGTCCATTCTATCATCTCAAAATTTTGTCTTTGCTCCACTGATAGAATTACAAACAGAGGATTGTAATTACAAACGATAGCCTTCATAACATTAGTTATTATTGTAAAACATGCAATCTTGGTTGGCAAATTTCACCCTTTCCATCTGGTCTCTGTTTATATGCTATTCTATATAAGGTAAATTACAGTTATGTTTACTGGGATTTTAGTAGGCATATGCAAAACCTAATATTCTGGGAACAGAATTTTCCAAACCAATTCTGGAATTTCAGCAGTAATTGGGCACTCTTTGGAAAACTACCGGGCCCTGACTGGAAGAGACATAACAGTCTGCAGAGAAATGGAAACATTCTGGAGTTCTCTGGAATGTTCTTTTCCTTGAAGGAGGATTTTCCACATCCCCAGGGTTTAGTTTCAGTTAAACCAAGATTTAAATCCCAGTTCTCTTTCTCAGTTAACAGGCAAATGTGCCCCACAATCAGATCTGATATTACAATGGACTTAGTTGGCTGGAAATATTTACATATAAAATTGTAGTGTGTCTCACTTTGAGCTGCTATTTCATTTATAGTATCCTGGATTGATCTGGTGCTCATTTACTGCAAAGCTCAACTGGGAAAGAATGATGTAAGAAGAGGTGGATTGCTAGTTCTCACAAACTCAACATACAGGTTCTAATGCACCTAAAAATGGGTTTACCTGGAGGGGACACTACTGCATGTTGATTTAAGTGAGGAGGAGTGCTGTGCTCAGGCTGATGGGGGAGATGAGGTGGCATCTCAGGTGGGGGAAGGTGCAGAATAGGCTGAGTGAAATGTGAAATAGTGTCAAACATGTTCCCTGGGAGTGGATGCTCCATAACTGGGATCTGTGTTGGAACAAAAGCTGGAGGAGAAGACTTGACTGCGGGGGCTGCTTGCTGAGGGGCAGGTGGAGGTGGCGGTGGTGGTAGCTGTGGTTGTTGCACCTGCTGCTGCTGTTGCTGCTGCACCTGTAGATGGTGATGATGGTGATGCTGCAAGAAAAAAGCCCATCCTTCAATCAATGCAAAGCAGTTTTGGAATGAGTCATTTTTGCACAGGAAATTAATAGTGGAACTTCTCCCTTTTGTCAAGGGCTTTTTTCTATACATTTCCTCAACCTCTGCTGTTTTTGTAAACATGAATACTTAACCAATTCTTTGCAATCAGAGAAAATGAACTGGCTGAGGATCCGGTAGAAAACCATGTAATATCAGCCCCTACACATTTTGTAAACTTTTAGGAGGAAAACATCCAGGTCCATATATAAATGATACTATAATGTTGAACTAACTTGACAATTAATGCTAGTTTCAGCAGTTGGAAGCAACAAAACAACAGATGGATTCTGCTATGAAAGGCAAGACACATGCAATAATTAAACATTTAACTTCTTATCCTATCCAAGCAGATATTTTGTTAACTGAGTTAACTGAGTAATTATTTTTATTCAAGATAGTTCTATTAGTAGTTCTTAGGAAAAACTAAATGTATAGGAAAGCCAACACCAGCTAAAGAATAGGCAAGCAATTGTGACTTCACATTGTTGTGAATAGATAATAATAAAGCCATACTGCTTGGATCCGCAAATATGCTACACTGATTTATTGGAACATCCTAGGTTTTTGGGAAGAATTTGATGAAAGCAAAGGGCAACACCAGTTAAAGAACTAGCAGGTGAGACTTCATATTGTGTATATATAATAAACAAATCAAACACCCTTGAACACTATTCGCACTGATCAAATGACCCTCAGTCAATTGCAAAAGGCAGCTTTACTTGGAACAGCTTGCATTCTGCGACAATACCTTTAACTGCAAACATCTGCCTATCTTGGGTCCTTAGGATTGTTTCAATAGATGAGCAAAAAATACCAAATCCGGTTTAAACATCTGACTGACTGTGTGACCAGCTTTAATAATAATACACCAACTGACTCTCAAGCACTCTAGACTGCTTATAACAAGCAAAAGAAATTACAGCAAAAGTCAAGAAAAATAAAAGATGGCAGGAGTGATGAAGCAAGGTGACTCAATCTCCTTTGCCACAAAGGTGAAGACCCAGGTATTTGCAGGTCTTCTAAATGGCAGATGTGGCAATTAAAAAAAAAGATATTCCCTTTATCTATTCTTCTGTCAACTTAGAATTGGTTAGTTAGTTCCAACAGTAAGCAAATTCTTGCCTGTGACCATGGCTAAGAGCAGAAATAATTAGAATAATTTGAAATAATTTAGAACCACAGCCCTGAATATAATGGAGCTGCAAACTATTCCTAATGCCAGGAAGCCTAAATAATTAAAACTCTTTCTTTTCCTTTCAGTAGGGCTAAAAATAAATTGTTTAAAAACGAATTTGTGAAATGTTGAGCAAACAATTATCATTAATCAACATTTTAATTTACCCCCTCAAAATCTGTATTATAACATACCTTCTTTTGTTCTCGACCAGGATGTCCTTTTTTCTTAATTTTGGGGGGTATTTCTGTAGGAAAAGAACAATAAAAGATTACTGTATGGCAATGTTTTTGAACATGAATCATTTATGATCAAGACAGTGAAATCCAAAGGTACAGCATTGTTACTTCTAACATATACTGAACATTTGAATCTATTTGCTTATTTTACAAAATAAAATATTTTTTTTACAATGAACTTTATTAATTAGTGTAAGTTATTGAGGCAATGCTTCAATAATTCATTTCCCAGCATACCTCTCATAGTGTCTATCTTCCATGTAATTTTAAAGTAAAAAAAAAAGAACAATGATTTTTTTGCATTTAATGGGTAACACCTGAATTGCCTATATGAATTTACTTTATTATTTGCTCAAGTTTGTGCTGCACATAAATCATCCATGGTATTTTCACTCACACAAAAATTACATTTTGCTTTCATAACTTTGGCTGCTTTTTGGTACTTAAGTTTATATCAAAAAGGTATTTTTCCCCTTTGGGGTAAAATTAGAAAGCTGAGGTAACTCAACTGTTAATCTATTTCTGGAAGGATAGTTAGGACTTATTCTGCTTAAATTCTTAAGTAGATATGAATGTGTCATATTAAGATAACCTTGAAAAGCTGTACTGTATATGCTTCTTCTTCACCAGAAAATTTTACACAATCCTATTATAAAATGATAAGAAAAGTGTGGTCTAATAAAAGATAGCAGTAACACTTGAAATTCATTTTGAAGACAAATTTCTTGAGAGAGAAGAAAAGCAAAATTTCCATCTCTACTGTCACAAATTAAAGACAGTAAATATAGCAAAACATTTTATTTATACAGTTTATTTTAACATGTAAAACAGCAGTCACTCTTTTTTTACAAAGTGTTTTAAGCCAAAACACAAGAAGAATTTGATAACTCAAACTATATTATTACTTTGCATATTGTCCTTTCAGTCCTTCAGTTTTAATTTCTCTTCAGGTGAATTTAACTCATTATTCACAACTCCTTATTTCAGATTTTATTTTATTTAAAAAAAAGATGCAGTGGGTAATTATATGAACTCAAAGTATAGTGTTAAGATTTTTTTTGGCACTGACGACAGCAGCATGCCAAAACTAACAGATTATTAATCTATTGTTACAGATTTTCTTCACTACAGAAAATTCACAATTATTCCCCTTTACTCCTTCTTCAATATCCTTGTAATTTGTACTAAATTTGTGCTAAAAATTTGTGCTAAAATTGTACTATTTGTCAAATCTTTACTGTTTCACATTTAAATAATTTCTGTTAAGATGCTTTTTATATATGTGCAATACAATGTGAAAAGTCACCACTGAGACAATTTACCCGGGAGGCAACAGCTATGCACTGTGAGCCATAAACTAAATTGAACAAAAGAATGGTAGACACTCAATACTGAAAACCTGAAACTGAGGGGAAAATACTGTCACTAATTCTAACCAGACACCTTTTAAAAAAGTAATACTTGGCGCTATTTGCTAAATTTTAAAATATGCCAAATACCACATTAAACAGTAACGCTTTGACACACTAATACTATGAACATTAAGAAAATCTTATGTTATACATTTTGTTGGAACAAAGAGTATACATTAAAAACATAAACATATGAATATGAGCAGCCTCTCCAAAATACATGCTTTGCTGGCACTATAAATTCACCCAAACATAAGAGCTATACCAAAGAGCTATACTGCAATCCCATTTTATGTAAGAGAACAAAGAGGAATAAAAATATAAAATAATGATTACGACTTTGATATCAAAATATTGAATCTGTATTTGCATGGATGAGTAGCTTTATTGTTGTGTTTGGCAAGATAAGCTCCCCAATTAGTTCATATAAATTAAAAAAAGTTTAAAAACTTGCCAAGAACTTTAAACTCACAAGACTCTCTGACTTATAATTTGAAGATCAAGATTTTCAATATCTAGTTCATGAGATATTTAATACTTAATATAATCAAATATGGTCAAATCTAGGTTAATTTTCCATCTGAAAAGAAAACTCTATTCCTGTAAGAATAATACAGACAGCTTCAAGCATTTTAATTATGAGATGATTTCTAAAGAAAGAATTATCTTGTTTAAAAAGAAAACCTAACTTAAAAATAGTTGATGCTATTGTTCTATTGTATTGGGCAGACAAAATTAGGAAAAGCCTGGTGGTGTTTTTAGCTTTTAAAAAGCAAAAAGGCTGATTTCTTCATAGAAATATCCAACACGTTTTCTTGTCAACAAACATGGAGATGGTTTGCTGCTATCTTCTTCAAGTATTTCTCTCCCCATTTTTTTTTAAAAAATCCTAATCTAAATTATTTATTTATTTATTTATTAAATTTATATACCGCCCTTCTCCTACTGGACTCAGGGCGGTGCACAGCCAAGTAAAAAACATTCCAATACAAAATTTAAAAGAAATTTAAAAGAATTATACACTTTGGCCGAAAATTTTTAAGATCTTCCAATTAAAACCCATTATACAATTAAAAGTTTAATATCTCAAAGGGGGGGGGGGTTACGCCAGCCCTGCTTGTTGGAAAAGTTTTTAGGGTACGGCGAAAAGCCCGGAGATCTGATATCCTTCGAATCTCTGGGGGCAAATCGTTCCAGAGGGCAGGTGCTGCCACAGAGAAGGCCCTCCCCCTGGGGGTCGCCAGCCGATACTGCCTGGCTGATGGCACCCTGAGGAGTCCCTCTCTGTGGGAGCATATAACCGTGATTTGTCAGAAGTCTCCTATTCAAATACTTATTTTGAGCCCCATGTGGAAGTAGCTTTTGGGGATAAACAAGATTGGACACGTGCTGCCATCTCTTGAGACATTAGGCATAGATGTAAATATTTAGCTTAAAATAAAACATTATTGTAACGTAAGGCATTTTCAAGGACAGTTTGGCAGTATGCCTTCCCCTGAAAAATCACTCTGCTGTGATTAAATTATCAGAGTCTATTCCAATGTCTTCATAAATGGGAAGCTTTTAGTAGTATATACTTTACTGTTTTTCCTTTAGGAGCTTCAAGAGGAAACATAGGGGATAGTAACTCCTCAGAGGTACCCAGTGATCTCTCCCTGGTAAAGTAAGAATTTGACCTAGATCTCTTGCGTCCCCACAGTGCTGTATCTTAACCTCAACACTGGCTTTTGCTGCATTTTATGTTCTCTAGTGCTGTATTTTACAATATGGCACTATACTTTTATTACTTTACATTATATTATGTATTACTTGTTAGCAGATACCACTGTATAATGGTTGAACAAAAATGTAGTTCGGGGTGGAGACAGTTGTTTGGTTTACAAAAATTGCATTAAAATATAAACCAAAGTAATTTATTTTAAAGCTAGATATAGCTGTTCCATAGGAAATACATTCTAATTGAACAGCACTATATTATTTTTGTGATTGTCTATCTCTGAAAAGTTACAAAATAACTTTTATGCAAAGGGTACAAAAGAAAATATTTTCCATTCAAACAAAGCATTTTGTTTCTTCTCCTTCCCCTCCTCTAGTTGCACCCAATGTGCATATTTGCTTTAGATGATCCATCCTGTAATCTTCCACAGAAGATTTGGAGAAGGGATTAATTTTCCCAGCAGACAAACACCACTGGATTTAATTCTTAAAGTATTTCTGGCATCAGTTGACTGTAGTTCATTTCTTGTAATGTGTGATCATGCATTGCCTGAACTATTTCTCTTATATCCAAAATATATTCTCCCAAAGAATACAAGATAAACCAGAATTTCCACATTTTTAGTGCAATCTAAATTATACTAAATTTATTTGTAACTTAATAAAACTATCCACAACATCCTAAGTTGTTCTTCATTACAGGATCATGTAGCAACACTATACCTAAATATAACTTAAGGAGTAGGTCAAAACTGAAGTGTGTATTTTGTTTTAATTGTCTCTGTAGAAATCTTACTAAATACAGCTAGTTCTCGACCAAAATTGAGCTCAAAATTTCCACTGATAAGCAAGATGGCTCTAAGTGAGTTTTACCCCATTTTTTGACTTTTCTTGCCACAATTGTTAAAAGAATCACTGTAGTTGTTAAGTTAGCAACATGGTTTTTAGTGGATCTGACTTCCCCACCATTGACTTTGCTTGTCGGAAGGAACACTTCAAGTGTCATAAATATATGCCAGTTGCCAAGTGCCCAAATTTGATCATGTGACCATGGGGATGCTACAACAGTAGTAAGGTGAAAAGGGGTCTTAAATCACTTATTTTCAGTGCCACTGTAACTTCAAATAGTTAATAAATGAATGGTTGTAAGTTGAGAAGTACCCGTAGCACAGTAGTTTAGACAAAAGTAGTAATGAATATTTCAGAAATCTTAAAATCTGCTTAATTTCAGCTTTAAAGTAACTTTTAATTAACATAACATTATTGAACACCTGTCACTAAGTGATTCAAAAATCCCATTTATCACGTTTGCCAAACCTTAACAACCCATTCTTAAGTGGGTTGGCTTGAAAGTAGTGTATGGCTGCTCCTGTTTATATAAGTGAATCTTTCTACCAGCCGCCTAACTATTACTCATAAGGTACCTACAAAGACTGAAGATCTCTGTGAAATGCCTTTCCAGAGGGCATAAAAATAGTCTTCCCTCAATTGTCTCTCTACAGATAAACAGGGAGGATGATCCAAGCCTTGTTTTTCCTGCACACTTCAAACAAGGAAAATAAATTTTTGAATTCCTATTTGATAATCACACAATAGAATATTTATGATGTGATGTTTAAAGAGTTGTTTATTTCCCTGTTGAACGTCTAAAGATAAAGAGACTGTTGACTTATTTTAAAACGGGGACATAAATATTCATTTTCAAATGTCAAAATTAAGTGTTATTAACAATGTTAGTTATCATAGAAAAAGTAGGTACATTTTTTCCAGCAAAAATAAATTCTTTATTTTTATTATTCAAACAAAAATATAGTAACTGTACAATGACAGCAGATACTCAATTCATGATTAATGCATTTTGAACAGTCAAGGGAAAGAGGAATTACAGCTTTACTTAAACATGCAATTTATACATTCCAATCAAAAAAGGTCAATTTTTATCCCATCCCTTAATAAAAATTAAAAACAAATGATAGGAACAAATGCAAATGGAGAAAAAAATTAACAATATTAATAAAGACATTTATTTTAAATCCCCAAATACATATTTTTGTTTATAAATAACCTTCCCAAGTAAACTATATTTTTATGATGGATTTAATGACTAATTTGTTTGGACGTTCTGTGTTTTCTTGAAACTGGAAGAATATAGCTATTACTCTCTCCAATAAAAATTATTATTACTGGATAGGTAACCTACTAAAACCCTGAAAGTTTGGATAGTAACAATTCATATATTATTCCTTGTCACTGACTATCAAGATTACTGTATTATTATGCTTTGAGCCATCATTAAAAATGGAACTTAATATTCAGATTTTTCTTACACGTTTATTTGGGTGTGTACAAAAAGGGCAGCCACATACTTCCATAAGTATTGATGTATATCACAGATTCATTTTATAAAGTTGTACTGCAGTATAAAAACTCATTTTTTAAAAAATACCTGTTTAGAAATACATTTAATGCTATACCAAAATGTTGTAGATAGTTAACTAAGTGCTTCAAAACATAGCTATCTTTATACGATTTTCCACAAACTGACACATCCTGTTAGCAGTTATTTTTAGTGTAACTTTTCTGTATCTTTCATGTCTGATTACTGAGCTGCTTTTAATGGAAGAAATTTTAAAAACTTTCCCCACATTAACAATAAAAGCAGCTTTCGTATATAACAATAAAGTTTCTGAGTATATGCACACACACACACACACGCACGCAAAGTAGGGGGGGATAAAATGTATGTAAAAGTCTCCATCAGTCTGGATAATTCTTAATCAGGATAAAGGATTGGTCTATTTTTTTCCTCAGGTCAGAAGTAATTAATAGGTAACAATACAAATTCAGATATAGACAGAGTAAAGAGTAACAGATTAAGCACTAAATTATGCCATGCATTTAATATACAACAGAAGTGAGTTGCTAAGAAACTTTTTTTAAACGTACAGTTCATTTGCCATATATTAAAGCAGAGGCAACATTTTGAAGTGCACATTTTAACAGGTTGCCTTGCCTTGTGCAACAAGCCAGCCGATCGCTAGTCATTATTTAAAATTTTACAGCTGAATCATATTTCAATGAAAATGTTCCTTAGTGAATGCAATATACTAAATTATGATGTAGATTTCAGGAGTAAAAGAGAATTTGAGAAAAAAAACATAGTTTTCAAAAAAGCCTAAGTTTCATCCATATAAAAATATGGGCTAGTTATTGTCAAGGCCAGGACATGAACTTTCTTCTTCGTGATGGGAGAATTATGCAAGAATATAAACTATAATGCAGTAAAGTACAGCCTCATTTATTCATCTGACACTATATATATGAGTTCACAACTGATTCTTCTCCTTACTAAGTCACTATAAATTGCAGTTTGAAAAAGCTGTGAAAGACTTATGTCACCCGCTTCTGGTGCAATTTATATTCCATGCAAATCAAAGGTAAAAAATAACTTGGCTCCTATAGGTAGTCACCGACTTTAGGATCAATTGGGACCAGAATTTTGGTTGCTAAGCAATGCAGTTGTAAAGCACAATGTTGCATGTCTGCATTGCTTAGTCACGGCAATCCTGACTCCTAATTTGCTATCCTAACTCCAGATGTGCAGGTTGTTAAGTGAGAAGTGGAGGGGTTCCAAGGGTAGGAATACAGAGGATGAGGACTGCACAGGCTGCCTACAAGGGGGTGCTGCAGTGTGGCATGAGTTCAGGAAGGCTGGGGCGCACACATGCATGTGTACAAATGCAGGGAGCCCAGAAAAAGAATATGCTATAGCTCAGGGGCTTCTTGGAGCATTGCAGTTCTGGGGTTTCAAGAAACCCCTGAGCTGCATCAAAACTGCGGCTGCCATTGAAAGCCTCAGCTGCCTCAGCCTGTGCAACACCATGGCACACAGGGGCTTCTTGGCACGCTGCAACTCTGGGGCTGGGCTTTGCGCCATGGCTGAGGGGCTTCTTGTTGCCCCAGAGTTGTTGTGCTTCAAGAAGCCTCTTTCTGCCAAGCTGCTGGACCAGGCCTGTAGCTCTGGGGCTGAAAGAATCCCTAAACCACAGTGCATAGCCTAATCCCAGCCCTGCCCAGCAACGTGGTGTAAAGGAGCTTTTTGGCACACCACGGGTCTGGCACACTAAGAAGCCCTTAAGCATCATGCTGCTGAGCTGGGGCTGGACTCTGGGTTGCAAGAAGCTCTGAGCCGCAGTATAGTGCAAAACCTTTTACACAAAAAGCTCAGCTCCAGACGAAGCACAAAGGGGCTTCTGGTGCGCCATGGCTCTGGGGCTGCAAGAAGCCTGAGTACAGTGTGAAGTCCAGCCCTAGCCCGGCCCACTATTGGCAACCCTGGGAAGCCACAGCTGCAGTTGTTCTGGCCACCTTGCATTCCATGGCTCCTGCTACCCTGCACTCTGCTGCTTCTACTTGACCTTTCTCCAGCTGCCGATGAGGCGTTCCCGGACTGGTTCCCAGCAGCTGCTGGCTGCGTGAGGCCATTTTCCACAATTCTCACAAGGAACCCATTGTGCACAACCTGGGGAAGAAAGTCTCATGTGTTCAGCAGCTGCCTTGCAAAGGGTCAGACTGGCATGCTTGGTCAGCAATGGAAGAAAGATGGTGAAGGTCAGCTAGGGCTATAGAGGCTGCAAAATGCAGAGAGCCAAAAGGACATAGATGGGGTGGAGTGGAGAGGTAAGTGGCTGAAAGGAATTGAAGCAATCCTGCAGGCGTTTACTTGTGGGCAGGCTGCCAAATGCCTGAATTTGGATGACATGACAGCAGGGGCATTGCCACAGCTGTAAGTTTGGGGACCAGTCTTAAGTCCCTTCATTCAGCACAAACATAATTTTGAATGGTCGCTGAGTGAATGGTCATAAATCAAGGACTAATTGTATTCAAGCAGGTATGCAATACAGGTAAATATACAAAGTTACTGCATTATCATATTAATTAATTAGCCGAACTTCATTATTTAAGTTCTAACCAAATATTGCTAATTTAAAATAAAAGGGTGAAGGTAAAGGTTTCTTTATCCAGGCGTATCTGACTCTAGGACACAATGCCAAGGGAGCAGCATTGTCCGAAGACATTTTCCATGGTATGTGACCAGCATGTCTACACACCAAAGGCGCACGTAACATTGTTACCTTCTCACCTAAGTGGTACCTATTAATCTACTCACATTTGCATGCTTTCAAACTACTTGATGGGAAGAAAGTGGGGCAGGAATGGGAGCTCATCCTGTTGCACAGTGCTCGGGTCTCGAATCTGAGCTATCAGCTTTGCAGCTGACAAGCTCAGCATCTCTAACCACTGATATACAAAACAACTGGTATTCAAACTGGTTCCATTATTTTTGGAGAGTTTTAAACATCAAACAACGCCACTTAGTATATTGTTTCAAGCTCAACACACTCCCAAAAGAATTGAAATAACCATTTAGCAACCAAAATGGTGCATTTCAAATTGGAGACAATTTAGACTCAAAACATACTGCACATCCATATATGCAAGATGCACTTCCTATGTTACGTGAAAAAACTGAAATGGATCAACAATTAAACTCTCCTTCTGCTTTATGCCCGACTATCTAGAGATGTGACATTGGGCACAGTTTAGTAATATATCTTTTTAAATATTCAATCCATGAAGCTACACCTGACACGTCTGATTATGTACTAAAATATTTTAAAGTGAAATTTTATCCATCCGTAGTTTTACACATTGAAAACATACTTAGACCATGTGTGAAATGATCATTAGTACCCTTAACAACAAGCCCAATTAAAACACAGAAAAAGAGAAAGATCTCATTAAAAACCGATACTGACATAAGACCAACATATTATCAGTTAAGATACTCAAGGTGGCACAAAATTTTATTTAAGCTGTTATCTGCCTGGTAAATACTACTACCACCTTCTTTATATTCCACTTCTAGAATAAACCTCTTTAAAAGACACTTCATCAAAATACAATGCATGCTAATCTAATAAACAAGCCTATCAAGCTAATAATTAAAAATAAGTTTAAAAAAACCATTTCACATTAATAAAAAACAATAAAAACCTATTAGGAGATTCTATAAAAATGCCCTTAAGGAATGACATGAACAAAGTAAGTCAACAGTCTATAGTCATTTATGAAATAAATGAATAAACTCAATTGCTAACAAGGCTTTAAGGTCTGATAACAAAGTGAAGAGCAAACTTCCCTTTCCCCTTTTTCTAAACAACAACAACAAAACCCTATGCTAAAAATGAATACTAAAGGAAAAAGCAAGGCACATCATCAGAGCTATTTTTTGTGCCGCTAATAAAAAATAAACTTGTTTTAGAAGGAAGACAAAATGAAAATGAGATTTTTCATTACACCAGTCTATGTAGACTATGTAAGAATTTGTGTCTCAGATCTGGTCAAAAGCAGGTAATCTTTGTCTAGTATCAGGGTTTCATCAAAATTTATAAACAGAGGTTTAGTGCAGAAATATAAATCAAAGTCAGCACTATTAATAAAAATAAAAGCAGCACATTTTTGTTATACTCTGCTACACAGAAAGCTTCATTGCAGAATTGTGATTCTAAAGAACCTGTTTTTGAAATATATGGCAGCTTGAGGAAGAAAGGAAACATGAAATGGTATCTATATCTGAAATTAATTTTAAAACAAAAAAAGCCTTTGTATATTTCTTATCACTTCAGCCAACATAATTTTAAAAGGTCTATTTGCATTATTTCCCTTTCCCTTTTATGAACCAACACCAACAGAAGCCTTTTTACAAGCAATATAAATAAAAAGAAATAAAGCTGCTTATTTTCTTACATGAAATCCCAATATATTATACAGATTATTTTTAAGTAGAAATTGAGCATACTGTACAGCAAAATTCTATCTATTAATTCCACTAATTTCAGATCTATTTCCTTTCATGCAGTTTTTTTTTTTTTCTGACATAGTGTATATTGTTCTGGAAAGCAGCCAATTCCTCAACTTTTGGAAAAGGTTCAGGTAATGAAAAAGAGGTAAAGAAAAAAAAAAGGTTTCTTGAGCAGCCTTCCATTTTAAAAATTCAGACTCAATTAAATATGTCTATTCAGAAAACTAGTTTGGTATAATGTTTAAGGCACCAGGCTAGAAACTGGGAGTCTTTTGAGTTCTAGTCCCACTTTAGGCATGAAGCTAACTCAATGACCTTGAGGTCAATCACTCTCACTCAGCACTAGAAAGAAGCAACGGCAAGCCACTTCTGAACATTGCCAAGAGAACTGCAGAGACTTGTGCAGATAGTCACCAAGAGTCAAAAATGGACTTGAAGGCACAATCACATTTGGAATAGTAGCTTAATGGATAAAATCTCAACTATTCTTTGAATTGGCCAATACTTAAAAATGTTGTAAATGCCAAACATCTACAAAATTAACTGTGTACAAAATTTTATGTATTTTAAATACTTGTTCATTAAATTGTAAAAGCTGTTGCCTCTGAGAGGATTAAATAACCATGTATGGCTTTTTGGATTATACAAATAATTAAACTTTCAATTTTAAAAAAATACACATACAAGTATAACCCTAATGTTATTTTACAAACAATTTTTGTATTTTGAATTATGTGAAACTGGTAAAACTTCTCATAGCTAATATAAGTTAATATAAAGATTCTGTCTGGCAATACAAATATAATTGCCCTGCTTTGCCTATTTTCCTCAAAAATCTTGTTTTCTCTACGTCATTTTTCTTACATACACACACACACACATATGCAGGCTTATATCTATTTGTTTTTTCTTTAAAACTAGCTTGATGTTCTGTACAAAAAGTGTTATTTTAGGTGATAAATCATTGTTTCTCTTAGCTTGTGAATTTAATTCATTACATATAAAACTGTATTGGCATAAATTATAAAAAGGTTCTGTCAGATTAAATTAATTACAATGTATAATGTAGTTCATATCAATTATATGGCACTTGTTCAACATATTATTTGATCCAAACTGGAAGATTCCACATACAGATACATACATATTACTTTAAATACAAATACCAAAATTAAAAATTAAAAGACCAAGCCAGTACTAAAAATACATTTATTTATACAGGAAACAGGTATGGGACTGAGTCTTTAAATAATCTGCATCTAACCTGTTTCTGAATCTTCACTGTCGGAGGAGCTGGACTCACTGGTGCTCTCAGACTCTGAAGAGGAGAATCCCTTCATTTTAGAGGAACCAGCAATTACATCCACTTTCTCTGCTGCAACAAGGTAATAGCATTGTCATTGGATCAGACAACAACCCAGAATCTATTCTTGTGCCACGAAATATTCCTATTAAATCTCAGATGTTTGGGTATCTGCTCATACAGTGGGACTTCATCTTGCTTATCTCCCCCTACCCCAACAGCTCTTCTTTTTACTTGTTCCCCAATCTAGAGGGCTCCCAATCTTTCAGATATAGGTTACTATGAGGGGGGTAAGCAGAAGAATTCATTCCACTGGCAGATGTAATCTATCAGAACATAGATGCTCTTTGAATATCATTCAAAGAACTATTTTTTACATAATTTTTTCCACAAATTGGTATGTTTTAATTAGGTTAATGAAACACTGATTTCAGAAGAACAGAAAATATTGTTCTGATGCTTCCATTTTCTTGAAAGCACGAGAACAATTCAGTTTGCTATCATCTGCTTTAGAAAATAAGGGAATAGGAGTTTGAAAATTTTGAAATTTTCAAATAATTTAGCATTTTCATGCTCTTACGATTTTGAAATCTGGCTCTCCCAGTTCTGGTCATCGATTGATCACACAAGTCATTAAATGAAGAATTGGGGCGAGGACCCTCTCTCTGTCCTGGTATCCCTGGGAAGTCCAGATCCTCTCCCCATCCCACCATGTCCAAGAGGCCCAGGACTCTCCCACCTCACCATACCCAGGTCCACTTACCTTCAATCTTTTCTGCGGCAGGCTTCATTCTTGCCATTGTTGGAAGGTTTCTTCTCCAAACTACACTGTTTGGAGAAGGATCTTCCAAAGTATTACGGGGAAAGTTTAGAAAAATATTTCTAGTCTTTAGACTAGAACAATGGTCTTTAGAACAATGGTGTTTGCTAGTTATACAGCACTCTCCCATGTACAGAAGAGGACCCTTCTGCCAAGCTGCAGAAATGGATGCTCCGATCTTCAAGATCCGAGTACCATTTCTATAGCTCAACCGAGGGGCTGAGGAATCCACCGTGTGTGGAAAGGAACATCTCTGCCAGTCTGCAGAAATGAGATCCGATCTTCAGATTCTGAGCAATGTTTCCACCTGGCAGAGGGAGTGAACTCCATCTGGCAGGCAGTACTTTCCAGTCAGCCCCGAGAGACAAGTCATCTTAGCACGTGGCGGTAACTTGCAATCTTCCCTGCTGGTTTCCCATTGACTTTCTGGAGAAGACAGCAGAGAATATTGCAAATGATAATCACCTGATTGCGGGGCACTTGGCAACCTGTCATAATTGTGAACAGGTTGCCAAGCACCCAGAGTGCAGTTGTGATCATGTGAGGGAGGGGGCGCACAATAGCAGTTTTACAATAGGAGAAGTGCTTTATGGATCATAAAGCGGTCTTTCAAGGCTGTTGTAACTTTGAACTGTTGCTAAACAACCTGTTATGTCAAGAACTACCTCTTTACTGTTCTGGAAAAAAATTAATTAATTGCTGGAAAAGGTGCAATTTCAAAATGAATGACTCTTGCATAAAGTTTATCATGCTCCAACATTAGTATATTTTCTATCTCTGCACCATAGAAAGTGATTTAGTACATACGGCTGGCATTTGAAACAACTATTCTGAACTTGAAAAATACCTTGAGGTTTCCTTTTTTTCCGTAAACAAGATGTTACATATCGCTCCAGCTCCCGCAAAGTGGATGCCTTTAATGTTTCAAAGTCAATTTCAATCTCATCAGGATTGGAGTTTTTGAGCGAGGGTTCTCTTGATTGAATGATATGGACAACCCGGCCTAATTTTTCACCAGGGAGCTTGTTAATGTCCAGGCTCAATTGTCTTTTTTCTTCATAAGACATTGGCTTACATTTCTCCTCCTCCTCAGACTCATAAACTGGAGGTGGCTTGGTATTCTTCACAGTCACAGGCTCCTTCTTATTACTTTAAAGAACAATTATAATGCATTATTATATGAAACAAAATGATTCCCTAATTTCATACAAAGATGTTATTCTAGAATGTATTTAAATTTATTAGCATGGTGTTCTACATTCGCAGAGCCATGGTAAGGTCTGTTTCAATGAGCTATAGCTTAGAAATCCGAAGTTTAACTTTCAAAAATTATTAGGTAGCCTTTGACAAGCAATTATAACAGCAATGCAAATCGTATAGGAGGCAATCCATATTTAAATATCTTCTGAGCATTGACACACATATATTTAAGAGGATCAGAAAAGATTTTGAAGTAGCTAACTGAAGTTAAGGATTGTGCCCATTTTTATATTTCAAGCTGCAGATTCAGAAGGGTCCTTTATGAAATTCCTGTATAGATGACTAGGCTGAGCCCAAGGACAGGGTCAAATAACTAACGATCAAGGCAAACTGGCACTAGATAAAAGTTAATGGAATTCAAGGGGACAACGACTGAACTTTGGGTCTCTTGTGGGAACGTAGTGACTCCAAACTGATGGAATTTCCTGACAGTGATAACAATCAGTGGAACAATTTGCTTCCAGAAGTTCCAGGTGCTCCAACACTGGAACTTTATAAGAAGAGATTGGACAAATATTTGAGATGGTTTAGGCTTGAGCAGGGGGTTGGACTAGAAGACCTCCAAGGTCCTTTCCAACCCTGTTATTCTGTTATTCATTTGACCCTTCCTTGAGCTCAGCCTGGTCATCTCCTACAATTCCCTTCTAAAAACCTCTGACAACCCTACCTATTTAACAATTTAAAAATATTGGTCTCATCTACACAGCTTTGGTGAGATGCTACAGCACCTTTAAATGTCAAATCTTTAATATGAGTTCCATTTTCTAAAAGCACAAAAAATGAATAGAGCTACCTGAATTAAAACCGAATACCTGTTTCTTATGCAATACCCTGCATTTTGTATAATTAAGGCTAAAATAATAGAAATACTTCAGCCTGAAAAACATGATCCAATTGTTTCATCACTAGAAATGTATTCCCAAGTAGGATCAAAATTATTCTCAAGGGAAGTGCTGTCATATTTATCCAATAATATAATCACAGGAGAATAATTTACACTTATAGTATCTAGCTTTAGATTTGTTTGTAAAGTCAATGTAAAACCTGCTTTTTGTGTTGTGATGTTCTAACCAATGAATTAGGAGGTGGATGGCTGGATAGAAAGGAACAACAACAATTTTCATGCGTGTATTTCCATTTCTTAAACAGGCAGAAGAAGAATGACATTTAATAGGGTTTGTCCCTTGAACTTCTTTAAAATGAATGAAACATTCATAGATAAACCCATCCAGACTACAACTTTTAGAAACTGGTGTTGCTGAGGTAAAACTAACACTGAGACTGTAATTTCCAAAGGTATTACAACAAAGACAATCTTTATTCTGAGAATGTTTTGAAGAATGGACTGTGCATTGTAAGATAACAATATTGTAGTGAGAAAAGCCACCTATGATTGTAATTTTGCTTCTTGATTGGGGGAATCCCAGTTTTTTTTTTAAACTAACAGGTTCTGAGGCCTACAGGAAACTTGGGGAAAAAATGTTCTAGAATGATTAAAGAACTGCTTGAAATTGGACTGTCTGAGAGCAGATGAACTGGGTATAGTCAGAATCAATTTATGTAACAAATGAATGACCCTTGCAAAAATGAAGCTGCTGTATTGGTTTCTTTAAAAAGTTGTATGTGCCTCTTTGGGATGCTTTTCACTATTGTAGTACACTGAATTGACTTAGGGATAGAAGGCTAAACTATCTCTCAAAAAACAGAACTTCTACCTGAAGTGAGGCAATGGGCACTACCCAGACAGCTTTAAAAGAAGTCCCATTATTCACAAAGAAAGGACGGTCATTTTAAAACTATAATCTAAGCTGGGGGTCAGCAATGTGCAGCTCTAGAGCCGCATGCAGCTCCTGCGGCTCCCTGACAGATTATCCCACCACTGGGTAGCCCCTCCCCTCCCGCTCACTCCTCACCTGCCACCTGCGGCGGATGGAGACTGGCTCCGTATTCCAGACCGGGAACGAAGCGCACCTCTACTTTCCTTGTTTTCTGGCCCTTGTTGGTGCTGTGCGCACCTCGGTTGCTGGGGGAGAAGCGTGACTTTGCTCTGTGCCGAGACACTGGCTGGGCTGCCTGGCTGCAGCTGATGCTCCACATCGTAATGGGCTCCAGGAGGAGGAGGAGGGAGCGCCGTCTCCCCCATTGTGCAGTGCGCTAAGTTTAAGTGTAAGAGCAGCAAGCAGCCATGGAGGTGGCGAGAGGAATATGGGGAGATGCACTCCAGTGGTGTCTCGAGGCAGAGAAAGTTATGCGTCTCCCAACAAGGGCTGGAAAAAGAGGCAAGTAGAGGGGCGCTTCGCTTCTGCTCTGAAATACGGAGCGAGTCTCCACCTGCCTCCACCGCCCTTCTCTTCTCAGGGCAGGCGAGGAGTGAGGAGGAGGGGAAGGAGAGGGGGCCAGCCAGCAGACAAGGAGCCACAGCAGGGGGACAAAGGAGTTTCATTTATCTGGGAACCTGAAATGACTCTAGATTTAAAATTAAATCATACGTTAAAAAGCACCCAAAGAAGAAGAAAGAACAACATCAGAAAAAAAAACCGCAAGCCTCGCCTGTTTTTGGAAATGGTTCAAGAGGGAACCAGTGAGCATGTGCATGCTCACACACACACACGAGAGAGAGGGAGGGAGGGAGAAAGAGAGAGGTAGAAAGATGAGAGACAGAGAGATGAGAAAGAGAGGGGAAAAGAAAAAGACATGAGAGTGGGGAGGGAGGGAGATGAGAAAGAGAGGGAGAAAGATGAGAAAGAGATTAGAGAGGGAGGGAGGGAGGGAGAAAGAGAGGGAGGGAGAAAGATGAGAGAGAGAGAGGGAAAAAGAGAAGAGAGAGGGAGGGAAGAAAAGAGAGAGAAAGAGATGAGAGAGAGCAGAAGGGAAAAAGAAAGAGAGAGAGGGAGAAAGATGAGAGATGGGAAAGAGGGAGAAGGAAAGGGGGAGAGGGAGAGGGAGAAAGATGAGAGAGGAGAAAGGCCTGTTTAAAAGAAAATACCTGGAGCGTGGCTGTGGGTGACATGTGACTGAGTGGGAATGTGCGATGTCGAATTGGCCACGCCCACCCAGGTTTTGTAGCTCCTGGTGTTTTGTTTTTTGTGGGAAATGGGCCCAAGTGGCTCTTTGAATGTTTAAGGTTGCAGATCCCTGATCTAAGCCTTCAGAAATTAAAATAATTTACCAGTTTTGCAAATTTCAATAGTATAAACAAGGAATATTCAATTCCACACAGAACTCTTCTTCGAGTTCTGCTGTAGAATTAGACCTTTAATATTAGAGAACACATTTGCTAAAACCAAAACTGTACTTACAGCTCAGTTAGCTGAAAACCAAGAAAGCATACAGTATATAATTTTGGAATTTTAAGGTCAAATGCATTGCAGCATCCTGATTTAAATTACACAGTTTCTAACCATATAATATTTACCCATATTATATGCTTAGAAACAGTGGTGTGCAAAATGTTCAAACCTGTAATGTTCTGTATTCAAAACTCTAGGTTTTAATAGCAGTTCTGACTTTACCAAAGATACCAATATTCCAGGAGTGATCCAAGCCTGAAACATTTGCTAAGGTCAGAGGAACTGGTTTGTAAGTGTTTTAAATCTGAATCTTTTTGCGCACTTCGTTTAAAATTGTGTAACTTCTACCAGGAATTTAGATAGATAAAATATAGAAGTTCTGCTATACTTCTAAAAACATCCTCATACTACAGATAAAACTTTTAAAAACCACCCTACAGATTGGCATATACATGGATATAAAGAGGGAACTGACCTTGAGCTATTGCTATTGCCATTATTCTTCTTAACCTTCTTAGTTGGTGGATCCTTGGCTTTATTTTTTTTATTTTCTTCTACTTCTTCTTTCTTTTTGTGCTTCTCTTTTTTCTTTTCTTTCTTGTCTTTCTCTTTTTTCTTTGGTTTATTCTGTTGTGGCTGTGACAGGGCAGCCAACTGTTCATGCACTGCTTTAAGCTAAGGAGCAGACACACAGATCAATACAATTTTCTTTTTTTTAAAATTATTTGTTTTATCCCCCTGTCCTAAGATGTGATGACCCCACGCTCACTTTGGTATGCAACTAATTGTTTTTTTCCCGAACACCTGAGCTATATGTTCCTTAGTACTGTGCATGCTTCAAAAATGATTTGAAATCATCAAAAATGATGACCCACACCAAGCAGCCGAAGTGTTTCCAGGTCTCTATGCAAATCTAAAAAAATTCTAGTTTCAAGCGTTGCACAAATTTTAATATGACCATACTTTAAAGCAGTGCCAATTTTTCCAGTCAAAAACCTGAAAAAAATGGGCTGTTTTAAATGCAAACAGGTGCTGTGTTCATGTACGACCAAAGGCCCTTTTTCCAAATCATTTTCAAAGAATGCACACCTCTGTGTGTGCATGTATACACACATGTGAGAGAAAGAAGAAAAAGTGCCAAACAGCACACATGAGTAGGAATATATTGGAGCAGCTGTCAATAATGCTGCTTAATGATCAAATGGCAGTAATTTGCTGGCCTTTCCTGAGACTTGAAGCAACAGAGTCAAGCTTCTATGATAGATTGGAAGGCAGAAATTGTATTGCTGTCAAGAAAACAAAATATACATATTATCATCAGTGACTTCAGCTTTGCTTAAGGGCATCTTTACTTTTTCCTGTAGTACTGAGTGGGCTATGATACTGAAAGTTTTCCTTAACATTCTAAAGGTTGAAAGGAGAACCTAATGCCGTGATGGCAAACTATGGCACGCATGCTACAGGTGGCACGTGTACCCATATCAGTGGGTGTGCGAGCTCCGCTCCAGGGCACAGGCGCACGCCGGCCAGCTGATTTTCGGGTGTTCTGGCCCACCAGAAGGGGGGAAATTTAGGTTGTTTCCTGCCTCCGGAGGATTGGGGGGAGGCGTTTTTCTTTCTCACCTGGCT
The DNA here is from genome assembly GCA_012654045.1 of Ptyas mucosa. Taxonomy (NCBI): domain Eukaryota; kingdom Metazoa; phylum Chordata; class Lepidosauria; order Squamata; family Colubridae; genus Ptyas; species Ptyas mucosa. The sequence continues at coordinate 2,483,510 of WNWU01000012.1, read as the reverse complement.
CCAGGGCCTCTCTAGGAGCCTGGGGAGGGCGAAAACGGCCTTCCCCACCCCCCTGGAAGTCCTCCAGAGGGGTGGGGAAGGCCATTTTTACCCTCCTCAAGCTCCTAGAGAGGCCCTGGATGCTGGGGACAGCAAAAAATGGCCTCTGGTCTCACCAGAAGTTGTCAAACGGGCCATTTTCAGCCTTCGGAGGACCTCGGGGGGGGGGAGGAGGCTGTTTTCACCCTCCCCAGACTCCTAGAGAGGCCCTGGAGCCAGGTGAGGAAGAAAAATGGGCCTACCGGGCCATCACGTGCCAGGAATGGAGGGAGTTGCGTGTGCATGCGCAGGGTGCATAGAATTATGGGTGTGGCCTGCATATGTATGACCCCCCGTGCCCCCTCCTGGCACGCGATGGCAAAAAGCTTAGCCATCACTGGCCTAGTGGTTACTATATCCCCAGCACAGGCAATAAAGAAGCATCTACTAGTCTAATACTATCTGGTGAGGTTCTGTCTGGGAATCTCTTCCCTTACCCAATCAAGATAGGATAGGGGGAAAAAAAGACTCAGGCACAGGCCCAACCAACTTCTCTTGTGATTGCAAGATTCACAGGCAAGCTGGAATTGTTTCATCAGTTGCACAACAATCCCAATCACATTTTCAACTTCAGCAATGGGAAGATGGCCAGGAATAAAGTTGCAAAGCCAAAATGCTTGATGCACTCTTTCCTGCCAGTATGAGGATTTCTGCAGCATATTCCACAACAGGAAGCTTCGTAAAGAAAAACTAAGGAAAGAAGCTCATAACTAGATGTACGAAACAGTAAACTAGAGTGGCCAGTTTTCTTTTGTTGGCTTGTTATTCATGTATGTAGTGAAACATTAAAAACCGGAAAGTGTGGGCTAGGACTGGGGTCGTCAACCCCTAGTCTGTGGACCAGCACCAGTCCGCACCATGCCAGAAACTGGGCCGCACAAACAAGTGAAGCCCCATCTGCAGGATGCTGGCAGCACACAAAACCACCACCACCACCGGTCCATGGAAAACCTCTCCCCATGGAACCGGTCCATGGGCTAGAACTGTACATGTGTAGTGATATGGAGGAAATCAAGCAAAACCTGATCCCCATCCAAAAACTAGAATTAAGCAAGTAACTGGAGAAAAGAGGATACAGTCAGAATCAAAAGCAGGATACACAAACGTTTTACCTGTTCCTGGAGCTCTGCTAGCCGCTGAGCTCGTTCTTCTTCAGAATCATCTGATGAACTATCACTATCAGAAGAACTATCACTGCTGCTGTCACTGGATGATGGTGGGGGCACTTTGGGTTGTGGTTGCACTACTACTGGAGAGGAAGCTGGAATCACAGGTTCTTCAGGTTCATCTGGCATTTTAGCAAACCGCATTTCAAAGACATCCTGGCAAAATACAGTGGGCATATGAATGCTATGCTTGTAAAAACATATCCCAGCAGTATTCTGAAGAATAATGAAAAAGTTTTCTTGTGACACTCGCCAAAATATTGATATTTCCAAACTCAAAATTCAGAAAAATGCTCTGATTTGTTCCTATCCTGAACACCCCCTTTCCTGCAGTTTATCAGCCTAGGCACTTTCTGATCAAAATCAGCTTAATCTTGAGGTCCCATTATATATGAGGACAGGTGAAGGGTGTTATTCTGTTCATTTGGCCACTGGGGAATGCAAGAGGCATTACCAGCAACATAATAACATCACTGAGGGTGGCATTTCAAGGATTCCAGAAGTGTTGTTTGGATATTAAATATGTTTACTAACATTAACAAAAGTTTAATAATTTTTTCATGATTACTCCAATTATATAATTAGGCCAAAGTATATGAGTGCTTTGCTTCTTATTGATGTTTGAGGAGGGGAATCAGTAAACATCAAAGACAGGTACAAAAGCCTTTACCCCTGACATTTGTAATACATATTTTAAAGATTGAATAACAATTCCCAAAGATATAAAATATTTTTAAGTTACTCTTAAAATTACTCTATGACTTATTAAAATTATACATTTATGCATTTTAAGTAGGACATGGTTTTAAATGAATTTTTAGTTACCTGTAGTTTCCGTGCCATGGCCACTACCTCATGATCTGGAGGGTTATATTTGTAACAATTGGAAAACATCAATCGGACATCAGCTGAAAATTCCTGAGCATCTCTATAATCCCGGTTCTCCAATTTGGACTGAAGGTTAAACAAAGAACTTTAATTTAAATCATTTTAAAATACCATGGGTATTATTTCCTATAAATAGAGCAAAATATTTTGGCATTTCAGAGATAAGATTATAAATTCTCTATAGAAATACTCTGCATGTTTTCTGAATGTGTATAAAAATAAAATTATTTTCAACCCAAATGATATTTAAAACAAATGACAGGATATCATTTGTTGATAATCCCACTGGTTTTCTGTTTTAGTTTGTATATTGCATAAGGTTACAAAGAAACAGAAGTATCTACCCCTGGTAGAATAGTAAAAATATGGAAATTAGCTCTGCTTTTTGAATTGCTTTATTTTGTAAGAACAGAATGTGAACAATAAACTAATATAAAATGGGCACATTTTTAGCCAGGTATTTTGTTTCTCTTATTTTTTTCTCAAGTTATTCTACAATAAACCATGGAATTATAATGCATACTTCAGAATGCATACAGCAGAGAATACAACAAACCTACTGTATAGATAAGATTTCTCAACATCAATGGCTATAAAATGACAACTTTAGAAGACAAATCAGGGTAGATTTAAATATTGTGCTATGCCATGCTTTTTTTTCCCTTAAGCAGGCTTAGTGAATAAATCCAAATAATCTAGTTCTCCCATAAATCTAGATCAAAATAGGGAAATTATATTGATGCTTAATGTCACGTGCCCAATGCAAAAGTGGGCGAGTTAGTTCTTTCTAGCAACAAAGAAACTTCTAACCAGGAAATGAACTGGGATAAAGAGTAGGTTTCATTTTAACTACTTCTTGTCAAAAATATTTTGTCTACAGCAAGGATATGTAAAGTATATATGACATTCATTCAGGAGAAATAAAACTATATGATCACCAAGACCACAAGCTTGACTTAGGGGAGTTACCAGCACAAAACAAAGCAATTCATTTTGCAGGCAACTTTCATTAATATAGGACTTGGTCAGAAATTCTCAACCTACAGCAATATTTCTCAAGTACATTCATCTCACTTTTCCACATCAACACCCAAAACAAATCTTGTAACTGTCTGAGAGGAGAAATATTGCTATAACAATAATTCTAACACAAAATTCAAGGTTGACTCAGCCTTCCATCCTTTCTAAGGTAGGTAAAATGAGGACCCAGATTGTGGGGGCAATAAGCTGACTTTGTATAAATATACAAAAGTATGAAGGCTATTGCTTAACGCATTGTAAGCCGCCCTGAGTCTCCGGAGAAGGGCGGCATATAAATCAATTTTTTTTAAAAAAAGTTACAATCTGTACAACTGCTTTCTTACAGTTAATCCCTGATTTACCACTATTGTCTCAAAACTTTAGGTACAACATGATCAATTATTTACTAAATAATATTAAAGTTTCTTTGTTGAGAAATAATGTCTAGAAAAGTTGTATCCTCTGTTCAGATTATATAGACATGGCCAATGCATTTTAATGGAGTGCTATAGGAAAATGATAAGACAAACTTTTTCCTTCATGACCCAAAAGCACTTATCAGAAAGTCATTTATAGTAATTGTAGATAAAATTAAGTCAATTTAAATGTCCTGTTGTGATTGGATAATAGGTTTCTGTGTCATTAGCGAAAGAAAAACCACGTTTACCCAATTTGGGGTAATTTACTCAGGTTTGGGAAGCTATAAGGATAAAACAGAATTCCTGTGAGGAAATGGCTGTTACTATTTCTGCAAAAGAAAAAATAAAATACACTGTAAATAGATTATCAAACTTGTATGCTAGATTTCTGACATCTATCAATGTTTTAAATCTGCCTAAAAGGGTTTTTGATTTATGTTAGCCTCTATAAATTTTTGCCTCCCAGTGTAAATTAAATTAAATCAAATTGAATTGAATTAGAACTATGACTAAAGCCACCCTATTATATAAGGCAAGGAAGATGTAGAGAAGACAGGATAAGCATTGCCACAGATATTGATACCCTATGTCAGGCTTGCACAATTCAGAGGGGAAAGGGCCATATTGACAATTAAAAATAATTTCCACAAAGACTAGTTGGCACGAAGATCAGCTATTTGGCAGCTAGCAGCTTGGCAATAGTGATGGAGCTGACAGTGTCAATGTGGTCTGGAGACTCCCAACCATGCAACTTCAGGGCCACAAGAGTGGTGATGGCTCTTTCCTGGCAGTGGCAACATTTGGCAGAAGTGGATTTATAAGATTTTAAAGACACTGGTGGACCATAGAGAAAGCTACTTGTCAGGGTGTAAGAGATCCATGGATATGTTATGTAGACTTGCTCTAGTTGGTACTACAACAGAGTAGACCCAAAGATGCGTTTTCCAAAAGGAAACTGGACTTCGATTTTTTTCTTTGAAAACGTTGTTTTAATGAACTGAAGCAGCTTCCTCAAATAAAGTGAAAAAGCTTCTTGGATGAGAAATGAAACGTTTTCGAAGAAAAAAACAAGAAAGCCTAATTGCCTGAAAAAAGGACCTTTGGGACAATTATAGGTAGTATTTTTAATATATGTATTTATTACCACATGAAAGTTGAAAAAAAGGCACCCACACTTACTTTAATTGTACTCAGGTCCATGGGATGCTTAATGATATCACGATAATCATGGAGTCCAAGAGTGTCCACATCCACAGGTTTGTAGAAGGGCCATGCATATGCAGCATGTTTCTTAGCAAACATCTCCTTTATGATGCCACCACAATACTTTAATTGCTCTGACACTTTGCTACTGTTACTTTTTTCTACTACATGTTGCTGAGAATCTGGAACATCCTTCTTTGGAGGTTTCACAGGTCGGCTTTCCCTTCGTGGACCTGTCTTGACAGGCTTGGGTTCAGCTGGCAATGATGATGATTCATGAACTGGGTCTATTGTAGTAGGAGTTGTAGTGTCTGCTTTCCTCTTCACTCCCTTTTTTGTCTACCAAAGCAAACAGACATTCTATGTAGCCTTCTGTTCTTTATTTGCCACAATGTATACGTGTACATGAGGTTATGATTCCTTGGCATAGGAATATGTTATTATCTATATTTTTAATTGTTGATTACTTTTGTTATCTTAACCTTGTTTATGCATGGTGGGAATGTAAGCCGCTTGGAATCAGTTGACAATTGTAGCGGCATATAAGCCTATTAAAATAAATAAAATAAATGAATGTACCATGGAATTCTCATAACTAAGCAAACACTCCATATATATGAAAATAACCAGACATCACGTATAAGTATCTAAAACATTATACAAGGAACAGAAAACAATCATCAGAAAATCTGGCACAGAAGTTGTAGTGAAACTGAATGCAATGAAAATTCGCAATCATGACTTCACTCAATAGTTTTAAGAAAGCCAGAATATTTTCAATTTTTCTTGCTGATACTACTTTTGTATTATTAAAATTGTTGTTGTTTTGTTGTTATTATTTTAGGGATTACTATTATTACTATTATTATTACTATTATTATTTCAGGGATGCATCTCAATGAATAGAAGGATTCCTTCCCCTGATAAAGAAAGCAAAGATCAATAGAAAATCTTGCTGAGGGAAGAACTTGGAATAGTTATTTCTATCAATTCCTTTTATAGCCCTTCTCAGGCATTATTTCATGATTGTTCTACTATTCAAAGCAGATTTTTAGTCTTGCAGAACAGAGGAGAAATACTGCTGCCATCCCTTCTTTCTAAGAAATTATTCAATGTTAGATAGTCTATGCAATTTTAACCCCTTATATCGTAGACCTGTGATGGTGAACTTATGGCACGCATGCCAGAGGTGGCACGCAGAGCCCCTTCTGTGGGCACGCGCACCAGCCAACCAGCTGGTCTTTGCATGCACTGGAGTGCTGGAAACCTGAAGACCAGCTGGCCGGCATGCGCACGCTGGAAACCCAAAGACCCAAAGGCATGTGCACTGGCCAGCTGGTCTTTGGGTTTCTGGCGTGCATGTGCGTTTTCAGTTTCGGTGCCAAAAAGGTTTGCCATCACTGTCCTAGACTGATCTTGAAATGAATACTAGTTATTTTCCAATAAACATAAATCTTAATTCCAATGGAAGATATTTAGCTATTTATCAAGTCTTTATTTTAAGCAGTATTATTGAGCCAAGCAAAGCCATCTTTTAAATGCTTCCTCTTCAGAGAAGGGTTTAGGGTTGGTAACTGTCTCCATCTAGTTCATTTCATAAGGCTGTTATAAAGAAAAATGAAAGGACAGACTGTATAGTATATATATACTACTTTTATTTCTTAGAGAAAGGGGATGAGAAAAAAAATCAATTAAAAAACATGTTGAAAAAAATTGACATTTACGATGCTTTAGAAAGCCTCATTTATATTTGCTTTTAAAGAAATGTCAGTACAATCTTATGCACGTTTATTAGGAATAAATCTAAATTGTTTAATGGGACTTACTAAGTATATTTTAGACAGCAGCCTTTAATAATTAAATGATAACATTGCTGTCATTACAGTGGGAACACTTGACTTTTACTTTTCTATGAAAGGACAGAAATGAAAAACAAGTTTCATGTTGAATACTAGGCTGAATCATGATAAATTAAAATGATAAATATTGTACACAGCTGATCTGTATTTATCTAACTATTTGTATAGGCACAGTGCAATTTGTCACTTAAGTTGTATGTTATGTTCTGACAAAATTATTCTTGCTATTTTTGAGATGTGCTTATGTTAGTATTTTACATTTAACACACATTTTTAACTTTGTAACTATATTGGTTAAAACCAAATACAATATGAAAAACATCAATGTATTAACCAATGTTGGTATCAATGTGCTAACTATATATCAAATATAGAAAGCAATGTTAATCAATTCTAATCTAATCTTTGTTGCCGTTCCACCCCCCTACCACCACCACCCCCGTGAGTTTCTGGCACAAAACATTATTTCCATACTAATGTTTTCCACCCATTTCATAACATTTGTATGAAGTGTGTGGTAGGCATGAAACATTCTTCTTAAAGTCTTTTCTAAAATAACAAACCTAATAATGATGCAATTGCATCTATTTGATTTACAAGGGAAGGTTATGCTTTTTTCATATTCCAATAATTTAAAATGTGTAAATAGAACACGAATTCCAAAACTGAAATGTTTTACGTATCTATTATATCAGTTCTATATGCTTTATTTCAAGCAGGTTAAAATTTGATGTTTGCAATGACTCTGAACAAAAATGTACGATAGAAAAACTTCAGATTTAAGAATAAAGGGTATTTTAACTTCAGCCAAGTAAATTTTGTGACCCTTCTAGCCTACATATTTAAATGTTCATACCCTAATAAGGAACAAATTATTCATCCATATAATTCAGTTTTATCTATATTGATTAAAAGCAACTATACATAATTTAAACAGTTTTTCTAATCTATCTAGAAATTATAAAATTGAACTTTATAATTTTATAAGCTAGGGTCTCTTGTCCAAGGGTTTCTGCATCCTAGTTATCTGAATAGTGCAATAATAATTAATCTTTATAACCCCCTGGTGTTAGAGCCCCTAAAATAATAAATGTCTTGCTGAATTAACATTTTCATTTAAGATTTTCTTTGACCAGCATTTAAAAATTGAATTTCTTGACAGCATACAAACTGTGCCAGTTATTGGGAGCCCTGCAGAAATAGAGCATTGCAGTGTCATAACATATTCCTGCTTCCTAGCCTTCAAAAACAGAAGAATAAAAGTTAAAGAATTTAATGAAGCAATCTTAAGGAAACCTGTGAAGTACCTGAGCACGATTTTGTATGACTTACGGCAAGTTTTTCCCTTAGGTGAACAATTAAAAGAAGAGGAGTTCTAATGTACGCACCTTCATGGGTTGTGCAGATGTTGGGATAATCGGGGTGTGTGTCTGAGAGGGCTGAGGAGCGGAGGCTGAAGGTGGGAGGGGAGGAGGCAGTGCTGCAGGAGGCTGGGGCGGCACCACTGTCATTACTGGTGTCTGAACAATTAGGTCAGGGGTTAGAGAGGGAAAGGAATGAGTTGTTTGCACCGGCTGAGAATTTTGGGGTGGAGCCTGCGTCTGTGGTGGGGATGATGCTTGAGTTACATTCTGTACCGCTGATGCTCCTGGCTTTGATGTCACTGTAAGAAAGTCAATCACAGTATGTATATCAAATCTCTAAAAATACAAATGGCCATTTTCTTTTTTCATTTCAGACTTTTTAGTCTGAGAACTCATATTTGTATTTGAATTACAATACCATTTCTCAATGTCTATATGGATTACCATATAGTAGTAGATAGTAAGACTGGAGACTATATAGACTCCAACCTTATTCTATTAACTAGTATTTTTCCTTCTTTCCTTTCTCCATTGTATTTTTGTAATTATGCCCATTTCCCAACTTTCAAACTAAACAGTCAGTATAAAGCTTGACTTTCTGGAAATGCATACCGCTCACCTAGATTTTATAATGAGTCAGCTTGCAGGCTGCACTAACCTATGGGTTACTTGAACATGGCTTATACAATATAAAATATAATTGACTGGATTCACACAACAACATGCAGAGCAGTAAACTACAGTTTATACTCACAATGCTTGGATTCACACTACACATTAAGTCAAAACCAAACAAATTGTATTACATCTGAGTACAATATACAAAACTAGCTTTTATCTGAAAGATTATTTTTCAAGTACAATTATATACACATACATAATAGCATTTACTAGTTCAAACAAAGTACAAAAACTGAGAGTACAGAATACAGCAGATTAAATATTAATACCTGTTTCCTTCCTACCACGTCCTCTCCCTTTTGTTTGGACTATAACAATTTCTGTTTCTTCCTGGGTCATTTCAGAGATTTTTTGTAGGAAGAGTTTTTCTAGAGCTTCTGCCATCAAAACAATATCATCCCCTTGCTGAACAAAGAAAAATATATAAAATCACACATATTTGTAGTCATCAATCTAAAGACAGACCAGTCATATTTTTGCCATTTTAGAAATATAGCATGAAAGATGGAGGTTACTTTGTCTAGTTGTTATCAACGTAGTCTGCATATGACCTTTGTAAGTAAGTTAGAAATCACAGTGTCATGCATTTGTTGCTTAATTCATGTGTCCCTCTGCATTATAAAGTTTTATAAAGTTTTACTATGTTGCTCTTTTATGCACTGTAGCTTAAGCTGTATATTATATTTTGATTTTTTCATTTATATGTTAGTTCCTCTTTTGTCATTAACAGATAAAAACTGTATAACCATTTTAGCTATCAACCATACAGGAGGACCATTCAACATACAGCTTAATACATTTACTCTATCTCATGGTTACATTACTAAGAGAGAGATATTTTGTGTGTGACTGAGTGACAAGACAGATATCCTGCACAACTAATTTACTAAGGCTTTTTGTTGTTGTTAAATGTAACAGTGTTCTGTTAATATATACTTAATATATACTTATTATCTTTAAATATGAAAAATTGTGGCAGACAGATTCATGAACAACTTATGGAAAAAACTTGGATCTGAACCTTTTTTTTAAACTGCCAACTCAACAAATTCCTTGTTTCTTGGTTATATGTCGCTCTTTCTTTGCATTAATTTTTGCAAGGAGAAAACTATGGTCTTCTGGATGATCATCCCCATTCAGAGGGAAAACTGATGCCCCTGACTGAGAGCTTTGCTAATGTAATGTTCAGGAACATAGCATTTTAAATGTAACAAAATAATGATTCAGCAATCATGAACAATTTCAAACCATTTTCATTCTACTATCAGTCTGTAAAATATGCATTCCTAATTGGCTTTTTCAGGGAAATAGTGTGAAATCAAAATTCTGGAAGCATTATTTTCTCTTTTCCATCAGTATGGCATATTAATGTTATACTCTTGAAAGGTTTATTTAAAATATTTAAGATTTTGATTAAGGAAAACTATTGTTTTAAAAATGCTTACAATAATAAACTACACATGTAAATACCAGAAGTCATGGCCAGTGAAACCCTTAAGCAAAGTAACATTGATAAGCATGGAATTCTTAGGTTTTGTCTAAAGTTTGAATTTTAAAATACATTATATTTATGTAAACTAAGAAGTACGTAACCTGTCACCTAGGGGTTACATAAGAAGCTTTTGCTACATTCATTCATCTTGTCACCAATTTCAGACCTCCTCTGGAAGAGACTGTTTCAAATATCAGGCAAGAGCAATCTGTTTCCTTCCTGTAGCCTGCTCTCAACAGAGGAGGTATATTTAAGGTTGGTTAGACAGAAAAACACAAGTTTTCTCATTTCAGTCCAACAGGTTATCCCTGAAACACTATGGCCTTTTGAGAGAAAGAGAAAAAATTTCACACCTGAAATAAATACACCGTTTTACCAAGGAAGGAAAGAAGGAAAAGAGCAACTTGTATACCCAGATTTAAAGTCCATTCTTAACCACAAAATTCACTACAAAATTCAATTATTTATTTATTTATGTGATGGTGAGCCAGTCATATGCTGTTAGTCCAATATAGGTCACATGATTGCTGCTGGAGAAAATGGGGGGAGAAAGAGGAACAACACATATCACCTTCAGCTCATTTAATAAATTTATCTAAAATTTAAATTTAATAAATACGTATGTACAAACTAAAAAACTAAAATCTCAAATTGGAAATACATAGGTCAGTGATGGCTAACCTTTTTGCCATCGCGTGCCAAAAACGCCGTGGGGTCACACGCACGCGTGCCCACATCCATAATTCTATGTGCCCCGCCCCCCCGTGCTCATCCCACCTTTGGCACGTGATGGCACAATGGGCCCAGTAGGCCTGTTTTTTGCTCTCCCCAGGCTCCAGAGCCTTTCTAGGAGCCTGGGGAGGGCAAAAACAGCCTTCTACACACCCCCAGAGGCCCTCCGGAGGCCAGAAAGAGTGTGTTTCCTGACTTCTGGTGGGCCCAGAATGCCCGAAAATCAGATGGCTGGTGCACGTATGTGTGCCAGAGCTGAGCTCGCGTGCCCACCAATATGGCTCCGCGTGCCACCTGTGGCACCCGTGCCATAGGTTCGCCATCACGGACATAGGTGATACTTCATTTGAAAGTCTAATTTATGAGAAAACTAACCTTGTTATAGATGTAACAATTTGTAAACATTGTATTGAAGTCCTGGATACATTCTTGTGCATTCCAGTAGTAGTTATTCTCCAAGCGTTTCTTTATTGTTCCCATGTCCATAGGAGTTTTAATAATTTTGTAATAATCCTATGGGAAAATAAATATGGCAAATAAAAATTCCTTCAAGTTGCAATATATTTTCAAAAAATAAAAAACATTTTCCATATCTATGATGCAAATTATTTCATGACTGAGAAGCAAGCAATTTACAACCATAATTAGAGATCAAAATCTGTGGTCGTTGAGTGAAGCAGTTATTAAGCAAGAACAATTTGACTGTTTCACTCAATAATTGCAATCTCGGCACTCCAAGTTGTAGTTGTTAAGTGATCTGCTGTGTTGTTAAAAATGACAAAGCATAAGAGTTGTATGCTAGAGGGACACAAACCCTCAAGCAGGCAGCCTCAAAGAGGTGGCTGAAAAAGGTCAATATTCAAGCAGGATTTTGGTATACAGTGCTTGTAGCATGGGGTATTTGCAACGAGTCTGGAAAAACAAGAGGGAGGTTCTCTCGATTATAGATATAGCATGCTATGAAAAAAAAAAGGTGTGTTTATTAATGAAGTTTGTGAAGTAAATTACATTAATTCAGCCACTGTCGCATTTACTGTATTTTTCGGTGTATAAGACGCACCTTAATTTGGGGGGAGGAAAACAAGAATTCTACCTCTGCCTACCAGCATTTCGGAACGGTCTGGGGGGAATATGCCCGGCAGCTTCGGGGAACAAGACAGGTGCCATGATTTGTGGCTGGTCACCCCTCTGGCTGCCCAGCAGGCAGCTTAGGGCAGGCAATGGCTGCAATGACTTCACTCCCCTGCAATGTGAGGAGCTGCCGCCTAAGCCCTCTGCGCCCAGGAGCCGAGCGAACTGAACAAGAGCTCCTAAAGAAAAATGCCCTTCCTTTCCAGCCACCACTGCCCGGATTCCCTAATGCAATAATCAGAGCCGCGTTTCAGGCAGCGGGCGACCAGTTCCCCTGCAATGTGAGGAGCTGCTGCCTCTCTGCGCCCAGGAGCCGAGCGAGCCGAACGGGAGCTCCTAAAGTAAAACACCCCTCCTTTCCAGCCACCGCTGCCCGGATCCCCCAATGCAATAATCAGAGCTGCATTTCAGGCGGTAGGTGGCCAGTTCCCCTGCAATGTGCAGCGCGGCTCTGATTATTGCATTGGGGAATCCGGGCAGCGGTGGCTGGAAAGGAGGGGCGTTTTTCTTTAGAAGCTCTTGTTCGGCTCGCTCGGCTCCTGAGCACAGAGGGCTTAGGCGGCAGCTCCTCACATTGCAGGGGAGTGAAGTCATTGCGGCCATTGCCTGCCCTAAGCTACCTGCTGGGTGGCCAGAGGGGTGACCAGCCGCAAATCGTGGCACCCGCCTTGTTCCCCCAAGCTGCCGGGCAGATTCCCCCCCCCCCCGGTCGACCGTGCCGAAGAGGGTTGTTCCTCAGGCTGTGCCCCGACCCAGATCCCTGCCGTCTGGTACTGCCTGAAAATGGCCGAAGGGTGGGGGCCAGCGGGTGGGCGGGGCTACATTCGGCATGTAAGACGCACCCAGATTTTCACCCCCTTTTTGGGGGTAAAAAGGTGCGTCTTATACACTGAAAAATACGGTAACTGGGTGAAGGAAGGATTTAATGATTTGTACAAATTCATTCAATCATCTTGACAATTATTGTAATTATTGTAATTCGGGGGAGTCAATTTTAGTTTAAAAACATTTTTAGCATTGTTTGAAGCTAAACACACATAGTCAGCTACATCACATAATCAACCAGTATCAATATAAACCAAAGGGAATCCTTTTGGCAGGTGGCAGAGGCTTGTGACCTTCTCTGGTAGCGTCCCTTGGGGAAGATGGAGAGATCACAAATGGAGATCACATTCATGAGGTTCTTGGAACTCATTGTACTGTGTTTTCCCAAAAATAAGCCCTAGCCTGATTTTTAAGCGTGTGCCTAATATAAACCCTACTCAAAAAATAAGCCATGCACCGGAGGCAGCGAGGGCACAGGGGCCAATGGTGTCCGGCAGCAGCCATAGCTTGCACAGCAATGAATTGATTACTTGTCCAAGCAGCAGGTAGAGGCAGAAGCGGGGAGGCAGGTGATCTGGATGCACTGCGCAGGCTGCAGGCAAACCAACAGTCGGTGGGCCAGAGCAGGCAGGCGGCACGGGAGGCTCATCTTCGCGCCGCAGCAGCAGACAAAGGCAGAGGCACGGGGAGAAGGCAGATGATCCCAGTGCTGCACACAGGCCGCAGGCAAGCTGAGAGACGCGAAGATGAGCCTCCCGCGCAGCCGGCTGCCCATTCCGTCCCACCATCTCTTGGGTTGCCTGCTTGTTGTGACCGCGAGCACGCAGAAGTGGGCTGGCGGCCACATGGGGTTCTGCTGGATAGGTTGCTGGAGCCACTGCTGCAAGGCAAGTGTCAGGGAGTGAACAGCCTGGCTGCAGGGCTCTCAGATAAGCCAGTGTGGGGCGCATGGGACAGTGCTACATCCTCATCTTCTGGCAGTGGCGGCACTGGCATGCTGGGCAGCCTCTTGGCCCATTGCGGCTGCGAGCAAGCAGAAGAAGCAGGCCTCCCATACATGGGGAAAAAATTACAACTTCCCCTGAAAATAAGCCCTAATGCTTATTTTGGAGCCCCCCAAAAATATAAGACCGGGTCTTATTTTTGGGGAAACACTGGTAAATGTGAATAGGTTACCAAGGGCTCATATCACAATCAGGTGATCTTGGGGGCCTGCAATGGCTGTAATTTTGGGCACAGCTCTAAATCCATTCAGTGTCACTGTAATTTTGAACAATGACTGAACAAATAGTTGTTAGGCAAGAACTGCCTGTATCTTGTTCATCCGATAATCCTACTTAGTCAAAGTATGAAATCTGTACCTAAAAAGCCATCAAACCAGAATTTTAATTATACTGACTAGACTGGGCGTGGCCAAATTCTTTAAGCTCTTCTCCTAAACCAATACTTGAATATGCTGATTATTATCATGCCTATTGGCAGTTTATCGCAATAGTAGGCTAATTTTTTTCCCTTCAGACAATTATACGCTCAAATACAAATGAAGACCAAGAAGCTTTAGGGTGTGTGTATGTATGTATATATGTATACACATATATACATAATTTTAATTCACTAATTTAAGAAAGATAAAGAAGCAAAGTAGAGAAAGTATGTTTTCCAAAACCTCATAAACACATAAATGGTCCCTTTTCCAAGTAAAGAGTAGGTAGTCCTTGCTTAGTGATTGCCTGGACAGCAGTTACTATGGTGATGAAAAAGTAACTCTGCAACCAATGTCCTCATTTACAACCTTTTCACCATCTCTTTCTGTCACATGTCCACCATTAGTCAATTAATGCATATTGGCCTGAGTAAGATCGTAAGCATAGTCATGATTTTTCACTTAGCAAATGCTTCACTTAACAACCTGTGTTCCTGGCCCCAATTGCAGTTGCTAAACAAGGATTACCTGTATTCCCATTCAAAAACTGTTCGTTTGTCTAGAATTGGACAATGACTAAATCAAGCTTGAACAGGACAGGAAAAAGAACCGCCATGTCCTGTCTGAAACAGATTTCTAATTGGAGAATACAAATCACATATGGCTGTTACTATACATACACTTTACACAACTTTCTGTTAAGACTATATTGTGCTTATAATAAATAATTATTTAATACTGTTCATTCAGAGTGTAGAACAATACAACTTCTACTCAAGAAATTAGGTTTCTAAATTAGACAGACAAGGCCAAAGAATTGAGGAATTGCATATACAATTGGTATGGCTAAAATCATTGTTTTTGCATCTCTGTGGAATCCAATCTACTGAGTATGTCTATTATACTTTTTCATTTACTTTCTGTCCCTATTATGGCAGTAATATAATCTATCTATATTACTATTCTTATTTTACTATGATCCTCTTTTGCTTCATATTCATATTTTTAAAAAGTAGCCCACAGCATGTTTTTGACGGTTTCTAATTTATCAGGAACTCTGAAGAAAATGTAACACATATACTGCTTTTTCATCCTCATAAAACAGCATATTTATAGTTTGTGATTGTTACATATTCCAAAACAAACCCATTATTTATTTGCTGTCCACATTTTTTTAAAAAAAATTCACTTATATTTAAATTTCCTTTCCCCATGTTAGGTATACTTACAGGGAGGTTTAGCTTGACAGCATCCACAGGCTGCTGGAAAGGCCATGAAAACTGATGTTTCCATAGTGTCCTGAGCACCACTTTGAGTAGGTACTGTAGTTGGTTGGTCATGCGCTTGGGTTTACTAGGATTTGAGGTCTCAGGTGGAGATGGGTTAATGGCTGCAGGATTGCCTTGCTGGGGTTGGGTCTGTGCCTGTGTTGTAGACATTTGTGTAGCTTCTAGTCCATCCCCCATTACTGGCAAATTTCTCAGTCTTGTCCCAGGGCCACTTTCTGAAGACATGCTATCGATCCCATTGCATTCTGTACCAGTCACTCTGCAAAGCAAATTAATTAATTAATTAATTGTATATGCTGCCCAACTCCCAATGATGTTACAAATTATTAATACATTTTAAAACAATGAACAATATAAAAAGCATACAAAATAAACAATGATAGGGTAGAAAACAAAGGTAGATGGGACTAAAGAAAATATTGCTTCAATCACCTTTGCCAAAATCCTGGGGAAATAAGGAAAAATTGATGAGTGGTTGATAGTTGTGAGAAACACTGGCTCTAATACTAAGCAATAATATGGTTGAGTGCAATTTTGAACCAAGATGAAGTCAGTCACTAAATGGAGACTCCCCAAGGATGTTAAATATATCACTTAGAACTCATCACAAAAAATATTAATATAAGAAGTCTGTTCTGGTTTTCAATAAGAAGAAAACCAGAGCAGGCCAATATGCATTCATTTTTCTTTTAAAGAATATGGGAATATTAAGCAGATGGCTGATGGCATAACACTCATAAAGGTCCATTAAAAAGTTAAATCCTGACTGTTTTCTCTAGAATATCCTTAACCTTTTTTCTTGCCTTTTTTCCCAGTGTCCCTTTCAGAAACATATGTGAAGCTAAGATTCTTTTTAACAATTCACCAAACTGAATATATTGTTTTAACAATAGAATGATAAATATACTTTGCAAAAACAAAAAAAAAAAAAACCAGAGGCATCAGTTGTGTTGTGGATATACTAAATTCCACATTTTTTCATTTTACAACCCTCTAATCCCTTTTATCATGGTGGAGTCGGGGTGACTGAAAAGAACTGAGCGTTTACTGCCCGGATGCCCTTTTTGACACCTATGCAGAGTTTGCAGCCTGTCGCTGCCTAGGATTGAACTCTCAGCCTCCTGAGTCTGAGGCAACATCTTCACTCTAGGCCACCCCGCCGCTCATCCTAAATTCCACATATATCTAAAAGACATTTTTAGAAAACAAAAACTATAGTGATCTGCAATTCAGTATGACGTTTTGTTCATAAACACATGGCATAGCACAGGAAAAGAAACTCATCACGACTAGATTCAGCAGTCCATCTGTATTTAAAAAACAAAAGCCACTCTTTTGAAGACAGCGAAGTTCACATTTTGGACAGAGAGGGCCACTGGTTTGAAAGAGGGGTCAAAGAGGCCACCTATGTCAAAATTGAACAGCCCTCTCTCAACAGAGTGGGAGGGATACGACATCATCTATCTCCAGTCTAAAACACAGTCCTTTCAACAGTTCCAAGAAGGCTCCACACCCATTTGCATCATCAGGTGACCCTGAGGACACAGATAAACCTCCAGGTGGTCTCAATGACTCTCTAAAAAAAGAATGCAAATGACCAGCTGTCTCCAAGGAGTATAAATCATTCTGTTCCCCATCTAGTCAGAACTGAAGAAGCTTCCTGGATGAGAAGCCAAATGTTTTCAAAAAAAAAAAAGAAAGTTCAGTGCCTCTTGAAAAAGCACCTTTGGGAAATTTTGATAAGAGGTGTAGTGTTTTGGTTTGGGGTTTTTTTTTTTTTGGTTATACTCAACTTTCAATGAGAAAACTAAACAATTCAATGCTTGTAATATTGCCATTCTAAATTATAGTTAACATTGATAGAATTAAAATATTTTATTTTTATTTTCTATTCTCAATAATCTATGCTACTTAATAATAGATGTTAATACATTTTAAACATATCATACAAACATACTTTTCAGGACATTGCTTTTAGGGTTCAGTGTGGTACAGCTAGTATTAGACATTATGGGTACAGCTAGTATTTATTGATTTTTGTTCATTAGACATTTTATTCATTATTTTGTTATGAGTCCTAATTGATCATGTTTTAAAAGCTGCAGGAAAAATTCTGAAAAGCTAAAATCATGAACTTAAATCTGATAACAGTAATGGAAAGTGAATTTTTTTCTCTTTCCTATGCTTTAGTCTTGCATCAAAAAAAACCCCCTTCAACAATATTTTGTACTGTAAGAAACTGCATTAAATACTATTCTTACAAAGCACTGCAGTACGGAAGACACCCAGGAGAGGGTGCCAAAAGAATAGAAAACATTACCAAGGACATTCAAGTTCACAGTTCAGAATTTTGTCTGCTAGCTACAACTTACTGATACCCATTTTAAATGTTTTGCTGTCTTGTTGGGCCTTAACTGTCTTGTTGAGATATTACTTTCAAAACTAGCAACTGCTTGGTTACTACCAATAATTAAAACTAAATCATCCAAAACATCTCAAAGGTAGAAGAGGGAACGGGTCAGCTATACTGGACTTAATTCTTATTAACAGAGATGAAATGATACAGGGAGTTGAAGATGCAGGAACTTATGGGGGAGAGGGATCATGTCATACTGGAATTCAATATAATGCAGATATAAGCAATAGAACAAAATCAAACTAGTGTTTAGACTTTAAGAGAGCCGATTTCAATGAATTTAGGATTGGGAAGGATTCCATGGATGAAAATCTTAAAGGAGAAAATAAATTAAAAAGCTTGGGAGACTCTGAAAAATGAGATACCCCCCCGGGGGGGGGGGGGGGGGGGGAGAGATTCAAGAAAAAACCAGCATGGTTGCATAAACAACACTCAATAAACTGAAAGACAAAAAGGATAAGTGCAAAAAATGGAGAGAGGGGCACATAACTAAGGCAGAATACCAACAAATAGCCAATTAAGAGTCAGTAAGATTTGCAACAAATGTAAAAAAATAGTAAGTTTCTTTCAACATGTAAAAATCAAGAAAAAAATATGGAAGGAAGTGACGACAGCAGGGAGAAAGTAGAATTGCTTAATTCATTCTTTGCATCTGTCTTTATGCAAAAAGAAAAAAATAGACCAATCTAACAAAAAACAGACCAGGAATATAAATTATAATAGGCAAGAAAATGGTAAAATAACACTTGCCTATCCTAGACAACTTCAAATCACCAAGACCATATGGATTAACATCCCAGAGTTCTGAAAGAGGTAGCAAACGTGATCCTGAAACCACTGAACAATATCTTTCAAATATCCAGGAGCACTGGGACTCTACAAGAGGACTGGAAAAGAGCTGATGTGGTTCCTATCTAAAAAAAAAAAAAGGAAAATAAAATGTGTCCAAGAAACTACAGACCTATCAGCTTGACATCATTTCCTGGGAAGATCCTGGAAAAGATAATCAAGCAACAGATCTGTGAACACCTGGAAGCAGACTAATTACTAGAAGCCAACATGGGTTCTAGTAACAGATCATATCAAATCTTATTTATTACAAGGCTTACTTCCTAAAACTGGGGACTGAATTTATAAAATACAGTCAAATGTGCTTACTTGGAAGTAAAGCTTAATGACTAGATTTGTTTGACTATGGAGGGTAGGCAAACACTTCAATCACAACCACAAAAATGATGGCATGATTTTCCAGCATTTTTGGTTGAAAAATACCTTAACACTGTACTGTACCATAGGTTTAATATACATTAAAAGTGAACCAACAAAACTCCCCTCCTTTTTCAAGAGGAAAAATTGAAAATCGTATCTTCCAGAAGTCCCCTGGTTTACAATTTCAATTGTAAACAAAACAAAAGAAACGTATCACCGAAAACTAAACTGTAGTACCATATTAAAACATAACTCATTGGATTTGTCTGAGCACAGCAGTAGCAGCAGAGTTGTGTAACTATAGTTGGGTGAAATGTATCTCACAAATGCAAGTGAATAATTAATCTATGAACATTCCTAAGCCTCTGCCATCTCTAGTAAAAAAAAAAGAGCACTGCCAGCACATGCAAGAGAAATTCAGCAACTCAAGTAACATATAAATGTTCTTAGGAGGTGGGTGATGTGGAAGAGAAATGAACAGTGCTGCAAAACCAAGGCTTTGTTGTTTTCTATTGCATCATGTCATGGCTTAAAGTACCAAAATGTGTGTGGGAGGGGGAACCTTCCCAGAAATAATGTATTTTTGTAGTGCTAAACATGTGAAGAAGTCACATGTGAAGATATAAATGAATGCATGGATCATGAATGGCATTCAGCTAAAACACTTTGGGGGTTAATGAATTTTGTGCATTTACCCAACTGTGTAACTTGCTAAACAAGGCATGGTTTAAATAAATGTGTTTTACAAAAATAACAATTACTGCAGTTCATTGTTTGGCTTAGAAATACAAACACCTACCCAGAAAAACAAATGCATTTTAAACATTACAGATAATCTGGGGTTGACTGTATCCTGGAGACTAGAGATGGAAAGGGGAAATATCCTCATTTGTTTGCTGTTCTGGTACAATAATCCATATCATGTTAAGTGCCAACAACATGCTCTTAAAGCAGGGGTCCCCAGCCTATGCCATGAGGAAATTGTTACTGGGCCACAGAAGTGGCCAGCAAGTGCATACACAGGCAATCTCACTTGCATGAGTAGTGGCCAAACACATGTGCTGCATCTGAGTGAGCGCCAAGCGTGTATGCAAACCATTTGTGTAAATGGAGCTGCATGCATGTGTGCTTGTCATCCGTTCACATGGAACAATCCCTCCCTCCCCCCCCCCCGGCCAACAGTCTGCAAAAGTGGAAACACCGGGGAACACTATCTTAAAGTCTTAAACATAGTCCAGGGTGCAAAACATTTGAGGATTCCTGGTCCTGGTATTCCTCTCATGTAAATACAAACCACTTTCAACATTAATGGTTATAGGGTTTGAAAAGTATTCAATTTGTTTTAACAGATTTAGTATGAAAATTGATTTATCAAAATATTTTATTCTGAATCTACCCTCTGCACTTGGCAATGCTCCGAAGGAGAATGGATGGTGTGGCTCCTGTTTACCAGAGCAAATTGTAACCTACCCTGCTGACCTCCCATAAACAAAATCAATGGGGAAGCCAGCAGGGAAGGATGAAAATGGCTATCACATGAATGTGGGGTGCTGCAACAGTCATAAGTGTAAGTCAGCTGCCATGTGTCCAAATTGCAATAATGTCATCATGGGGGCGGCATGGGAACTGGGACTTTGTTAGGCAGTGAGATGGGCTCCTCCACCCACACCATCATTCTGCTTCCTCTGCCAGCTCAGCAAAACTCTATCACTCTGCTGCATGCATCCTGAGGCTCTGCCTTCACTCAACATCTTTATCCTAGGTCAGTATCAGGAGCAAGAAGGTTGGTGGTAGGAGGTGACAAGGTAGGCAGTGGAGTGCAAGGGGGGGTCAAAGGACAAGATGGAGAAAAACAGGTGAAGTAGGATAGTTGAATCAGAGGAAGTTAGCACAGGGAAGAGAACATGACCATGGGATGCTGCAACAGGTTGTAAATGTGGATCATCACCAAATACCCAAATTATGCAGGGGTACTGCAACACCAGGAATTTTTTAAGGAGAAGTCGTAACTACCATTTGTTCATTGTGGTTGTAACCCTGAATTGTCACTGAACAAATGGTTGTATCTCAATGACTACTTGTAAGTTATGCCTAACTTACCTGATTGCCTGAGCTGAGAGAAGCAAGAGGGAAGAGGACGCCTCAGGCCACCGTCACCATAGAGTGGGAAGCACACTCCCACAGCGGCCGCTGCCCTGGCTGCAGCAGAGTTTGGGGGAGAGAAAGAAAGACTTCTGCTGCTTCTGCTTTTGGCTGCATGCAAGGAAAGCAGCAGAAGTCTTTCTTTCTCTCCCACAAACTCTGCCTCTGTGGCTTCCAAATCGGAGCCAGGGCAGCAGTTGCTCTGGGAGTGTGCTTCCCACTCTATGGTGACGGTTGGAGCTGGAGCCTGCAGGGAGAACTTCCACCTCTTCTGCCAGTCCGCCTGCCAGTGCTTTAGCCACAGTAGACACCTTGCTGTGACAAAAAAAGCAATTGCCCTAGCTCTGAATTTTGTAGAACTCAATGTGGCGTCCGCTGTGAATTCTGCTGCAGCGACAACCTTGTTGAAATCCCAGTGAGTCCGCAGATCAGCGGGTGGGACTCTTTTCTGCATCTGCTTTAACCAAAGCAACAATGCTCTGGTGAAAAAAGAAGCAGCCGTGACAGCCGTGACTGCCCAGGCAGCCACTTGGTGGGCCTTGCGAAGCATTAGCTCCACCTTTTTCTCATCTGGCTTAAGCACGTCCTCAGCATCAGAGAGAGCAACTGAGGGGGATGCCAACGCCATCACCAGCTCATCTACCTCTGGAATCTGAAGAAGCTCAGTAAGATCCGGGTTGACATTGTAGAATTTTTTGCCAAAGGAAGTGGGATTGGAATAAGCTGCCTCTGAATTATGTCCATAAATAATCTTGGCGCTGGAATGGCCTCCGTTTCAGTCATGGGCTCTGAAAACAGGAGATCAGAGGGATCCACAGGCTCCAGAGAGGCCTCAGGCTTTGACGAGTCTGTCCCCAGCAGGGTTGAACTCTTAGCCTTTAAAAAGCAGCGTGTCAGCTTCGCTTCGCTGCCGGGCTGTCATTCCGGAGAGGAGGGGGACTAGCCGATCATGCCGCCTTGCTTCCCGGAATTGAAACAATCATAATGCTGCCTGCTTCCCCACCAGATGCTCCCCACCATTTCCGGGGTGTTCTGGGTCCTCCAGCGCCGTCGGATGAGTTGCCACCCCTCAGCTGAGAGGCAGATGGAACTGTGCCTGCACAAAAACCGATTCGACCACTTTAGCCACGGTGATGCAGTTAGTGGAGCCTTTTCTGGCCTTCCTTTCCTGCATACCAAGCCTCCAATAACAGCGGGCTCGAGCCTAGAGCTCTTCACGCTGTAAACATCTTCCCAGTGGCTCTTCACGCAGGCCCCCAAAATGGCTGCCGCAGTTAGTGGAGCCTTTTCTGGCCTCCACTTTCCTGCAATCCTTTCCAAACAAACAGTGGGCTTGAGCCTAGGGCTCTTCACGCTGTATCTTCCTTCTGTTCTCTCTTCCTTGCACTTCTAATTTACTGCTGAATCAAAAGCTGCTTTTGGCAGAGCTCACTCTGCCACGTCTATCCAGAGCTTCAGACTGAGTTGAAACTGGGAGGCATCAGCAGAGGGCAGTTCTTCAGTTTACACTCAGTCTATAGAGCTATAAGAGAAGAGTGACCCATGCCTGGAGTCTCAAGGCACCGTACAGGAAAAAGACATCAAGCAAATAAGAGTACAAATATCATTCAGATAAAAGTTGTCTTGTATAGCTATGCCAGCATTATTTTGGTGTGCATTATTCTCACATGCATGTTGTAAATGCATACGTTGGTTGCAAAATTAATACTTGATTACCATCATATTTGCAAATAGTTGCAAATGGAGGTACTGTAGTTGCTAAACAAGAGCTTGTGTACTTCATTTAAAAGTGTATCCACTGCATAGGAAAAATAAAGCAGAAGAAAGCTGACATTCTGACAAGCATTCTAGAATTCTAAAGATAATGGTAGCAAGTAACTGCACTACTGCAGTCTGGCCACATCCATTAGTCATTTAGTGAATATGCCCTTAATAAGCTCCCAAATCTCAAACATGACTATTGGTTAATTCATGCTATTTATTTAAACTATGGATGTCCAACTCTAGGCCACAATGGTTGAAAAGGAATTGTCTTAGGCTACATATAAATATATATAGGTAATCCACGGGTTACAAATGTTCCGTTAGTGACTGTTCGAAGTTATGCGATAAGCGCCCCCTAGAGTTTATGAACAAGTCCTGAAACTACAAATCTTGCAGCAACACGGCAGTTGTTCACCTTTATGAACAACCGCAGAGGCTCTGCAACATTCATCCAGGATGTTGCATGTCAAAATAGAGCTTCCGAGGGAGGATCCACCCCTTTGACGCTCCATTCAGTCCTACACGGCACTCCCCGAAAACTCCATTTTGGCCTGCAATGGGCAGGGGGACGCCTCCAGAAGCCCGAATGGAGTGTCGGAGGAGCGCACATGGCTGTGAGGCTGGAAAGGAGACTGTTTGCTAGATCTTCACAATATCAGTGACCTGGTGCGGCAAGTTGGGTGGGTAGCGGAAGCAATTGTGAGGAGCATGAGGTATTTCTGTAGGTCAGGGAATCCTTGGGGGGTGTTAGGCAGTTGGCCTGTTCCATCACTGGGCCCCCCATGGCCTTCCCTACCCTGAAATACCTCATGTGTACTTAACGAGCCTCACATTTGATTAGAGAATGAGTGGGCGAAAGAAGGGAGTGATCCCATTAAAGGTACAGGATTCACTTCCACCAATGGGGCGTTGGTCTTACCTGATACGCCTCTTCTCAGTGAGCTGCAGGAGAATCCAAGAGTGAGTTTACTTCTGTCTATCTGCCCAGAGACTGAGTTGTTCAGACTTTCTTGGCCATGGCTCCTCTGTTCGGCTGAGCTCCAATTTTTCGACGAAGGTGTAGCTCTCCAGTAGAAATAGTACAGTGATGATGGTGACCACCCTCAGATCCTGGACCAGAACAGTCAGGAGGGTGGGTTTGGATTCTCCTGCAGCACACTGAGAAGAGGCGTATCAGGTAAGACCAACACTTCTTCAGTGTGCTGCTTGTAGAATCCAAGTGTGGGACATACCCAACCTTAAAGTCCTACGGGTGGGAAACGGACTGGTCCTGGGTCCCCAAGGTTGGATGAACTCTCTGGAGCACTCTCCACCAGAAGGATGCCTCAGCTGATGCAAAAACATCCACCTTGTAGAGGCAGATAAAGGGAGATGGGGAGGACAAAGTCACCGCCCTGCAAATATTTTCAAAGGATGCTTGCGTTGCCCATGCAGCTGTTGTGGCTGCACTCCTGGTCGAGTGGGCCATTATCAGCCCTGGTAAAGATCTTGCCTTAAGCTCATAGGCCTTTGCAATGCATGCCTTCAACCACCGGCCTAAAATGCAGGGAGTCACCTTCCTGCCCATGGATGAAAGCTGGAATGAGACAAACAGGGATTGTTTTCCTAAAGGATGCTGTTCTTTTGATGTATCTGTGGAGAGCCGTCCTGACAGCCAAGGTGTGTCATCTTTCCTCCAGGGGTGATTAGGTCACGGGCAGAGATCAGGCAGAATGATCTTCTGGGCCCTATAGAACCAGGAGTTTACCTTAGGCAAAAAGGAGGGGTCCAACTACAGAACAACCCTATCCAAATGGAAGATGCAAAGATTGTCTTGCACCGATTGGGCCGCTAATTCAGAAATCCTCTAGGCCAAAGTGATGGCCACAAGGAAGATGACCTAAGGGTCAAGAACTGGAGACTGGTGGTCCTCAACAGCTTGAACAACGTGGACATGAGGGCCTGTAGTACTAAGGTAAGGTCCCAGGTGGGGTATCTATGTACCACAGGCTGCTTCAGGTTAGCAGCCCCTTTGAGAAAGCTGCGCACCCTCAGATGTTGCATGGGGGATTGCCGATTCTCACATGTCAGTACTGTGGACAACGCCACCACCTGCCTACGAAGGGTGTTAGGAGACACCTCTGTCCAGCCCCTCTTGTAAAAAGTCCAGGATCTCTGGGACCGATGCCGATGTGGGATCAATGTGTCCCTTGGAACACCATTGACAGAACGCCGTCCAAGTTGCATTATAAATTCAATTTGTTGAAGACCGTCTGGAAGCCTGAATAGTCTGTATCACCTTCCCAGAGAATTTGTCCTTCCTCAAGAGGTTTCTCTCAAGTGCCAGACAGTCGGATGGAGCAAGACTCCCTGTCTGAGAGAAATCCTGTCCTGTGGAATCCTCTAGGGTTGGGATACTGAAAGTCTGACCAGATCTGCATACCAGGAGCGTTTGGGCCAATGAGGGGTAAGAAGAAGGACCTCCGCTCACTCTGCTAACACCTTCCTGATTACCCTTGGGATGAGAGGAAGAGGAGGGAAGGCGTAGGGCAGGCCTTGAGGCCAAGGACTGTGGAGTGCATTGACCCCTTCTGCCCCTGGTGTTGCAAACCTGGAAAAGAATCTCGGCAACTGGGCAGATGGGCAAACAAATCCACGATCGGATGGCTGAACCTTTCAGTCAGTTCTTTTGAAAAGGTCTGGATGTAGGCACCACTCGGAATGGTCTATTGTCGTCCTGCTCAGCCAATCCACCTGCACATTTGTTGATCCTGACATGTGCTCTGCTGATGGAAAGCGTGTGCCTCTCCGCCCAGAGCCCAAATTTCTTGGTCTCACTCATGAGGGACCTGGAGCGGGTGCTCCCCTCGCAATTGATGAGAGCCTTGGTGGCCATATTGTCTGTTAAAATCAGGACATGGAGGTCTGCAACGGCTTCCTGGAAGCGGCGGAGAGCCCGGAGCTCCAGCCAGTTTATATTGTTTTTTAGATCCGCCGGAGACCACCACAGACTGGAGATGGGCGCCACTGCAAATAGGCTGGCATCTGATGTTATAGTTATGTGCTGGAGCTTCTTGAATACGCATCCCTTCTTTATGGCTCGAGAAGTCCACCAGTGAAGGGAGCGAAGGACCTTCAGTGGGACCCACACCCTGGTATTGGAGCTGCTGCTGCTGGCTCTTTGGTGTGCCAGAAGGAACCATTGGAGACTCCTGGCATGCAGATGTGCCCAAGGCACAATTGCAATGCAAGAAATCATCTTTCCCAGGAGCTGCAACAGGAGAGCCAGGGGCACTGTCTATAGTGACTGGATCTGGTCCACTACGGATCTTATACTGTCCTGGCGGTCCTGGGAAAGGCAGACCTTGCATGACCTGGAGTCTATCACCGCACTGAGATATAGGAGGCGAGTGGTGGGAACCAGGTGACTCTTTTCCATATTCACTGAAAACCAGTGTCTCTGAAGAGTCCGGATCACGGTTTGGAAATCCTCTTTCGTTTGAGACGGAGAGGACAATTGTATTAAAATATCATCTAGGTAGCACTGTACCCGTATGGGGAGTGTTCTGATATTCACCACCACTGCTGCCAACAGCTTTGTGATGGTCCTGGGGGCCAATCACAGGCCTAATAGCAGGAACCTTCGGTGGGAAGGGCAGATGGGCACATGGAGATAAGCCTCCTTCAAGTCCACAGATGTTAACAGATCGCCCTCCCGGATGCAGCCCAAGATGGATTGTAGGGACTGCATCTTGAAACGTTTGTACACAACATGAGTGTTGAGTTTCTTGAGCTCTAGAATTTCTCTCCAGCCCCCCGAACTCTCCGGTACTAGGAAAAGGATCGAATAAAACCCCAGTCCCTCCTGATCCCTGGGGACCGGTTTGATGGCGTGGATGTCCAACAAGTGTAGGACCTCGGCCTCCATAAGGGTTGTCTTTATGGAGTTTTGGGGAACTGGACAATATATAAAGTGATTCGAACGAGTGGAGAGGAATTCCAGTGTGAGGCCTATCCTTACTGTTCGTAGGACCAAAGCATCCATTGTGGTCCTTTCCCATTGGCTTGCAAAAAGATGCAGTCGACTGCCATAGGGGGATTGGCCTGGTAGTCACTTTCCTTGGTGGAAAGGGCCTGCTGCTAGACCCTAGAAATGGACTCTTGGACAGAGGTTGTCGCCTGCTTCTGTCACAGAAGGTAGACCTGTCTTGAAAACAGTCGGATCCCTGGGAATATGTCTGCTGAAACTGCGGGGTGTTGGAGCTGGTGTCAGCTGACCAAAATGGCTGCCTTTGGAAATAATACGGTCCACTCACCTGTGCGTGAAAGACATCACCTTCCTCCTGTCCTTATTCTCTATGAGGATGGGATCCAGTGCCTCTCCAAAGAGATTAGAACCTTTATAGAGGACTGAAGCTAACGTCCACTTTGACCGCATGTCTGCCTGCTAGTGGCGGAGCCACAGGAGGCGACGTGATGTAACGGTGGAAGTCAGGGCCTAGATGTAAATTTAGCCGTGTTGAGTGTCGAGTCGGCTGAAAATTTGGTGCCACCAACAACTTGTTTACATCTTGGTGTAGCCTGGTTTCCTCAGGGGGCAGTCTCGCTTGCATCTGGCGGAGCCAGAACAAGGAGGCTTGGTTGAAGAAAGAAACATCTGTTGCTGCTCTGATCGCCCAGGTGGCCACCTGGTGCATTTTGCGGAAGGACATTTCTGCCTTCCTATCTTCTGCCTTTAAGTTGTCTACAATGTCGGTAGGAATGATGGCAGAGGAGGTCAGAGTTGCTACTGGAGCATCCACTGTTGTTAGTTATAGAAGCTCCTCGAGATCCAGACCTGCACTATAAAGCTTCCTATCATGCCCACTGGAAACTGCAAGGGAGCCAGGTTGGTGCCTTTGTCACTGAATTACATCAACGAACAGCTTTGGGAAAGGGATGACCTCTTGTTCTGTGGTTGGTTCGGAGAACAGCCCTTCATGTGGGTCCGGAGGACCCTGGAGGGGTTTCTGCAGGAATTTCCGCTGCTCCCATATTGTTTGTTGCTTTGGCCTTGTAAAGTAGCGATTTAAATAACGAGGGACAAAAAAGACCTGTGAAAGCAGGTCAGTCAGGTATCAGCCCCCTATCACCTGAAAATTCCTGGTCCCCCTGATTCTTATCCCCCATGAGCGAATCTTCGCTGCGCAGGGATGTGTGCAGTGAGGGACGTCCCAGCAGTGATGACAGATTTGCAGGGACCTGAGTATGCAGGCTGGATGGCAGGGGGTGAGTGGCCCCTCTGTTACAGTCCTGCTGCATTACTTGTGATATAGCCTCAGAAATGAGGTCTCTTATGTCCTGGGATAGCTCTGGCCCCCGTCCCTCTCCTGAATGGAGCCCCGCTGCTGTAGGGGTGAAGGTAGCTTCAGGGGCTGAGCCTCTAGCAGTAGAGGCTGATTCCAAGCCTACAGTTGCTATGCACAAAAAGGGAAGAAATTCCTCCTCATATAGCAGGCTGTTGGGATGGCTGCAGCTCACCAGTGCCATCTGGTGACCAGTCTTGTTGCCTAGCCTCAGTGATCTGAGGAGATAATTCAGGCAGTAAAGGGTGGGAAAGAAATATCCCAACTAATGAGCCAGTTGAGGCCCTGTCAGACTCTCCTTGCTTTAAAGCTTTGGAGAATTGCTTCTCCAGCGCCTTTTAGCGTCCTTGTCCAAAGCTGAAGAAGCCTTTTTGGACAGAGGGGTCTTGGTTCTGCTCTTTTCAGCAGCACCCCTGGCAGTCGATTTGGTGCCCCTGGAACTAGGCTCCTCAGTCAGTTGGGGCCTGGGGGGAAGATCTGCCTCACTGTTACCCACAGGAATGGATCGTTCCGCCATCTTGTAAGGCAGCTCGGCTGATACAGACCAGTCCAACGTTGCTGGTGGTCTCCAATCCGGTGCTGGTCACCTTGGTAGGCACAAGGGTGGTGGCGGTCACACTTGACAGGTCAGAGAGGGCCAGCACACCCACAGCGGCTGCGGAAACTCAAGGTGCAAAAAGCAGCAACGCCGCCATGCCAGGATCCTTGCCGCAGCTGCAGGAGCTCAAAATGGCACGAGAGCGGGAAAGCTGGCTCTCCAAGCACTGTGCAGGAAAATCCCTATTCCCCAGACCGGGACAGTGACTCTGGAGCTGCCCTTGAGGCCAAGTCAGCTGTACGGATGGTGGTGGTTGTGCCAGTGGACTAGGGGAACCAGTGTACACACCGGTGGCAAGTAGGTTGGAGGAGACAGGTGCCTGCAATAGCCGGAGGATCCCTGAACCCCAGGGTTGAACTCCGGACTGCTGCCTTGTCGATGGTCCTGAGGTGGTGGCGGCTGTGCTGGACAGACTGGGGGAAACCAGCGCACTTGCCAGCAGCTGTCGAGCCGGTATGGCAGCCTAAAGCCGCGGAGTGGTAAAAGATGCCCTGCTGAACTTGCTCCTTATAAGGATTATTATTATTATTATTATATTATATTTATATACCGCTCTACTCCCGGGGGACTCAGGGCAGTGTACAGACAAATGATAAAATACATATAATACAAATATTTTAAAGAATTGATTAAAATACAATTAAATAATTTGGTCTTAAACCTAAAATTAAAACTCTAAATTTATGAGATTAAGATTTAAAAATATAAGAGCAATTTTAGAAGAGGTTAGTCCAGGCCAGCCTGCTGGAATAGAAACGTCTTGAGGGCACGGCGGAAAGCGCGGAGATCTGGGATTGTCCGTATCTCCGGGGGGAGCTTGTTCCACATGGTGGGTGCCCCCACAGAGAAGGCTCTCCCCCTGGGGGCCGTCAGTCGACACTGTTTGACCGACGGCACCCTGAGAAGCCCCTCTCTATGGGAGCGTACTGGTCGGTGAGAGGGTACTGGTGGCAGAAGGCGGTCTCGAAGATAGCCCGGTCCTAAGCCATGGAGCGTTCTAAAGGTGGTAACCAAAACCTTGAAGTGCACCCGGAAGAACACAGGAAGCCAGTGCAGCTCGCGCAGGAGGGGTGTCACATGGGAGCGCCACATCGCTCCCATAACTACCCGCGCGGCTGCATTCTGGACCAACTGGAACCTCCGGGTGCTCTTCAAGGGGAGCCCCATGTAGAGAGCATTGCAGTTTATGTCCTGAATCCAAATTAGTAGGCGAATCCAAGCTGAGAATGCTTCTAGCTCAAATTTGAGTTGTCAAGAGTAAAATTTTTCATGTCTCTCTAGGCTAGACTGAATCGAAAAACTGGGGCTCAGCTGAGTAGAGGCGGCGTGGCCAAGAAACTGTAACAGTCTCTGGGCAGATAGACAGAAGTCAACCCACACTTGGATTCTCCAAGCAGCGCACTAGAGAACCTCAAGTTACAAATGGAATGGGCAGGCTCCATTACATTTGTAACTTGAGGACTACCTGTACAATATAATTAATTGCATATAAATAACTTCCTTTATTTTAAAATATTTTTAATGATCTTGTGGAGCCAAATTACTAATTATCCAGGGCCGCATGCCACCCATTGGCCATGAGTTGGACATGCCTGATTTAAACATTACAAGTAGTCAATGTAGAGTCCAGAAGATGATTTGAATGGTCATCTAAGTAAGTAGTAAGTAGTGCTCGTTTAAATCATTCAGCAACCATTCAAACTTATGATAGCACTGAATGATAGAATGACGTCCTTAAAATTATGACTATTGCAGTGCCCCCATGATTACATGATAAAAATTGACAAACAACTCATATTTATAACTACAATAACTTCATCTGCCCCCCCTTCCCAATCTCAGTCCTTTTGGTTTCCCTGCCTTTGGGGCCAAAAATCCCTGGGTCATGCAATGGTTTTGTTTCAAAAACTATATCGTATCACATGAACAAAAAACAATTCTGTAAAATCTAACTTATGTAAGTTGGAACCTGAACTTAATTGTTTTAACCATCTAAAACAGGAATAGACAGACAACATGTCTACTCTGGCCACCAGCTATCTCTCTTAGTGCCTTCCAAGTACCCTAACATGATTTTTTTTTAAAAAAAGTTGAAAATAGATTTGCTACAAACTCAAGCACCATCTATTTACAAAGGGGATGGGTAGTATGTGATTTCAAACCACTCTTAAGTTGTAATTTCATTCTTTATCACAAGTCATAGTAATTGGAACTTATAAAGCTCAAAAACATCAACATCTGGAAGGGCCCATGTTTCCCATCTTTGATTTACCATACTCTCCAGCCCCGAAGAAACATCATATAACTTCAAACAAAACATGCACCTACAACGAATGTTGACTGCAAATGTGCTTATCCTATGCTTTCAAAAAATCAAAGAACTAATGTAAAATATGGAATGTTTAGGCTGGAAGAAAATTATATTTTGTTTGTATTTTTTTGCTGTTTTCTGAAGGGATTCCCTGGAAAATACTTTAAAGGTTCTCCGGGATTAAAGGTTGAGAAAGGCTAAACAGAAACTCACTTATCTCTCAGCATCTTTCACAAAGCAAAGGCACTGGGAGCTATGGTTCAGCAACACTGGAAATAAAGTTTACCCTTGGAAGGAAGCCAAACAAACTATTATTTGGTACTTAGTTTCTTTTTGATTAACCCTAACCATCACATTATTTATCAAATGTTTATACCATCCTTCTCATTAACTAAGTGAGTCTGGGCAGTTAATAGATTAAAACCATAAAACCATTAAAAAAAAAGACATAGTGAAAGATATTTGGAACAGGAAACTCTTGTGCAACTAAAACTTACTTTCAATATGCTTTCTCTGATAAAAGACTGAATATAGTTGATCAACACAAAAAAACCGCAGATACACACAATTAGCAAGCCAAACCTTCCAATGCAAAAAACAAAAGAAATATTACCTTGAAGTAGAGCTTATCGCCGATTACTTCCCTCTAGTAATTATGCTCTAATATCCATTTCTGGCATAGAATAATGAAGTATAACTCTGTAAGAACAATGAATTATATCAGTATTAAAATAAAAGTGTAAAGAAGAAAAATATTCTATTCCTAATATTTAAATTTGGATAATGAATCTAAACTTGATTTTTCGGCCCTAATTCCAGCTTTGCGAAATACAGGCCTGATTTTTTAAAGATAAAGGTTTATGATAAATACCTAATAATTTATTTAGACCAAAGATTTATCTATTCTCAACAAATACTTCTTAAAGCTTATAAGCAGATATTAATAAGTTGTTAAACTCCCAAACATTGAAATACAACCTTAGTAGTTAATTCAACTAATCTGACTATAGCTGTAGATAGACTTCTTCATGACTTTTGCCTTTTAAGATCGTTTATTTATTTATTGCATTTATATACTAGACATTGAAGTTTGATCTAGCAGTGGAGGGTATTAACATCAATCCAGTGCTGGACAGATGACTCTCTGTATGTCTTTGGATTCACTGTTATCATCCCTTCCGTACGGGAAACAGGGCCCATTCAATTGACAAGCCCCAGGTGACTGATGGTCTTAATGGGATTTCAGGGAGACCTTAGAGATTTCCCTGAGGAGCTAGTATGCAGTTCAGATCAGGCCTAGTCACTATCTGTAATGGCAGGTACCTGGTGCCTTGGATCATATTGCTCCTAAACAGCCTCTCCTTATATGCTGGTCCTAGGGTGCACCTTGGTTTACCAAGCAGCTCCAGAATATGAAGAATTAGAAAAGCCATGGTGTTCCTTTGTGAAGTGAGTATCTGACCAGACAGAGCTAAAAGCCAGTATCATGAATTATTTCATTGTGAAAACGGTAGCAAAATGTCAATTATTTTTCCTGCCTTTATTCCATCTTCTGATAGCCATTCAACAGCTCTGTTTAGAGTAACTTTATCCTCACTGAATAGGGGCCCCTCAAAACATCTAATGGGCCACTATGAGGATTATCTGATGAATAAAGTCACTCAGCTTGACTTCAACTTTGACTATGAATGGGCAGAGAAGGCTGAGTGACTCCAGAGGAAGTGGACAAGATTTTCTGCGCTATCAACTCAGCCACCTGTTTACCAGATCGAGACCCGCCCTTGGATCCTAGAAGGAGGTAAAGAGTGATCCATGACTAGGCCCAGGAGGGAAGAATGGTACTTCTTGCCTTGAAAGATGTGATGGTGTACGGCCTCAAAAGGCCATCTTTGGACCAATTTCTATAATGGACTATGTGGATGACCTTGGGGAACACTGGGAAGAGATGTTGCTTAGGAAACAATCAGACCGGTCAGGACTCTTAAGGCTTAGAGAAAGAAACTACTTTCTAAGGGGGCTACAGGATAATAAATTCATTTCATCAAAAATAGAGCAAAAATCTTTACTGGATGTTTTGGAATTTTGGTCTTTAAAATTATTTGGTATGATGGGTCATGTGGCAATGAAGTTGCTGAAGAACAAACTACAATGGATAAATTTGAAATTAATTTAAATGTAGATTTAAATAAGACAAGCAGAATATGGAAATGTAAAACTGATGGACGATTCGCTGTTTAAAGGAGATGAACAATTATTAGGCCAGAAAAGTGGTTTGGATAATTTGTTCTTAATTGGATCCACAGTACTGGTGGATCCAGTACTGGTCTGTTAAAATCTTAAAGTATTTTATGATAAGTGATTTTTTAAAATGACAAATTTAACTCAGAGGTTTTTAAAGTTATGGAATAGTCTTGGGTTAAAAGACAAATACAAAACAAGTTCTGGGACTATATTTGAAGGGGTTAAAAAATTAAGACTTAAAATTTAGGGAAGAATTAGAGAGTTGGCTTATTCAATCAAGTTAAAATATAAAATTAGTTACATTCAGTTCCTTTACTGGACTTTTGCTAATAAAGAACAAGTGAAAAGGATTTTGCTTTTTGCTTTTTAACTAAGTGATGAATTATGGGAAGAAGATAGTATCTGTTGTATTAAGAGATGGTAATAAGCTTTTAAAATTATTTTCACTTCCTGGGATGAAGGGGAAAGTTACTTTCTTTCCCCTCCCTTTTGACACTTGTTTTCTTTTTCTTTCTTTTTCTTTTATTTTTTTGGTAGTTTTTATCTTTCCATTTGTAAAAGTATTTGGAGAAAGAATAAACCAGTAAACCTGACATAAAATAAGGCACTGTAATTATTGTTAGCTGTTGCTTACAGAGTTTCAGATAATGCTGAAACAGGGCTATGAATAAAAGAAGTAAAATGAGTCAACTAAAAACTCATGCCCAAGTCATCTGGCAGCTCTCCACATGAGGCTGCCTTTGAAGATCATCTGGAGGCTTCAACTGGTCCACTGTGCCTCAGTAAGCCCATGTAGCACTTCTGCTACATGGGCTTACTGTACTAAATACTAATCTCAGAAAAAAACATTTCCAGATTCTTTCAAACAAATATTTAAGAATTATATTAAGAATTCTTAGGTCACATTCAGTGCTCAATAAAAAGATGTACTTATATGAAACCACGAGTGCTTCTCAAATCTGCTTTGTAAGATTGAGAGTCCATGGATCTAATTTAAAAATAAAAATTTAAATACTATGAAAATATTTCATGCTTTCCATTATCAATTATCAACCCCAGAAATGATAAAATAGGCTGTAAAAATTAACTACAGTACCAACATTAAACTTTTAAAACTGCAAGTGATTTTTTTCTAGTTTATCTCCTTATACTGAAAGACTGACTATCAGAACAAAAAACTCCTAATAATTACTGCCTAACAAAAATTATACAGAAATCAGGAAAAATGTATTACAACCCAACAACATTTGTTCCATTTATCACATATATAATAAAACATTTAAAAACAAAATTGATCCTGTAAATATTTTAAAATAATTTACAGAACGATATTTTGGTGCATGGACACAATAAAACATTGTTTGTTGTTGCAGACTTTAAGCAAAACTTGGCATTAAATGTCTGATGTTACTATCAACATTATATAATTTATTAAGTTTTAATAAACTTACGAACAGCAGGATGAGAAATTGGACTTGTTGCAAAACCATGTTTTTATTGCATAGGGATCTTCTATCATACTGTTAAAGACTGAATGCTATGCAACTTGTTTTCCATACTAATACTATTGCTGTGTATTTCATCATCTTGGTATCAATTCTTAGTGTTAAAAGGACAATTGAGGATCCCAAGGTATCTCTGCTTTGTTAAATGGGAAAAAACTACCAGTAAATGAAAGCATTCTGTGTGAATCTCTAAAACCAGAGAAAACTGTACTTCAGAGTTCCCATGGCAGAATCACCATATCCCATATTTTTTAGATTGTGATCCATCCAGAGTCAGCCTAGAGTTGGATGGAACCAAAATAGAAATAAATAGAATCCTAGTTCTCTTTTACACATAATTGGAACTGTCCACAAGCTTTCATTTCTCCATCAATAATCAGAGATACAGTAACTCTAAGAGATTCAGTTAGTTATGGTTTTAGTTGTTAAAAAGATGAATAAAATAAATAAATAACATTATTGTCATTGTACATGTATACACAGTATATCCAGACTTGCTGGATCATAATACAATACTCTAGCAATGACTTATCAGAAATAAATCACTGGG
Organism: Ptyas mucosa; assembly: GCA_012654045.1. Classification (NCBI taxonomy): domain Eukaryota; kingdom Metazoa; phylum Chordata; class Lepidosauria; order Squamata; family Colubridae; genus Ptyas; species Ptyas mucosa. The sequence goes on along the minus strand of WNWU01000012.1, from coordinate 2,447,880 downwards.
TCCTTTTTTATTTTGATAAAATACCTGTTTAGGTCCCCTCCCTGTGACAATGCGCTTCATGCTTTATTTGTGAAAAAGGATAATGGGGGGGGGGGGGAGAAACACATCAATATCCACATCACATAAGGCTATTAGGAAACTTAGCAAGATACAAGAAAAAGATAAGATAATGATAGAATCAGACTCATACAATAACATTTTTCAGGCTGAATAAATTATAAGAGATAAGGTCACATAATTACCAATTGTCTCAAAGAAATAGATTCCAATCAGTCTACAGAACAACTTTGAAAAAGATACTTATTTGAAACATATCAGGTGTCAACCTGAAGCTGGCCTGGCAGAAGCCATCTTGGAGCTTCAGTGCTGCCAGCTTTGGTCTGGTGATATCAGGCTTGATTAATCAAATTTTTCTTTACTGGCACTTGAGTAAGACCTGAATGTCTGCTGAACCTTGCTATACTGATAAGTGATGAGCAGGCACTAGGGTATTAGGATAGAGAACGAATGCATACTGTTCAGTGGTGGGTTTCAAAATTTTTTGCTACCGGTTTGGTGGGCATGGGTAGGTGGGGGGGCATGTGGCTGAGTGGACGTGGCCAAATGGATGTCACTCCTGTCCATGCCCACTTAGTCATATGACCTCCCGCCTAGCCACGCCTACAGGAAAAGTCAGGAAACTTTTTGTAATTTCCACCTATCTACCCCCACCCTCCCTTCGCCAGTCACCCCCGTTTCCCCTCCTTTAGCGGCCCTAGCCCTGCTTTCTCCCCAACCACCGCCTCTTTGTTCCGGCTGCTTACCTTCCGCAATGGCTGGTCCAGAGTCTGGAAGGCAAGCTGACCAGAGTTTTTGGCAGCCCCCAGCCATAGGCTGCCAAAAAGTACTGGAATTCGCAGAAAAAGCTGCTGCTGTCACCGTCATTTTCTTCGTGCACACGCATCGCATTGGAGTTGCAAGGAAATGGGCTGCACGTGCATGAAGAACATGGCGGCGACGAACATGGCAGGCGGGGCAAGCGAGCAGCACCCGGGGGACCGGTTTGGAGGCGTGCCCAGCCGGCCATCACTACCAGTTTGGCATCCTTAGCCAAATTTCTGCCAACGGTTTCCGCAAACCGGTGCGAACCGGCTGAATATCACCTCTGCTATTGTTATACTACTATATATGATTAAGATAGCCTATTCAGCTGAACAAGACCACCACAGCATACAATTTCCAACTATGAATGTTTTAACCATTCTTCTTTTATGTCACCTCTGTCTGTAATAAATGTTTCCTCATCCATTATTTGATTATGGATGACAGGGCAAACCAGGTATATGTAATTGAAGTAGAGAATGGATGTATTTTATCTAGCCACATGGGTTTCAGGCTTGGTATCAAGCACAGCCTCGGGCAGAGGAAAAGGGAGTGCTGATATAATTCACAAGATGGAATTGGTATCAAAAAGCCCTAGTCCACAGATAGCCTGATATGAAACTTCATTTATTATATACAATGCAAAGTATCATTTTTACTACTAGATCGACATATTCACTTTACTTTGTAAAAACTACATAAATCAGAAATGGTATTTCTTTTGAACTGTCAGATAGCTATTAAAACAATGCCCATTGTTAAAAAAAGCACACTGAAAATTATGCAGCAAATTAGAACATACTGCAGCAGTAAACATTGACAATTCTGTGTATGTTATGAATTCAAACATGTGATACAGTGAAAGATGAAGTTACACAAAAATGCATAGATGTATGTTGGAAAAAGCAGAAAAAAGTAATCAAATCTAAGATCTAAAAAATGAAGCTGTATTTCAAATGCCACATTCCCAATTTTAACTTTTACCTTGTTTGACCTCAGAAGGACAGTAAACATAGAATCTATAGCTTACAAAAATGAATTACAGGTAGTCCACAAGTTTCAACAGTTCATTTAGTGACCGTTCAATGTTACAACAAAGGCACTGAAAAAAGTGATTGATAACCATTTTTTACACTTACAACCTTTGTAGTATCCCCATGATCATGTGATCAAAATTCAGATGTGTGGCAATTGGCTCATATTTATGGCCTTTGCTGTGTCCCAAGGTCATCTGATCACCTTTTGCAACCTTTTGACAAGCAAAGTAAATGGGAAAGCTAGATTCACTTAACGGCCGAGCTACTAACTTATCAATTGCAGTAATCCACTTAGCAACTGTGGCAAGAAACATTGTAAAATGAGGTAAAATTCACTTAACAAATGTCTCATTTAACAACAGAAATGTTGGGCTCAATTGTTATTGTAAATAGAGGAATACCTGTACTGGTTTATGTTCAAATTAGTTTTATGGCTGCTAAAATGCTTTGATTTTGATGTAATTTGCCAGCATAACAGAACAATAAATAAATAAGTTATGATTGCCTCCAGCTGTAGAACTGGTGTAGCTCAGAATAACAAATGCTGATAAGTCCATTAAAATTTCATAAATGAAATGAAGAATCATATAGAGCTTCTTCTCTAAACACAAATTTGTGGATGTGAATCAGAAAAGCCAGAATACCAATTATTTTCTATTCTGGCAAAAACTCATTTAAGAAATTTCTCCAGTTTATCCAATATACTGCATTGGTTCTTATTCGAGACTTCAATGATTCACATTTTTTTACAACCACAACAGATGGTAACATAATAAAATGCCAAAATTATACCGTTTGGAAAGTCTCATATCTATGATTACTACATCTGATTTCAGCAGAGTTGCAACAGGCCAAAGCGTATCAGCATCAGCCCCTTGCGGATTCTTCCTTTCTGCCTCTTCTTCAAACATAAAAATAAATTACTCAAGTAAGAAAAGGGTAGTTATTAGTCCTTTCTAATGAACTGAGTCTTGGATTTATGTTGACACTGCTGAGGAAAGCTTAGTTTGGGTTACCAATATTAAAAAAACTGCCTTCAGAGCATTGGAATTACTCATTCCTGGAATCAGCTGTGCCAAGAAATTGTGTCATAAAATCTGCAAATACTCTTCACCCAATTTAACCTGCCTCACTTTGGTCAGAAAATCATTTTTATATCCTAGAGATTAACTGCAAACGCAATTTCCGGCCAATCCTTTTGGGTGTGCGCGCGCGCACAGGCACACATAGTTCCAATGTTCTGAAGGTAATTTTTTAATGTTAGTAAGCAAAAACGGACGTTGACGTACGTGAACGTCCTTTTTCAGGACGCTGCGACTCCAATCCATGGGCTGGGTTCTTTCTCATGTTGCTGGGAAACTGAGTGCAGATTTTTTTCTCTCCTGCTGGCTGACCACGCCCACTCTGTGCTGTCACGTTCAGTCTTTCCTCACGAAGGAGCAGAAACTTGGAAGTCTAAACAAACTTCAACCACAACAAAGGAAAACTGGTAAATAACTCAGGAGCAGGAAGCTCAACACAAGGGCGGGCATGGATTGGAGTCGCAGCGTCCTGAAAAGGGACGTTCAGGTACGTCAACGTCCATTTTCCAGTACGCTGCTCCTCCAATCCATCGGCTGGGATCTACCCAAGCTCAAATAATAGGGGTGGGAGGCTGACTGCTCCCTGAGTCCTGGTGAGTAGCCACTTGCTGTAATACACGTCGGCCAAAGGCCGCCTCCAGAGAGGCAAATGAGTTTATCTTATAGTGGCGTATAAAAGAGGATTGCAATGCCCAAGACGCCGCCCGGCAGGTGTCTAGAACGGAAGCTTGTGTCGCCCAGGCCGCCATAGCCGCAGCGCTGCGGGTCGAATGATCATATATCTTGCCCGGAACAGGTCTGCCTGAGGTAGCATAAGTGGTCAAAATACATGCTTTAATCCAGCGACTGACTGTAGCCGAGGACACCTTCTTCCCCATGGTGGATGGATGGAATGACACTAGCAGAGCCTCCGTAAGGCGAAACGACGTCGTTCGTTTGAAATAACGGCGGAGGGCCCTTCGAACATCTAGCGTGTGTCAGTCTCTCTCCCGAGGGTCCCGTAGATTGGGGCAAAAGTTGGGGAGAATGAGCTCCTGGGCCCGGTGAAACCAGGAGTTCACTTTTGGTGTAAAGGAAGGGTCCAATCTCATCACGACCCGATCTGGATAAAATATACAAAGGTCCCTCCGAGTCAACAATGCCGTGAGCTCAGAGATCCTCCAGGCGAAGGTGATGGCTAGGAGAAAGGTAAGTTTGAACGACAAAAACTTCAACGGAATAGACGCCAGAGGCTCAAAGGGAGAAGCAGTCAGTGCCTGAAGCACTAGCGACAAGTCCCAAGATGTTTACCGATGGACCACCGGTGGAGAGATGTTGGAGGCCCCATGAAGAAAACCCCGAATGCGAATGGTGCGGTTCACAGGTAAGTACGGTGTCGAGGGCTGCGACCTGACGTCTCAAGGTGGCAGGAGCAAGACCTCCGGCTAAGCCAGCATGTAGGAGGTCCAGCACATCCGGGATGTCGGCAGACATAGGGTCCACATGATGTGCGGCACACCTGACGGAAAATGCTCTCCAGGATGCTTGATATATACGGGTCGTTGAGGGGCGTTTTGCAGATTGGATGACCTCAATGACAGAATCGGAGAGCCTGTTTTTCCTCAGCAGGAGCCTCTCAAGTGCCAGACGGTCAACTGGAGCCACTGGGGCTCCGGATGGGCGATGACCCCCTGGCAGAGAGAGACCTCCTGCCGAGGTATTGTCCATGGTGGTGAAATGGACTGACTTAACAGATCTGCTTACCATGGTCTGCGTGGCCATCTGGGGGCCACCAAGAGGATTTCCGCTCGCTCCTCCAGCATTTTCCGAATCACCTGCAGTATCAGCGGAAGGGGCGGGAACGCATAAAGCAGCTCGGCTGGCCACGGACATCTTAGGGCGTTGCAGCCCTCCGCCCCCCTGCACTTGTAGCATGTGAAGAACCGGGGCAGCTGTGTATTTTGAGGAGTGGCGAATAAGTTCACGAGAGGCTGGCCAAAGCGACAAACGACGTCTGTGAAATTGTCCAAATGGAGATGCCACTCGGCTTGGTCGATGCACTCCCGGCTGAGCCAGTCCGCTTGTATGTTTGAGAGTCCTGAAATATGGTCGGCCTTTAGTGAAGCTGTGTGACGTTCCGCCCAAGCCAGGAGAAGTTCTGCTTCCATCATCAAACGTCTGGAGCGAGTACCTCCCTCGCGATTTATATGCGCTTTGGTCGTCATGTTGTCCGTCCGGATCAACACGTGTTTGCCCTCCAAGATGGGACGGAAATGGCGAAGAGCAAGACGAAAAGCCCTCAACTCCAGCCAATTGATGCTGTTTGCCTTCTCTGACTGGGACCAACTACCCTGGACCACCTGATCTAAGAGGTGAGCGCCCCAGCCCACCAGGCTGGCGTCTGATGTCAGAATGAGCCGATTGACCTCGAGGAACCCACACCCTCGTAGAAGAGCCGGGGATGTCCACCACGTCAGAGACAATCGAACCTGAGGCGGCAGGGAGACCGGTGATGATGAGGTGCTGCGCTTGGACTTCTGGAATGGAAGGAGAAACCATTGCAGCGGTCTCGTGTGTCTGCGTGCCCAGGGAACGATAGCAATACAAGACACCATCTTCCCCAACAGTTGGGACAGTTGGAGAAGAGGAACTGTCCGCTTGGTTTTTATTTGCGTCCCCAATGTCCTGATGTCGTGGATCCGGTCTGGGGACAGGAAGACTTGCCCCTTGGCTGTATCGATCACTGCTCCCAGATGGAGTATCTGTGTGGTCGGTACAAGGTGACTCTTTTTGTAATTGATGGTGAAACCGTGACTCTGGAACACCCGTAACACGGTTGCCATGTCGCTCGATGCCTGAAGCGGAGATGATGACAGGACAAGAATGTCGTCTAAGTAACATAGAAGACAGATTGGAAGGGACCTCAGAGAAGCGGCTACCACTGCAACCAGTTTGGTGAAAGTCCTGGGAGCGGAGGAGAGCCCAAATGGCATCGCACAGTACTGGTAATGATGGGAATTGTACTTGAAGCGGAGAAACTTGCGATGCGCCGGATGTATCAGGACATGCAAGTAGGCGTCCCGAAGATCCACTGACTGCAGAAGGTCATTGCGCCTGATACTTGCCAGGATTGATGTCAGCGACTGCATCTTGAACCTGCGATACAAGATGTATTTGTTTAGTTGTTTCAGGCTCAAGATGCCTCTGTGACCCCCCCAAAGCCTTGGTTACTAGGAACAGAGTGAAATAGAATCCAGTTGCCTCCTGACCTTCGGATACCGGATCTATCGCTTTGATGGCTAGCAAATGAGCGATCTCCGCTTCCATCAACTGGCGCTGGTGAAAAAGGTGCGAGACTGGGCAGCGACGAAAGCGGCTGGGGGGAACGCCAATGAACTCGAGACAAAGTCCGTGATGCACAGTGCGCCAGATCCAGTCCTCGGGAGTTGATAGTTCCCATTGGTGGTGAAACCGCTGGAGGCGACCACCAATGGGACCTGACAACTGGGAGTCATTTGCCACATTTGGCGGGGCGGCAACCCCCCCTCGGAAGGGGTGTTTAGATATAGCTTGACAGCGTGTACGGTCTTGGAACGCCTGGCGATCAGGAAACCGGTTTCCACCTTGGCCAAAGAAGCGCTGGGAGTAGGACCCGCTGGGTCCAGAGTAGGCCCGAAAGGGTTGCCGCTGAGTGTACCACTTGCGCTCTGGTCTGCAAAAGGAAGAAGGCAGAATTTTACATTTCTCTTTATCTTCCACCAAGAGGGGCTCCAAGGCTGGGCCGAATAAGGACGGGGCTTTGAAAGGTGCGGAAGCGAGCTTCCATTTCGCTTTTGAATCAGCTTTCCAGTTACGGAGCCAGAATAATCGCCTATTGGTGACAGTCGATGCTAAGGTGCGGAAGGCAAACTTGGTGGCATTTAGGGAAGCATCTGCAGAATACTATGTAGCTGCAATGATTTTGTTGATGTCTTGATGTATACGTGTCTCGTTGGGAGGGAGACGTTCTTGCAGCTGACGAAGCCAGATCAACGACGCTCTATTGAAAAATGACGTCGCTGTGGCCGCCTTAATTGCTCATGCGGCCGCCTGATGTGTTTTTCGAAACCCCATTTCAGTCTTTCGCTCGTCAGACTTCAAGCCATCCATGACAACAGCCGATACCACTGAAGTCGAAGAAAGACTGGCAACTGGCGCGTCCACTGATGGTAAGGCCAGTATATCCTCCAACTCCGTAGCCGCACAATAGAGTAGTTTGTCTAAGCCACTTGGGGTTGTCAGGGACCCAGGCTGACCAAAAGCATTCTGAACAACATCAGCAAAGAGAGGTGGGCAAGGAACAGCATCCTTTTCCAGCTTTGAAACCTGGAACAGGGCCTCATGAGTAGCTGAAGGCTGCGTGGCACCGTCCGAAGGCGGAGCTGTCAGCAGGCCAAATTGGGTGGTAACTTTTGCCTTGTGCAGAAGGGACTTGAAAACGGAAGGTCGGAAGAGTCCAGTAAAAATTGGCTTCTCTGGCGGTAGTCCCTCGTCTTCGGAAAATTCAATATCTTCAGGACAGTCCTCCGCCTGCTCCGATTCCTCCGAAGACACACAATCCGCCTGAGGCAGAGCAGGGACCTTGGCCGGTGGATGGGCACGAGCCGGTGGTTGATGAGTAGCAATAGTAGGCTGTGCAGTGCCCATGACTTGCTGCAGACCGGCTGCCAAAATTTTGGCCAAGGCATCTGATAACATTGAATGCAAATCGAACTGGGTAGCGGGTTCCTTCAGGCGGAGGCCGGCAGCTGTCGGAGTGAAGGAAGCTGAAGGTGGGGACCTAGGCTGGACAGATTGGTCAGCTTGTGGAGCCAAAGAAACATTAGGGAGAGATGCAGAGACTCCCCGAAGCATTTCTAAATTCGAGGCCAAAGCAGGTCAGAGATCAGTGGCCACGAAGGTCGCTGCAGCAACCGCAGTACCCCCATCCTTGGAAAGGAGGCGGGAAGGGGACCTCGAGTCCTTGGCAACCTCAGCACAAGCCATTGGAACTTTGGCTTTCTTGGCCTTTTCAAATTGCTTCTCAAGCGCCTTATGGCGTCGCAACTCCGACTTGTGATGAGATACAGTCTGAGAAGAATGAGATGCCTTGGAAGACTTATGAGCTGCCTTGGCTTTAGAGTGCTTGCGTGCCACCTGGTGGTGGGTCAGCGACGCAGATGGACTGACCTCCTGCTCAAGGTCTGATGATAAATCGGAATCAGCCATTTCCAAAGGCAGCAGTGGAATAGCCAGGTAACAGTGGTTAATGGCGAAATCCGGTGGCAGCTCGAATATAAAGTGCCTTGAGAAACCCCAAGGGTCTGCTATGGCATAAGTGGTGGCGGCAAAGGCGTAACTGAAGTATAGCAGGGCCCAGAGGCCTATAATGAGCTAGCAGTGTGTCCAACCAGTGGCAAAAGCACACCTAAATGCCGCAGACCACCAGGCACCGTGGCTGGGTGCTCAACGAGTGTCCCAACAGCCGCTCCCCAGGCAGAAATGTGGAAACAGGGCAAACTTACTCCCTCCGGAGTCGGAAGCACGCCTCCGAAATGGCGGCCGGTAGTCCCGTGGTCTTTAGAATGACTGTCGCTGCAGGTCAAAATGGCGGCCGCCAACTGACAGGTCTTTGAAATGGCGGCCGCGGCAGTCCCTGGTATTCAAAATGGTGGCCGCCAACTGACATGACACCAAAATGGCGGCCGCGAGGACTCTAGGTGGCTTGCAGCCTCAAAATGGCGAGCGCCTGCTGAAATCAGTCCTCAAAGGTAGCCGGGCTGAAATTTGAGCATCGGATGACAAGCCTCGCCGAATACAAACCGCCGGGGAGCACACCTGTACGTCAGAGTCTGCTTGGAAGCATAGGTAGTGACTCCGGAGCCGCTATTTAACGTGGAGCTGAAGTGCTCGTGGCTTTCCCGGCTCACCAGCGGCTTGACGCCAGCGGCTTGAGCCAAGACGCCAGCGGCTTGAAATGAGCACGGAACCGCCCAGCCGGGTCGGAATCCGGCTCGCTGCCTGACAGATGGCCCCAAGAAAAATCAGAAGAAGGAGCGGAACGGCCTGGAGCCCCAGGCACGTTACCGCTCCCCTGGCAGCCTCACCAATCCCACGGAGCAGCTCCTTAGTAGCACTTTGTAGCAATAAAACAACAAACTAAAATAAAGAAAGTCAGTCAAGGAAAGTGAAACAGGAAAATTAAATTAAAAGGTCAGCCAAAGCTAATCCACGCAGGAGAAATGCTAAGACAAGTTTCCTCAGAAACTGAGTGAGAAAGACTGGGCATGACAGCACAGAGTGGGTGTGGTCAGCCAGCAGGAGAGAGAAAAAAATCTGCACTCAGTTTCCCAGCAACTTGAGAAAGAACCCAGCCCATGGATTGGAGGAGCAGCGTACTGGAAAACAGGCTTTCTTCAAGTGTTTCATTACTCTGATACTGTTATGTTTACCCTTTTCATTTCTCCATTTTTATTGCTGTAAGCTGCCCAAAGATGGCAGTAAATAAATTTAACAAGTACCATAAATAACCAATGATAAAATGAAAAATTAAATATTTCCATTTGTAAGACATACTATAGAAAATCAATTAGCAATATAAAAATATAGTAAATTAATAACCAGAAGACTCAAAATTAATTAATAGGAATCAGTGCAACACTAATTTAATCTAAAAACTTCTTTGATTAATAACCAGAAATAAAAAAATAATTTATAGACTGATACTTAAAATCACTAGTCTTAGAATAATTCAAAAATAAATACAGAAAATGAAATAATAAACTAAATAATTAAAATCATACTAAAAGCCAACGCATTCAGGAACAGCTAATACATCAAGTAGAATAAGTAAATAAAGGCATATATGATTTAACCACCTGGAGCAAGTCACCTCCAAACTGTACTTCCAAAGGCAGGTAAGCCCCCCCCCCCAATTGTAATAACAATGAATTTGTCCTCACTTGAGATTTCAAATAAGAAAATGTTTTTATATTTATAAGTTATTTCATTAAAAATAATGTTTTCTTTTTTGTACAAGGTAATAAAATCTATACAATTAATAGTTATCTTTTTTTATCAATTTCAGCTATTTGAAAGACACTCAGAAAGTGGGTGAATTTAACATGGTATATATTTGTGGTATAATAACATCAAACCAATGTTGTTTTTTTTAAAAAATCAAATGCAACAGTTTATGATGCCATTTGTGAGACTGATGCAATTTACATTTAAAATTGCAATAATCGTCACGATTTAAAGAAATAATAAAAACATATTAAAATTTTATACAAAACAAGAGAAGATAAACAAAAACAAAATGAAAACAGCAATAAAAATCAAAGCAACATAAAACTACCCAAAAAAACCCCCAAAAACCTCTGCCTGGAGCAAAAAAGTCAATTAAGGACAGCAACTGGCACACTTCATTGACTTTCCAAAGTTAAAGGGCTACCTCTGGAAATGCCCACTCTACTTAACTACATGTTGCACAGTTCACTTCAGGAAATAGGCAGTAAAATGTACAAAGTTGTATTCTATTAGATACTGTGACTCCAAGCTGTGAAGAACTCTATATGTTAACACCAGAACTTCTATGTTAAATTGGAACACAAAATTACCTGGGACCCACTAAAGATAATTACTGGGTGAAATGTATTTCTGTCACTCAATGGCAATCAATACTCTTCCTGAAGCATTCTGTCCCAAATAGTTTCTAAACTGCATTCAAGAGCAACCCCACATTTTGCAACAGTAATATAAACAGATAAATAAATATCAGGGCATAGGTTATTATAATAATGGTACCTTTATCTAAACAGCATGAGCATGCTTGTGATTACCAAAATGGCCTCTAATGGTCCTCTAACATCAAAGACAAATGTAAGAGCACATAAAATTCAAACATCATCCTTTGGGGAATTAAGTTGCACTCTTCTTACTTAGATAGATAAACCAACTATTAATACCACCTCTGTTTGTCTGGTCAGTTTTAGTTTGGTGGCTTCACCCAATGCATTTGTCAGCCCTTGGAGGCCATCTTTTACTTTGGATCTTCAGGGCTGCCACACTTGGTGGATGGACATGCTGTGGGAAACGGGAGGAGGGTTGGATGGAAACAGGGTGAGATGTGTAGCCATAACAACATTCGCTTCACATAGAGCTTCGCGGCTAGGAGTTTTTTCAGTACCTGCAGTAATAATTTAACTTGTTCTTCTAGTGCAGTGATGGCTAACCTTTTTGCCGTCACGTGCCAAAAGTGGGGGGAGCTTGGCGAGGTGGTCCACGTGTGCCCACACCCATAATTCAATGCATTCCACCCCTGCGCATGTGCCCCCTCTTTTAGCACATGATGGCCCGTTTTTCACCCTCCCCAGGCTCCAGAGGCTTTCTAGGAGCCTGGGGAGGGTGAAAATGGTCTTCCCCATTCCCCCGGAGGTCCTCCGGAGGCCAGAAACAGCTCATTTCCCAGCTTCTGGTAGGACCGAAAGGCCCAAAAATCAGGTGGCCAGCGCACACATGCGCGCCGGAGCTGAGCTATGGCAACGCTCATGTGTCCATTGATACGGCTCCATGTGGCACCCGTGCCATAGGTTCCCCATCACCGTTCTAGTGTCTCACTAAATATAAGAATGTCATCCAGGTAGACTAGGACCCCTTGTACAGATGTTCATGAAGCACCTTGTTGGTCAGCTGAATGAATACAGTGTGGGGGGTGGGGGTGGACTCCAAATGGCATGACCCCAGAGTGGGGCAACTGACAGTTGTGCTAAAAGCCGATCAATGGTTTAATGAAAACCAGGACATTCTCACCATGAGAGGGACTAGCTTGGAAAGGGTCCAAACTATATGTCCCCAACAGCTTGAGGCTGCAAGTCTTGCAGCACAGCCATGACTCCTGGCTGGCCGATCACTTCAGCTTCCTAAAAACCCTCCAATTAGCCTAGAGGCAATTCTGGTGGCCGAAGATGAAAGCTGATGTGGAGGTCTACGTAAAAAGTTGTGCTACCTGCGCCACTATGAAGATGAGGCCAGGAAAAACTCCTGGACTTCTTCAACAAGTAGCTGACCCCAGTCGGCCCTGGGAGGAGATTGCAATGGATTTTATAGTCGAACTCCCAGAGAGCGGGGAGAAATACACACATCTGGACTGTGATCGACTTATTCTCTAAGCAAGCCCACTTTACTACCTGCTCCGCATTACCCTCGGCCAGAAAACTGGCCAAAATATTCATCAAGCAGATCTACCGACTGCACAGAGTGCCCCACCAGGTAATCTCAGACAGAGGCATTCAATTTACTGCTAAATTCTGGAGAGAATTCCTGAAATCCATCGGGTCGGCTCAAGAACTTAGCTCGGCTTTTTGTTCAAGTACGAATGGAGCGAACACCATGGTAGAGCAGTACATAAGATGCTATGTGGATTACCAACAAGAAAATTGGGCAAATCTGCTGCCTTTTGTAGAAGCGGCTTACAACAACGCATTGCATAGCAGCACTGGACTAATCCCCTTTCAAGTCACTAGCGGAATGGAATTCGTTCCCATGCCCGAGTTGCCAAGAGAGCCAGTCTCCTCCATGACTAGCCAAATGGATGGAGTCGCTCAAAGGGGTTGGGAAAACACCAAGTAAGCACTAACGGAGGCAGCAGAAGCATACAAGAAACAAGCAGATATGCCCATCCCTCCAACCCTCCTTTCGTGTGGGAGATTACGTTTACCTGTCCACCAAATACATTAAATTGAAATTGCCCAGCAAAAAGCTAGGACCCAGGTTCTTAGGACTGTTTCCAATAGTGAGAGTAATTAACCCAGTAACAGTTCAACTTAACCTCCCATGCCTATTAGGGAAAGTGCATCCAGTCTTCCACAGCAGTTTACTGAAGCCTGCTGTTAGTTCAAGACCACAGGACCATCCAGCAGCCAAATCAATGGTAGTGCAAGGAGAAAACCATTATGAGATTAAGAAAATTTTGGACTCTAAATTGCACAGGGTCAGTTGCAGTATTTGATCCATTGGAAAGGTGTTACTTGGAACCCTGATATTTTGTCTGAAACTGCCTGGGTTAAGAGCTGGGATAGTAAAACAATTCCATGATAAATTCCCTATAAGCCAAAGGGTCCTTCTGGGGGCGTGGGGGAGAGGCTGTTAAGGACTGACTGGACTAACCTCCTACATTCATCTTTTCAGGACATGCTCATCAGCTGAGGGGGAGCAGCCTGTCAGCCCTGGAGACCATCTTTTACTTTGGGTCTTCAGGGCTGCCACATCTGGGGGATGGGAATGCTGTGGGAAATGGTAGGGGGGTGGGATGGAGACAGGATGAGATGTGTAGCCATAACAACATTCTTTTCCTTGGGAGCCAAGGACCTCCAGCCTGCATCTGGAGAGGCGTGACTGGGAAACAATTCCAGTTGGGACGGTGACCTGATTGGACCATGTGGTGAACATGTGGGTGCAGGGGAAGATTTGATTTTCATTTGGGTGGGGAAAACCCAGGGGCCTTTCAGATTCAGATTTTCCCAGATGTGCCAATATGACATCTCTAATAAAATGGAACTTTGAGGAAGATGCCTGCCTTGGAGTTTTATTTCTGTTGGGGGTGTTACTTGGAACTCTGGCAGCATTATTTCAGTCAAACCGATTCAACAATTTCACTGTTTCACATATATCTATAAGAAGAGATGGACTTGAACATCATCAAAAAGTGATTTTACTCTAAATATCTGAATTATCTCAGTTACAACAGTGTCCTATAGATAAATATGGGATGATTCTTATATAGTAAGAGCTCATTATTGCACCTATTTTGTTGTGATAGAAGCAAAAAGCTTTTTGTCCTTCAATCATTTAATTCTTTCAGTAATACCCAGCAGAACCTTTGTAAGTCATTCAGGACCATTGAGGACTTAACCTAATTGGGGATTATACAGGAGGTAGTTCCCTGAGACATGCTGATTAGATACTTTTGATAAGAAGAAAGCCCAAGATTACTAGAGATTACTATCTAAGGATGAATGGAACCACATAAAGGATGCCCAAACCTAATATAGACAGGAGAGCTGCAATTCCCATTTCTCTCTCTGCAAAGTTTACCCAACAGGCCAACCAAGGCAGTATTAATGTCAAAATCAGGCACGTTACCTAGAAAGGGAAATTAGCTATTGGACGATATCTTTTTGGATCCATTTTTTCCTAGGAGTGATCTCATCACTACTTCTTTGTACTACTTGTTTTACTGCTTTGGGTGTTGAGGGAGATATTCATCACTACAATCTCCTTTAATAAGATTACGCACACTCAAAACTTTGGGTAGGCAAACCAGCCAATTGGATTCCCTCCTTCTTAAGTCCTGAGGTTCAAAAGTAAGTAAACATGTGGTTGGTCAAAGCATATTGTCTGTATTATCTGAAATTTACAACTGAAGTTTATACAAAAGAATCTCAGTCAAGGTCATGTGCACTTTTATAAAATGAACAGCTAAACCACGACTAATCTGATAGATCCTAACCTCAGAGTATCTAGTCACCATATTTTAGGAATCTACCTCCTGAATAGTCTCCAATTAGGTGAAGTCCCCAATGGTCCTGAATTACTTACAAAAGTTATGCTGCGTATTACTGAGAGAATTAAATGATGGCAGGATAAAAAGCTTTTTGCCTCCACCACAACAAGCTCAGTAATGAGTTCTTACTATATAAAATTAATTTAACTCAACCAACTTCTAAATCTACCAACCTGCTTTACTGCTCATTGTTAAGATATATACATACTGAAAGATGGAATGGCTTACATTGTAACCAGCTCGTAATCTGTTCCACAATCAACCCTTGGCCATGTCTTTGTCATATCTAAAATTCTCTGCTTCTTCTATCAATTTGATTTCTGTGCATTCATCTGAAGTCTATGTATCTACTGGCTTCATTTTGGCTGTTTGAAGACTGTGTTAGCAATGAAAAAATCATTGGATTGGCAGAAATTGGTACAGAATACTCCTGCTTCATTTCTGTTTCCTAGATCGTACAATTCTACTAAATTTTCATTCTTACTATTTCCAATTTGGCATTCCAATCTCCAGCCATAAGCAGAATATCTTACTGGCATATCAGGTTGATTTTGTATTGAACTTGATCATAAAACTCATCAACCTCTTCTTCTTGATCAATAGCTAAAGCATAATTTTGTGTAATTGTCTTATTAAACTGTCAATGAAGTACAATTGATTTGCCCAGTCATTGACTGACTGTATTATATTTAGGTAGTGATTCTACTATATCCTTCATGACTATGAAAGCAATGCTGTTCTTTGCTTTTCATGTCTTAAATAGTTAAGTATGTATGATCTTCTCACTGAAAGTGTCCAATTACAGACTATGTCAATTGGCTAATGCTTAAAATATCAATGTGTGCTAGATTCATTTCAACTCTGTGTGAAGCTTTTCCAAGTCAATGGGTCTTATATTCCATGTTTCCTAGTGATTGTCTTTGTAACTTTGGATTTTCTTTACTTGCATGACAATATTAGCAATTTAGACATCCACAAGGCTTTAAATCAAGTTGCATCAAAAACACCATTCCAGATAGTCCTCGACTTATGACCATGGGAATCTGCCCATTACAATTATAAGTCGTTGACAGTCATAAAGCAAGTCATGTCACGACCAGACCTATTTTTACAAGCTTTTTTGTTGCAGTTGTTAAGTAAACACTCTAATTCCGTGATAGCAAACCTATGGGGACACGTGCCGAAGCAGCACACGGAGCCATGTTGCCTGGCACGCGCATTGCCCGTTCCTCTTCCGGGTTTCTGGTGCAAATGCGCACATGATGATCAGCTGGCATTTGTGCATGCAGCAGTGCCGGAAACTGGAAGAACTGGTCTTGTTTTCCAGTTTGAGTATGTGCGCCGGCCAGCTAGTTGCCGCATGCACACGTGTGGCAGTAACCGGAAGACTTGCTGGCTGGCGCACATCCTTACCTTTTCTGGTGCACGCATACCCCCTGGGCAGCTCCTCTTCCTGGTCACGGCCCTGATGAGAGCGAAGTGCTCCCTTTTTGGCACTTGGTGCCAAAAAGGTTCACTATCACTGCTCTAGTTGCTAGGTTTGCTTTAGGCAATTTTTTTGCCAAAAAACAGAAGTAAATGTGGACTGGTGCCAAGTGCCCAGAATAATAGTGTGGCCATTATAACTTCAGAACCGGGTCTTAACTTCCTTTTGGGTGGTCTGTCATAAAACTGAATGGCTGCTAAAGCAACTACCGCATTTTTGTTGTATAAGACGCACCAGAATATAAGACACACCTACCTTTTTTGGTGAGGAAAAGAAGGAAAAGGAATCTCCCTCTGCCTCTTAGCAATTTTGCCTCGTTGCAGCAAACAGTCTGCTTTACTTTCATTTTCAGCATAGCTTGATTAGCACAAGGGAAAAAAAATCTGCTCCAACAATCTGTTCTTTGCAGCAAGCAGCAGAGCCCTGCAGAAAACAGCTGAGAGCAAATCAGCTGAGAGTCGGGAGGCTGATTCAATCAACTTGTGGTAATTATGTTGTGCTGAAGCTGAAAGGAACTGTTTTTTCTTGCTGTTTGCTTGCAAGGAGGTAACTGCTGCGAGGCAGAGGCCAAAGGGTGGAGGCCAGTGGGTGGGTGGGGCTACATTCAGTGTATAAAACGCACCTAAATTTTCACCCCCTTTTAAGGGGGAAAAAGGTGCGTCTTATACTCCAAAAAATACTGTAGTCATAAGTCAAAGATACCCTTAGCTCTCCTCAATAGTATGTTGAGTGCCATGTGACTTGAGGGGATTCATCATCCAGCACTGTATTATTAATCACTATCAAGGCTATCTACATGCTTTACCTGGGAAAATACAGGGGTGATCTACCATTGTGTTCTATTGTGTACAAGTGGTTATCGCTTAACAACTATTTCAACAACCATCTGAAGTTACAATAGTGTTAAACAAGTTGGTATTCATGACCAGTCTTTGAAGTTTCTGCCATCCCAGTGTAACCAGTCACTTGAACAGAATACAGCCAACTGGCAATCAGCCTGCAATTACAGCATCAGGGCCCCGCAGTCACAATTGCTATTTATGACCTTCACTGCAAGCAAAGTCATTGGAGAAGCTGGTGGGAGGTTGCAATGGCAACCACATGATGTTACACTTAATCACAGAAACTCGCTGAGCAGTGTGGTCGCTAAGCAGTGTGGTCAAGTGACGTCATACTTTATGATCTGGTCAGTAACCTACACAAATTCCAGTCCCAATTACCAGCATAAACTAAAAATTGCCTATACTAAATAATGTCTTTGTCACTGTCATTAATGTGATAGTCTGACACTATTATCTCCTATACTGATACTGCCCAGTAGATATGCCTGCTTGTTTTAGCTGAAATTTGTGATGATCTTCCTACATAGATGACCCTCATGAGAGTACATACTTTTGCCATATGCTCTGGCATTCTTTGTTCCTTCCCAGAAACACTACCCACCATTACTTTATAATGAAGCAGCACTGCAGTTACCAGGGTTGATCTTAAATATTTTCTCCAGTTTAAAACAAATCTTGTTTCTGCTTTGTGAACCTTATATTGTGAAGTGAATATGAAATATGAAGTGTTGATGCAGTAATAATTCTATAAAAAACTTTGCATCTTGACTACATTTAAGAAAGTGAGAATTGTATCCCACTCCTAAACTATGCTCAACAAATCAACTATATTCACAATAAAGGCCATGAAAGGAATTCAGATTGGAGATTCAGTGGGAATCCAATTAAATTTAGACAGTTAATATTAGGCAAATCTAATTAAGCCTAGTGATGGTGTGGTAATTTCTGTTCTAAAAGCAAATAGTGGAAGAATATGGAATCATCTACAGGTAGTCCTTGACGTATAACCCAGCTGTGACTACTCAAGTACAATGGACTCTGAAAATGGGACTTATGATCGGGATTTGGAGTTCTGACATCTTGCAATTACCTGGCTACAATTTATGTTTTGGCCAGAAACCAGTGTTTACTTCCAGTTTCCAGGAAAAAACACATCATAGCAAACAATAGGTTTGCTTAATGACCAGTGTTTGCTTAAAATGTCATAATCGGGCACAGTCACATGATAATCCACTATATCACCATCATAATTTATTACCAAAATTGTGCGGTCAATTATAGTCATACTACTATCTGTAACTACAAGGTTACCGTATTTTTCAAGTATAAGACGCACTTTTTCCCCCAAAAAGAGGGTGAAAATCTGGATGCATCTTATACTCCGAATGTAGCCTCACCCAGCTTCTCAAACGGAGGTTTCAGAGGCTGAAAAAAAGCATCAGAAACAAAGCTTCAGAAAAGAAGCCCCCAAACAGAGGGTTTTTTTTCTGAAGCTGTTTCAGAGGCTTTCAGAGGCAGAAAAAGTTTTTCCTGAAACAGTGTTTCAGAAGCGGGGGGGGGGGGGGGGGAAGCAAGGCACAGAGCTCAGAACCAAGGGATCTGTTGCTAAAATTCACCTCTGGGAACAGCTGATGGGGGTATTCCGGGAGGCCTATCCACCTGCCAATCAGCTTTTTTCTTATTTTCCTCCCCAAAAACTAAGGTGTGTCTTATACTCTGGTGCGTCTTATTCTCCAAAAACATTAAGTAATGAACAATGTATTGACATTTACAAATATTTTTTGCTCCCCAAGGTTTGAAATCAGAGACAAGGAATTTCTCATTACCATACTCATTTTTAGTTTTTATTTGACAATATTTTATCACCAAGCCCTCTCTTGTATTTAAATATATTTTATCACTTTTTCAGCCAAGAACTTCACTCAAGCAGAGTGGATAATTATTGTTTAAAAATTGAGAGAGGCAAGCATTAAGTATATTTAGAAAGTCAGAGGTCATTCACATCAAAGGAGTCTCTAAATATTCATCTTCAAAACTTCATGGATGTAAATTACTTTTAGATAACTGAATCACAAGAAAAATTTTTAACCAAATGTTGAAAAAGTAGCCTATTCTGTATTCTCTAATAATCTATTTATTCTAACTTGACTTTCTTCCTCTAGCAGATCAGTGATAAAAGAATTGATAATTAATTTAAACAAGAGTAATAAAGTTATCAACTGCCATCTAAAAAACTTTAAATTGGTAAGATTTACAGCACTCATTTTCTTTCTGAAAGCACCTCAAATTAAATACAAAAAGGTTTAATCCTGCTGATTCTGTCAGTAGCAAATGGATGCTAGGAGCTTCCTATATTATACAGTCGAGAAACCTATGTTATACATCTTTGTTGTAGCACAGATTAACTATATTGACCTATATTCCAGTAGACTGTATGTATAGCAATAAACTGAAAACAATGAGAAATGCAATGAGATTTCCTTAAAGAATATCACTATCCAGAAAGCCTTTGAGGGTATGGAGGAGCAACTACTGTGGGAACCTCTTAAACTCATGCTTTTTGATCAGATGGACAGGTGGAGATCATAGCCAGAGAGGCTTTTGCTGAGGCACAGTTGTTATGCTGATATGCCAACTGCAACCTATCTTGAGTGAAAGGTTTTTATGACCATAGCTCATGTCTTCATAAGCATTTACCTAATTTACTGCAAGGCCTTTTAGGTGGTGCTGCATTTGAGGACTACTGAGAAATTTCAATTGGTCCAAAATGCAGCAGCATAATTCTTGGCAAGTACCATACTTGTTGACATGACATCCATGTTTCACATCCTATAATATGTATCATTTTACTTGATGAAGAGTTCTCAAAACTCAAAAGCACTGCATGTTATTAATGTTAGTTTGGTTGGACTGAATGGTGGCAGGGTCTTCTACAGAAGCTGGCAGCTTTTCCTCATGGACCAATGCAATCACCACCTGGTTTTCTCCTCCAATGTAGGCATTAATCATGGACACTGAGGCCTAAAATAAACAATTCCCACAGACTAAATACAATTAAAAACTACAATGCTAGCTGCTGTCTAATCAATTAACTATACAGCCTAGACTGATATTAACAGATACCAAAGAGGCATCTGCTATATTTCATACAACAATTCACTTGCCTCTCAAATACAGGACTGCTTAGAAAAAACAGGCAGAGGTCTTTCCAATTTTTAAACAAAAGATTAAAATTGAAAAACTTGCAGACCAAAATCACATTAACATATGTATCTGTAAACTGCATTTTTATTAACAATAAAGTACAGTATCTTTCTTAGCTACATTTTTGATGGCTGATTTGAGTGCAATAAACAGTTCATATTCATGTAAGATCAGAACTTCAAAAAGGGCATTTCAGATAATTAATCACAAGTATGAACTCCTAAATTCTACCTCCCATAATACTTGTATTGGGTGATCCAATATACCTTAGAAGTGACACCATTTCTTAAAAACCTTTTCACTTTTAAAATCCTAGAACTGCAAACTTTCCATATTGCCACAAATGCCTACCTACTTTTCAACCTGAACAAGAGAACTTGATGATTTCTATTAAAGGATATACTGTTTGGACATCAATTGGAATGAGTATCTCTGGCAATTCCAAAGATAACCTCTGATAGTATCAGAAGTCTTAAGACATTTTGAGATCTGATTCATAAGACCGGAATGGGGAAAAAAATCTATGCACTTAAGCTGGTGATGCATTTCACCAGCACAGAAATGAGCAAGACCAGCCAGAATGAAAGGGTGTTGGGGGGGGGGGGGGGGGGGGGGGGATAACACCATAAAAGCATGTCCTGAATCATCTTCATATTCTAGGATAAAGTTGGGAAAGTGGATGGATGAAAGATGTGTTGGACCAGGGGTGTCAAACTTGCGGCCCACATGCATCATGTGCTGGCTCTGCCCCAGCCCAGTTTAGCGAAGGGGGAAAAAGTTATGATAGATCACGTGATGACACAAGTTTGACACCCCTGTGTTGGACAATAACAGTAACAATCCCTGATCATCTGTCACACTGCTTTAATCAAAGGTGTTTGGAGGACAGCAGGTTCTACATTGCTGCTGTTAGGAACAATTGGTTCAAAACATGTATATGATCTAAGTCTAAGATCTCAAATCAGCAAATCAAATTTGTAAAACCACTACTAAATCCATCTGTGTAGCAATTAAAATGTGAAATAAATTCAAATGTTTACACAGACTTACACTAGGAAAAAAATTGCAACAGATTCCTATATTTCAAAAAAGTCAAGCAGAAACTTCCAGAGCAAATTGTCATTGTAAAGACATATTCTAGACCAGTGTTTCTCAATCATGGCAACTTTAAGATGAGTTGATTTCAACTGTCAGAATTCCCTAACTCAGGGGTTCCCAACATTTTCTATACCCCGCACCCCTAGAACGCTTCTGATATATTCTTGTACCCCTTACAAAAGTAAATAATTATATGAATATAATTATGCATAATTATAATTTTGAAACTTCTAAACCCAGGTTTTTGCACTCCTGGTTGGGAACCCCTGCCCTTACTAGTGTGTTAGCTGGGGAAATTCTTGGAGTTGAAGTCCACATGTCTTAAAGTTGCCAAGGTTGAAAAACGGTGCTCTAGGTTCTCTTCTGAATTTCAACCTATTCTCCCATGCAAACAACTAAAATACTGCCAACTTCCAAGTATTGATCCCAGGGTTCAAAATAAGTGAATAGTGAAATCATTATTAACATCAATTACATCACTGCTACTTCTTTTACTATAGGTAGTCCTCAACTTATAACCATTTATTTAACACCTGTTCAAAGTTACAATGACACTGAAAAAAATGATTTACCAGTGACCCTTGCTCTAACTACCATGGTCATGTGATCAAAATTTAGGTACTTAGCAACCAGCATGTATTTACAACTGTTGCACAACCCCATGGACATATGAACATCATCTGCCACCTTCCAAACTTGTTTCTGTTGATGAGGAAAGCTGGATTCCCTTAGCAATGGCAATAATTCATTTAACAACCATGGAAAAAAGTTGTAGCATCAGGCAAGACTCGTTTAACCATAGCTTTCCTTAGCAACAGAAATTATAGTCTCAATTTGTGATTGTAAATCAAGGATTATCTGTTGCTAAGCTCCTGAATTTTGATGAATTATCTGACAGGTTGGATTTTAACTCTCGTCTGTTGCCACAGGCAATATATTTTAAGAACTGCATATTGTGGGTCCACCTCTATCAGAATGTAATTCATATAAACATCAGATATATTTGTGAATATTGACTACTTAATGCTAAGCAGTAGACCTGATAACGTTAAATGCTTAGGGAATTTAAGAGTTGATTATTCATTTGAGGAAAAGAATGCTCCACTGATACCAGATATGACTCATATATTTTATATATGGAAGTGCAGTCTCATATATTGCCATGTGTAAATGTCATTAACAGACTTTTCAAAAAAATAACGCAAAGTAAATATAAATCAAAGCAAATGAAAGGCAGAATTGTCTCCCCAAATATCAGTTTTGCCTACATGACCAATACAGCCTTTGTGACTTTTTGTGTCCAGAAAATGATTTACTGAAATCCTAGCGAAGGGGTAGCTATGTTGCAGGCAAATCTGCAACAAAAATGGAAAATTTTCATGTATGACAAGCTAAATTGTAATTGTAACTCTGCCAATCCTAAAAGCTTCTGGTGACTATTTTAATAGTTTATATTTTACAATTATGCACAACTGGAGTATCTAAACACTTCATAATGGAATTAATCTTTTCATCAAAATAGGGTATTTCCTTTCGAGTAGTAGCTCTTTTAGTAATCTACAACTATTTATCCTTCAATATAGCATACAAACTACTGTATCAGATAGTATTGATGACAGCAAGCTAATTTAAGTAAGACTCTTTAACCTCTACTATTATCTCTGCTTGGGGTGATGGAATTGAGAATTCCAAGTTTTATTTTGTTACAAGAAAAAACCCGTTTACTCCAAACCAACCTGTCAGTTTAGAGGCTGATTAATAATACCAAACAAAATCTTTGATATTGTAAATTTTATTAGCCACCTAAACCTGCAACGTATCTCTAAACAAAAACAGGAGCTGATTGTGCCATAGCATAGTAAAGCATTATGCAGTTTACAGAATCCAATGATACCTTACATAAAATTATTTCTAACTATCTAAGTAATGATTTATACAAGAATTAGTGACAGTTATCTCCGGCTTATTAAAATGGGAATATTTCACGTTTTGAAATTGCTGCCGAAGGTGAGACAGCCTATTAAGAATCCCATTCATGGAAGTTTTCTTTTGAAAGACCTACAAGGGAAGGCATCCTTTAGAAATTAAATAACAAGGTGCAATAGTTTCTTCTGCTTTTTCTAAACAAATATTTGGATTGCAATCCAAGAACTTTCCTGCTCGTGCTAAGCGTTTTATTTGACCTCATGGGAAAAGGAAGGGGAAAGAGAGAACGGTAACGTGTAAGAGAACATTTGAAGGGAAGAGAAAGTTAAGGGCAATCACCAGGTAAGCAGGTGAGTTTTAAAAGGAGCCGTTAAGGGGTCAACGGCCGGCAGCGCGGACCATCCGGTCACAAGCAGCTACACGGACGCCAACTGCGGCCTGGCTGGTCAGGATGCCGCTCCCCCGCGCTAGCCACTTCAGCCTTCCCGGTCAGGTTACAAAACACGAGAAACGCCGTGCTCTGGGAGCCAAGAAAGGCACCAGTTCCCAGCCAAAGGAAACAGCCAGCAAAAGCCTCCACTCTCGGTGAATCCCTGCGAGCCAAGGCCGGCGCACAACCCCGAGGAGCTCTCCTGAAATGCCAGGTGGGGGCGGCGCTAGGAGAGGAGCAGCGCCAGGCCGGGCCTACGGGAACCGCCGCCTTTAGCAGGCGGGCACGGCGGGAAAGGCGGAGCGGCCCAGAGGCGCTCCTTCCTCCAGAGCCAGCCAGCCTTCCCGTTCCCCCTCCACCAGCTATCGCTGCCTACCAGCCGGCTGCCCTCCAGGCCCGGGCCGCAGCCGCTACCACCACCGCCGCTTCCCCCTCCTGCTCGACGACAAAATGGCGGCGGCAGGAAGTATCATCAGCACCCGCCCCGCCCAGGCTCCCTCACTGCGCCACCCGCGCACTAGACCGGACTCCCCGGCGCCGAGAGTCTCCTCTCTTTCGGCGCACGGACGGAGATCTACCCCCGGCGCGCAGCCATCCGGATCAGCCGGCAAAGGCGGGAAGCGCTCTGGAAACGGGAGTCCGACTTCCTAAGCGGGTACGCGCTGAGGACACAGACACGCTTACGATAATCACGTATCCTATAGGGGGAAAACGACGACGCTCTTACGCAAACTCCGCATCCTCTCCAAGCCCTCTTCAGCAGCTACCGCAATCCGCGTAACCGTGCAAAATACCAAATCGACTACCACGCAATCGCTCCCGCATACAATGCGTCCGGTAGCTGCGAAATGTGCATAAAGACAGACAGAGAAAATGTTCTTTCCACCCTAGGAAAACCCCCATCACCAAACGGCGCAGATTCAAAAGACCTTTGCGCAATAGGCCCCGGCGCAAAATACGTAATCCGCCTGACGCAACGGTCACATTACGCAATGCGGGTTACGCCGGCAAGGCAACGTAATTACCCAAGGAGAATACCAACCTCCGCAGCCTCTCCCGGCCCGGCCCAGCTCTTACCTGATACCAAACGATAAACCGCAAGCAGGCTGTGTTGCCACCAATCTTCTTATCGGGGCAAATACCGTATAGCACCGTCCGCAGACAAAGCTCCACACTCCTCCCGGAGGGCCGAGTACCTCAAGAAAAAAAACGACTAAAGCAGATCGAGCGACGGGCAGCGGGACCAGCAACGGCGGCACTACGCTGACCTCACCGCGCAGCGCGTTACGTCATCACGCAGCAAGCCCCGCCTCGCGTAAAACAGAGGACTTCGAATTCTCAGACACGCCTCTTGAATCGAACGGCGGTGGGACTGGCGAGGAGAGTGAAATTGCTTTCATTTATGCGACAGGACTTGGGAGCGAGTGGGAAGTAGGCTGGATGACGCCTCCGTTTTTAAAAGATCCCCATTGCTAAGGACACTGCCTTTACTTCAATAATGTCACAGTTACTTCAATAATGTTATTACTCTTAGCTTTCTCTCCAGCACCCCAAGAAGCCGGATGATCAAGGTTCCTCTCCCGCTTGCCAAGATGCAGCATTCCAGATCGGTCCATTTGTGAGCGCCACATCAGAGCGACATCCGAATTCACGTGTCGCCGCTTTGTCTGAAGGGTTTTAAGGTGACACCACACCAACTTTCATCACAGCCCTCTGCTGCTTCCGAGCTCAGCAAACTCTGGCTTTTTCGATTGAGCTCTCAGTGATGATTCACTTTACACACACACACACCAAAAGCGGGGCTCTCAGATCCGACCTGCAAAAAAAATAAAATAAAATAAAAATCAGGACTACCGCTAGATGGATTCGCGGGGTTTTGTTTTGGTTTTTTAAATCTTTCTGCTGCCCTCTAGTGATGCCTTCAGTTTTTTTGCTCTCCGCCTCTGAAGATCCGACCGAGTATAAGACACGGAAGCGCGTCGCTAGTGCACATAGACTCAAACAAGCCTTCCCGCCGTGCAAATGAACTGATTTGCCGGAAAACTCTGAGTCTGTCCCAAAGGTGTTTTTTCAAGAGGCAACTGGGCTTTCTCGCTTTTCTTTGAAGAAGTTTCGCTTCTCATCCAAGAAGCTTCACGAAACGTCTCCAAAGAAAAGCGAGAAAGTCCAGTTGCCTCTTGAAAAAGCACCTTTGGGACAACCATGACCTGGATGTCCGAGAATCTCTATCCACATACTCCGAATATGAGGAAGCAATGCCCGTTAGAGCGGTTGCTTGTAAACCTCTCTCTCTCCTCACCTCCTTCTCCACAGACCGAAGGTTGGCCTCCCAAACGTTCCTCTTGCTTCAGCACCTTATGAGAAAAGAGCCTCCGTGTAGTAAAGGACGCCCTCGCCGTCCCCTCGCTCAAGCCTCGGCGCACAGAGAGAGCGGTAGGAGCGGCCTTGTTCGCGCCAAGGACTTTTAACCATCCAGGCATGCTTGCCTCCCAGCCTCCGGGGCTGTGGCGCAAATGACGAGCGGCCGCCTTGGAGCGGAAGCTTTGCAAGAGCGGGCAAGGAAAACGACGCCAGCTTTCTCCTTGACAAGTTTAGATTAAATGGAATTAGGAGGATTGCGAAGTGCTGGCCGACCGACCGCCTTCCATTGCTCTACTCTCCATAGAAGGGAGAGGTGGAGGCCCGGTTACCGTTACCACGAATCACTCGTGGTGCCAGTTCGTAAGCATGCCTTGATATCCAGTACAGGTAGTCTTCAGTTTACGATCACTATTGAGCCCAACATTTCTGTTGCTAAGTGAGACGTTAAGTTAGTTTTGCCCCATTTCACGATCTTTCTTGTCACAGTTGTTAAATGAATTACTGCAGTTGTTAAATTAGTGACTTGCTTGTTAAGTGAATTTGGCTCCTCTGCTTTCCTTTGCTTGTCAGAAGGTGGTGTAGGAAGCCCCACCTCCCCAGATTAAAATATAGCAATAGCACTTAGATTTATAAACCGCTTTACAGTGCTATACAGCCCTCTCTAAGCCATTTACAGAGTCAGCATATTGCTCCCCACAATTTTGGCTCCTCATTTTACCCACCTCGGAAGAATGGAAGGCTAAGACAACCTTGAGCCTGGTGAGATTTGAACTGCCAAATTGCAGGCAGCCTGCAGTCAGCAGAAATATTCTTTATTCTTAATATTAAATATTAAAGAGAAGCAGAATATATTTCCTCAAAGGAGAAATGGAGAAACATGCTCTTAAAGGCAGAAAGCAGCCCCAGTTTCCTGCAGAGTAAAACAGCCTCCAGCAGATGCCTGAAGTTTTTACAGATGGATATTTTGTGCTCATTCAGAAGACAGAGCCAATCTATTCACAAACAATATACCTTCAGCTTCAGCTGATGGGATTAAAATTTACATTTCCCACTCAAATTCTAAGAACAGGAGATGACCTTTAGGACATAATAAGATTAACCCACCACCATTAGAATAGCAAAAGACACAAGGCTCACTACATTGTACAACCCCCTAGAGCAGAACCCTATATAAAATCCATCCATTCCTAAACCAAGGAGTCAACCACCCCAGAAACATGTTTCCGTCAATGAAGGTTCTGCAATCCAAATAAACTGTCAGCCAGTCAGCCTCCATTTTATTTTTAGCACTTTTCTCCTGGCTTGGAACTGGACCGGATTTTTCTTCTAACAGTGGCAAACGGTGATCACATAACCCTGGAACACTGCAACAGTCTTGAGTAAATTGCCAAGCATCTGAATTCGCGTGATTATGGGGAGGCTGCAATGGCCTTTAAATGTGAAAAACCGTCATAAATCACTTTTTTCAGTGCCATTGCAACATTGAACGGACACTAAATGAACTGTTGTATGTCGAGGACTACTTATAACTCCAGCACTCTCTGACATCATTTTTTACTCCAGATGATGAATGAGGATTTATTTTGCTTCCATTGTCTGCTTTAATAGCACATCCGGATTAACTAAATGGATGTGGAGAGAGACTAGTGAAAGTATAGCAGTCAGAAGCATGGTACTGGCAGAGTTATTAGCTGCCCAACTATCGTTCATCCAAGGTTTATTTATCTGGGACCTTTTCCAAATAAGACATAGTGCTCTGGAAGCAGCATGTACTGTGCAGAAATAAATTACATAAAACAAGTTACTTTGGTGTTCTCACTACAGTATAAATATTCTATTGAATAGTAATGCTTGTATAAAGCAATCAATCAGTTGCAGAGAAAATCGGAATGCCTGTGGGCAACAGACAAAAAATTGTATTTATAGGCCTAGATTAATAGAACATCAATATTCCTCTGGAATTTGCCTATTCATAATTTTTTTAAGAATACCTTATGCATCTGTATAATAGTACCCTGTTTCCACCCAAATAAGACATCCCCTGAAAATAAGCCCAATCAGGCACATGGCAATAAGGCCAAGTGCTTATTTCAGGGTTCAAAAAAAATATAAGACAGAGTCTTATTTTCGGCGAAACATGGTACAGATAGACCTCAACTTTCAACTATTCAGTTAATGACTGAAGTTACAAAGGCACTAAAAAAAATGATACAAGCAGTCTTCACACTTACAACCATTGTAGCATCCCCACAATCATGTGATCAAAATTTGTAAGCTTGGCAACCAGCATGTATTTAAAACAGCTACAGCATCCTGGGTTCACGTCATCATTTGCAAACAAAGTCAATGGAGGAAGCTGGATTCCTTTAATGACCACATGATTCAGTTAAGCAGGGATTTGCTTAACAACAGTGATAAAAAAGATGATAAAACCAGGCACAATTCACATAACATTAGTCATCTGTTTTCCATCTTTATTAAATACTACAAGGTACACAAATGTATTTATAATGGTTCTTAAAAACTAACTTACTTTATTACTTTACAAATACTTCACTACCTCCAATGTGATTATTACTGTATTCAGCAAGCAAACTTCCATTTCACATTACCATAATGCAAACATTCTAAAACTCACATACATTCTTACCATTAAGCAAGGAATGCTGCATGTAGGATAGGAATGACTGAGATCTACTCATATCGTATAAAAAGCGTTATGTAAAAAATATGTTTTCCAAATATCACTTCCCTGTATAATTTTTGTTACTTTTTTAAAGTTCATGTTCTGTGGGAAGATTTGAACCTGGCATACAAACTTTTAAATATATGTCTATGGAGCTTCTCAGTCATCCAGGTTGTCCCAAAGGTGCTTTTTTCCAGAGGCAACTGGACTTTCTGGTTTTTATTTGAAGACGTTTCGACTCTCACTGAAGAAGCTTCTTGGATGAGAAGCAAAATGTCTTCAAAGAAAAACCAGAAAGTCCAGTTGCCTCTGGAAAAAATTTTAACTAATGTTTTACCGAGAAGAAAGAGTAGCTCAATCGTTAACTCTTAGTTTTAATTGAAAAAAACATTTATAAAATTCAGCTGTAACATTTATTAACCATAATCACTGAACCTGAACCCTGAAATATGAAAGAAATAGTACTGGATCCTTCAAGTTTGAATTAACTACAAATGGGATGTAGAATGAGACCCAACAAAATTCCAGAATCATACAAGTTGGAAGGAATCATGTACTACAGAGCCTGTAGTACAGTGGTTTAAAGCACCCTGTTATTAACATCTATTAACATCTGCTGCCTGCAATTACTGCAAGTTCGAATCCCACCAGGCTCAAGGTTGACTCAGCCTTCCATCCTTTCTAAGGTGGGTAAAATGAGGACCCAGATTGTGGGGGCAATAAGCTGACTTTGTATAAATATACAAAAGTATGAAGGCTATTGCTTAACGCGCTGTAAGCCGCCCTGAGTCTCCGGAGAAGGGCGGCATATAAATCAAATTAAAAAAAAAATTTAGACTATGTAGACCCATATCCTGCTCAGTGTAGGAATCCAGATTAAAGCATCTTGTTTCAATGTTACTTGTAGATATCTTAAAACTTGTCTACCACCAATCTGGATAACTGGGTGCAGTTGAATTGCTGTTATTGCTGGATGTGTGTATACTTTTTCTAATATTCTATAGCAGTGGTTCTCAACTTTTTCTCCACCACAGAGCTCCTTTAAATACCTTTTGTGGCCACAGACCATGGCCATGGACCACCAAGACTTAACTCAATATTTAAGTCTTAACATTTCTTCAAGCCTTCGTGGACCCCCTATGATGACATTGTGCCTCCATGGGGGTCCACGGACCATAGGTTGGAACCACTGTTCTATAGGAATCATGTAGCTTATATGTACACATAGATATACAAATTGCCATCTTGCATTCTGAAATGAAAGAAGAGGACTTGATCGTCTAAATGATAACCATTCAGGTGTTTGAAATGTACTAATATCTGCTCAGACATTTTTTTCTCAAAGCTAAGCATGTACACCTTTCAATTTCTCTTTAGAAAAGTTAGGTTTATAATCCCTAAATTACCCTGCGTTTACTTTTGAAGTCCAAATGTTTAATTATGCTGAGTTTTGTTTCAGCATGATGTTGTAAATTTCTGCTACTGGTTTCCGCGACTATGCCTTTCCTATTGATTAGTATTAAATCAGAGAGAACTGATTTGTGTGGGGTTTTTTTATTTAAAAGAAGCAGTTTATTTATTCTGTTAATTTGCGGAATTCTGGTCAATGACCACAATGAAGAACTAACTAAATGACTGGTTTTCTTAGTTTTCTTGTGGAGAGGAGAGTTATCTGCAAGAAAGCAGACAAGTTCTACATCTACACATTTAAGCTCAACTCCCTTTTTTGGAAAATGTGTGGATGTAGCACATCCATTGTGGAAAATGGAGGCACATCTGCTAACTGAAGCAGATGAATAAATAGTACATCCTCAAAATCTTTGGGGGTTGCAAGTGCAGAAGACGGTTCTGTAATATTTAAAAAATCCACTAAGCAGGTCTGTCAAACTGGCGCCCATGGGTTGGATGCATCATGTACAGGCCACACCCACTCCGGTTCCACAAAGGCAAAAAATGTCACGATACGTCATGTGACATGATTTTGACACCCGTGCATTAGCACAAAGTTGAATTCTAAACACTTAACATTATTTTTTCCAACATCCAAGTTGATCCTTAGCTCTTTCGATTTCACAATTCTGTGACTGGTTTCATTTTTATCACCAGAACTACAGAATTAAGGCAAATGTCATAAATTAACACCAATGTCACAAATTAACAAGTCAATATATTTGCAAAAGCCTTCTCGAACAGAAAATCTCTAAACGTTTTCCATTGTGACTCTTTTAGCTATCCTTATCTTTTTCTCCAGTAGTTTTGCTTCCTCTTCTACAAACATATCGGAAGAAAATGTTACCTAACCAGTATAGTAACAAATCTGTGGGTTTGTGGTGTAGTTTTCAGTAGCACATGACTATGAGCAGACAGTTTGAAACTGTAGCTCAAAATATATGGAATAATCACATGATACATCCTAATTCACTCACTATGTCTGTAAATGAAAGTTTGCAAATCTTGATGAAAATCACATTTATTGTGAGGAACTTCTTTATACTGAGTCTATGTCTGGAAACAATAATGAACAGAAAAACACCTATATTAAGCAATATACATGCAACTCTTTCAGAAATGTGATGACATAAGAACATTGTTTCAGATATAAAACAGGGAAATTTACCTGTTGTTATACAAAATACTTGCCAAACAGAATATTGAAGGAATGTTCCATTCTCATGGAAAGTGATAGATAGAACATACCATTTTCCAAATTCCATCAGGAGAGGGAATTTTTTCATAAGGATTCTGTCCTGGGCCAAGTACTTTTCAGTATTTTCATAAAGTAGTTAAAAGAGGGGATAGAATTATGCCCAACAAATTTGCATATGATACAATGCTGGGATATCAGAAGCAAAGTTCAAAGTTTAAAAGGATTTTGATAGTCTTGAACACTGGACCCTTCTAACAAAACACAATTAATTGGCAAGAAATGTAGGGCTGTGAGCTTGGATAGGAAAAACTTGATGCAAGCTACAACATAGGAAACATCTGGGTGTCCTAGTACACCACAGTTTAAGTATGAGTCAGTAATATGTGACAGAGGTGCTAAAATGTCTAGCAGTATTAACATATGAGATCGCTGGACGTCAGTTTTCTATACTGACTGATCAGATCATACCTGGAATACTATACCCAATTTTTATCATCATAATACAAGAAAATGCTGAACTGGAAAGAGTGGCGTGAAGATGGTGAGGGGCTTAAAAACTGAGTATGTTGAGCCTAAAGAAGTCTGAAGAATGTTCCCTCCATTAGTAGATCAGACCAAAGGATAAACTCCACAGGAAGATATAACTATACAGGTAGCTGTCAGGGGATGATGGCAATTGGACCTGAAATTTCCATCGCGAAGCAACACGGTCATAAAGTACAATGTCATGTCATTATGGCAGTTCTAAGATTGCAGTTAGTCCTGCTTGCAGTCATTAAGCGAGGACCATATGGGTTGTTGACCAAGGGACTCACTTGACTGCAACTTCTGACTTCCTGCTGGCAGAGAACATTGAAAATTGTGGCCATGCAATAGTGAGGACACTGCAATGACTGCAACTACAAGGATCCATTTTAAGTACCATTCACTCAGTGCCATCCTAACTGAACAGTGGTCAAATGAATGGTTGTAACTTGAGGACTATCTGTACTTTGTTGAGATAAGTAATATCAAAACCTTGCATATGTGATTGTGTTATCCCTCCTCTCCTTTTACCCCAATGAATCGAGGAGATGTTTCCACTTCCAAATATTACCTTGCTTCTTAGAACTTAATATGTTTCAGCCTTCTTTGACTACAGGAAGACACAATAGCAATTTCCCAATACTTGGTGCTGTCACAGGGAAAAGGATATGGATGTATCATCCATATCTCATAAGGTAAGAACAAAACAAACAGGTGAAAGCTTTACAAAGTTAATCTTGAAATTAGAAGGAATTTCCTGAAAGCAACATTAAGCAATGGAACAGTCTGCTTTCTGGAGTCATGGGTTTCAAGTCATCATGGCAGGTTTTCAAGCAGTGTTTGGAAAGCCATTTATCTGGGATAGTATGAGGATTCTTGTCTTGGGCAAGGCACTGGAATACATCTCCACGGTCTTTCCAAATTCTGACTATTGTGCATGTATCTGAAGTAAATCAATCAGTGGTGGGATTCAAATATTTTTACTGCTTCTGTGGGCATGGCTTGATGGGCGTGGCAGGGGAAGGATACTGTAAAATCTCCATTCCCACCCTACTCCAGGGGAAGGTTACTGCAAAATCCCCATTTCCTCCCAATCAGCTGGGACTCGGGAGGCAGAAAGTAGATGGGGGTGGGGCCAGTCAGAGGTGGTATTTACCGGTGCTCCAAACTACTCAAAATTTCCACTACCGGTTCTCCATAACTGGTCAGAACCTGATGAATACCACCTCTGAAATTGATCAATAAAAACTTATGCAATTAGCAGTTTGTTATTCATTTAGTAGCTATGTGACTGTTTTGCTTGCAGAAAATTAACATGGGCTCCCCAGCTGGAAATTACACACAAATTTGGAAACTTCTGCCCACAAAGCACATGTTCTGCTAAATCGTTTAAGTTATAGCACATCAGCCATGTGTATAGTGTATAGAGTCTGTGGTTTATTCTATAAAGTTTGATTAACAAGTCACTTAGTACAATGAGCACTCATGAAATGCAAAGAAAAATGTTTATGGCCAACAGTAGGTATTTTAATTCCAGGCTATCAACAGTTCTGAATGATCTTACTAACAAATGTTGATGGAAACCGGATAGTTTATTTTACAAGCTGTTGTGAATGGAAACCAATGCATTTGGGTAGTCACACATTCGATAACTACGTAAGACCTCATTCCCATGCCATCCTTGGTTCTTGTTTTATGCATAGTTGGATTGTCTAATCAGGGACATGGGCAGAATATAAATATATGAAATAAAATAAATAAAACTTCAAAATAGGGCACTTTTGTGGAGCTTTATATGATCTTAGTGAACATCTACATTTTTTCATAGCAACTGGATAGAATGTAAAGATTCCTCTGCCCATTTTGAATATACAACTACTGACAAAAGAAAAATGCTTAGAAATCATTTAAAAACATGTGATTTAGGTACGGTCAAAATTTAGGAGCATAGTAATGCAATGCATTTAAAATCATTTATGTGCAGGAAAAAACCATAAAACAATATTGTTAGAGAATATTTTTGTCTATGTTTTTTTTCTCATAAAAAGTTGAAATTGCTATTATCCTATATGATTAATACAAAAATTTGACCTGGAATTAATATTTATTCAGCTTTTTATACACTATCAGAAAAGTTTATTTCTTTTATCTAATAGCTCTGTCATTTTGAAATAAGAAAAGAAGTCTGCACCCTGAACTACAACAGTCAATTCAGGTCTTTTAGCTTGAGTTTTCAGTGCCTGTTTTGGAGCTAATTAAACTAACACCAGACAGTAATGTTCCATGTTGGAAGTTTATTTAATTGCTAATTCAACAAAAGAAGAGTGTTCATTCTATTTTCAAATGCTATGCTACAAGCATCAATCATAACAATTTATCTATGTTTTACTGCCCTTGATATTGCTTCATTATTCCTGGCCTGGAGCAGTTTTTGGCAATCTACTCTCTGAATAATACCTCTCTGACAGATTTTGGGAGACAAGAGGGAAGTGAGACTGCAGTTTTGCTATAAAATTCCTCCTCGTGTATGCTTCTCTATCAACATAATGAAGAAGCACCAGTTTATCATTCCCTGTACAACTTCTGAAATAATCCACAGCATAAACGACAACTCAAGTGTGATATACAGTAAGTTTGTGCTTAACATTTTGTATATAATTACAGATACTATTTTTCATGCAATACTGCAAACTGGATAAATGACATTAACAGTCGTTATGGCAGCAAATTCTTTTTCCAGAAACTTAAATGAATAATCAACTTTACCCGGGGGGGGGGGGGGATTAAAGACATTTAACATCCACTCCCTCCCTAATAAGAAGGTTAATTCTGTTTTCAAAATGAAGCCATATTTCCTTTTTGCATCGGAAAGTGAAAGCCAAAAGGATTTCAATATCAACACATTTATTTATTTCTATTATTTCTATTTGTTCTAAATGCAGGAAGGTATCAATTTACAGCTAAGGAACCTGATCAGCTTGCCAATTTCTATCTTATTCACAATAACAGTACGAGACTGTTTCCCGTACAGATAGATGAATCCTTTGCTTCAGACAAAAACAAAGCTGGCAACAATTCAGGAATATACATCAAAAGATTATGAAGAGGAAGTACTGAAAAGATTATATAGCAAAGCAGGAAAAACACCTCCACACAATCATTCCATTGGTCATTCTTGAGACAACTCTGTATTTGTTACCCCCACAGGATCCTCCTCAATACTGCTGCTTTCAGCTGTTATTATCTCAGCGGCGTTTTCCTTCTCTTCCTCCACAAACTGCTCCTTTTCCACTTGGACTTCTTCGACTTTCTCGTCAAGATTTTCTTGAGGAGGTACTTCTGCTGTTTCTGATATGCCTGCTCTCTCTTCTGCCTGTTCTTCCTTCACGTCAGTTTCTCCTTTGGAAAAACCTGTAGCAGAGCAAGGTGCTTCATCTTCTTCTGGTTTACTAGATTCACTGACTTCACTGGTTTCGATCACCTCCCCAGTATTCTCTTTTTTCTCTACAGTAGCACTTTCCTTTTCACCTTCAGCACCTTCTAAAACTTCAGATTCTTCAACATCTTGGTCAATACTTTCATCTGTAAATGGATCATCACCCTGATGAAGGGAGGAAGTACAATGTATCAGTGTTTAACCATCTGATCTTGTCTTAGAGACTCTCAGACCTAGAACATAGAAGTTTGAGACTGAATGTTTGAAAAGTGAGCATCTATTTCAGTGCAGAAGGGCTCCTTCTGTTTCAAATTACCCAATTTCTATATTTTATTCAAGGTTTTTTTTACGTATCATTGTTGGCCACTAAACATCCTGAGACTGGCTAAGTCTCCGACTTACAGTAGGAAGAAAGGACTCCAATGAGTTCACTATGGATTTATATGGGCAATTTTACAATAAATGGAGTAAATATTTGGTAAAATACAGTACTTGTGACCTCTGAAGAGTATTCATTTCTCAAATTACTTTTAGAGCATACAATTTAGGGGCAGAAACTCCAATCTTTAAGAAATGGTCAGTTTTATTCAACAGCCAACAAGTCGGCTCTCTTAGATCCTATTAGCAAAGTCCAGCATTGACTCAGAGCTATAATTAATAATGGATACTTACAGATTTCAGTGGTATTATTAAGTAGATTACTTTCTGTCCAAGAACACTCTGTGACAACTGTACTGGGAATTGTACATATAGAAGCCATGCTAATTTTATTCAGATTGAGGTCAGGTTTTGGCACTGTCTACCACAGGAACAGAGCTTTGGTTCTAAAGAGGATTTTAGTTCTTTAATAAAGAAAATACCATATGAAAGCATCAGGCATACACTAATGATATGCCTGCCCGTACCACGATAGTATCCAAAATCACTATGTTCCCTATTCCCCATCCTTGTAATTCTTCTCTAACGTGTACTACAAATAGCAGGAGCATGCTAAGGGCAGAATCTAGTCAATTACATGATCACATAGAAGCAACAATTTCTGAACTCCTATTTTCATGGGGACAGTAAGTGAAGAGTCCCATGCCTCTCTGTATCCAATGAATCCCACCCACAAAACTGGGCTAAATAATACAGTAATGATTCCTGTATCCAAAAATTAAGAATCTATGATCCAGCAGGATCAAATTCAGACCTGACTGCTTCCATGAAAGAAGATTCATGCATATGTAACACAAATAGCACCATCTTCTTTGGCTGAAAAATCAGCCAACCGGCCTTATTTATTGATATTCTGGACTTTTTAAAGAGCATTAGGCTCTACCCTGCAATTTGGATTTGTCCATTAATTGCTATTAAAGAAAATGGGTAGAGGGATTCAGAGTCCCAGACTGGTGGAGACTCACAGGCTTCCTCAGGAAGGGCAAGGTGCCATCATCCTTTAGGACAGGAAGCATTAGGTTAGTATTCAAGACTCATCTCTTGATGTCAACAATCTCACCCTGCCTTCAGCCTTCCTTTCATGGGGAAGGTGATGAGAAGTGTTTTGATGGGGCATCTCTGGCATTACCTGGAATCCTCAGATTTCCTTCACCCCTTTCAGCTTGGTTTTGCACCTGGGTATGGTACGGAGACAGTGCTGGGTGGGTCGAAGATCTCCTCCTGCTGATGGACAAAGGTCAGGGGTCCATGCTGATTCTGTTAGACCTGTCGGCAGCCTTTGATACTGTTGATCATGAGGTGTTGCTGAGGCACCTGCGGACCCTAGCAGGGGTAGACGGAGTTGCGCTTGAGTGGTTCCATTTTTTTCCTCCGAGAGATCCCAGAGGGTGGCACTGGGCAACTGCTCATCTGCCCCAGGGCTCTCTCATGTGAGCTACCGCAGGGTTTATTTTGTCACCCCTCTTGTTCAACGTGTATGAGAGGCCGCTAAGGGAAGACAGCCTCAATATAAGGGCCATCAGTACTAATAAGAGGCTGATGTTCTCAGCTCAAAGTCTCTTTCAATGGACCCAGAGAGCAGTGTCTCAATTTTGCTAGTGCTTGCCTAGCAGGAACGAGTTAATTGGCAGGTGGTCAGTCTGAGTAAGACCAAAGTGTTGCCAGTGGGAGGGGATGCAGACACACAAGACCCCATGATTCGTGTTTGCCAAAAGAGGGTCCCTGTTGAATCTTGGATTGCTCCTGGATTCCCAGGATATAGTAGCAGCCAAACTTGCTTTTCATCTTCACTTGGAGAGACGATTGCAATCTTTCCTCTCAGAAGTGGAAGTCATCAATTATCTATGACTAGGTATGCTACATAAGAAAACCCTTGATGGTCACCAGACGTTTTTGCATGACATGCAAGTGCCCATCTAGGCATGCACTCTTTCCATCATGGGTTTATCACACTCCTGCTTTGGAGACTGTACTGTCTTTTCAATTCTTAGCAAGGCAAAATGCTAAACTGACCATGACCCACAGAGCCATATGCAAATATTTTTGTCACCTAATATATCAGTGTCTAACAGTTGAGATTGGCTACGCTGATGTCAATTATTTCCATACAGGATTTTTGGGAATACAGGGAAATAAATGCTTTGACTTTGGAATGCTGGAAGATCAAAGCAGAGCTATTTCTTTCAAGAAAGATCATTCCTTGCCATAAGCAAGAAACCCAGTATTTTATCCACAAACAAAAATACTTCAAGCAGTGCTGATTTTGGGCACTAAGTTCCCATTCAGGGTTTTACTATACTGTTCTCGTCAGATTTAATTTTAATTCCTTCATCACCACTTCTTAACAGCTAAAGACTTCTTATACATTTTCTGCTAATCATTAGAATAAGTATCCAACTTATCCAACGTATCTGGAAAAAAGTTAATTCCATGCTATTTCTAGGTTCAGACTATGCATAATTGGACAAGTAGCATTGTTTCTTCATTTTATATGAAAGTTACATGCGGCATACTCAGTAACTAATAAAATGCTCAGTCAAGATCAAACTGGAGTTTCTGCTCCACTGCTCTGACAGAAGTTGGACTGAGCAGCAAATATCCGGCTTTCTTACCTTGAGGTACTTTTCTAGCATTTTCACAATGTGCTTGCTATTTAAGACACTTTTAGCAACATGAAAACTAGCCTTCTTGAAATGTTCAGCAGCCGTCTGAAAAGAACACATAAAATGTATAAGTAATTCTGAGATTAAGTACAAAATAAACATGAGATTGCCATGAAAAATTGCAAATATTTAAGATTAAAAACAGTCCCTAAATTCTTTTTATTAAACTCTTTGGGTTTTGGCCGACACAGTTACATAGGACTCAGTCTAGAGATCTATAGTTTCCCTTATACAACCTTGTTTTTAAGGTAGAGCAAGATAAAACAATTTTTTTCCTGCAGCTTGCCTTGTCCTATGAAGCCCCACTATACTTTTCCTAGTCTGTTCCAATTTGGAGAAAATTAACCAAAATCATTTTCCTTCAACAGACCCTCAAGTAGATTTCATTTCCTTTCATGTCTAGAAAACATTCTCCGCTCATGGAAGTATTTTCAAACCATGTTAATCAAAATCTTTATAAAACTTGAATACAGAACAGGAAATTAAAATATGATTGCACAAATGTCTCTGTTAAAGTGGATTCATACCACCTACTAGTGAAAAAAGTGATACTATATTTCTACAATTCTTCAAACCATTTATTTTTCAAAAACTTTCTTAAGTCTATAAATCATAAACTGTCTTTTTCCTTCCTGTAGTAAGAATGATTTATATCAGGTCCATTAACGGCATTGCTTCTCTCATTTTTTTATCAGTCTGGGTTAAAACCACTAATAATCATAATTTAGTTTAATAGCAAAAAAAGTCAAACTTAATGCATCTGAAAAATGAAAGGAGCCCTTACACTATTGAAATATTTCTATAGTATTCATCGTTTTTACTTAAATTGAAAAGTGTCTGTCACTCTATAAAGAGGACTGGCAGTACTGCGAACACAAGCATAAGTATCTGATTTTGAACCTTACATTAAGCTCTGATTTTTATACAGCAGGTTTGTTGGTATCAAACTGGAACTATCACACAAACAATAGTGAAAGTACACACCTTTGACATTTTAAACATATTTTCACATATTTTAACATACAAGCATTTTATGTTAATTTCAACATTAATTTAAAAAAAAACAAATGCAAATTTTACATGTGGAAAAAGTATATATGCCCCTATCACCCTCCTCAAATATGAATCAAGTGCATCAAATTAGGTGCAAATGATTAGAAATAATTCGTAATGATCTGGAAGGAACCTGTCTTAGTTAAACCTCAGACGTTTAGTCTGATTTGCTCTTTTTTGCTGAAGTGGATGGTCCAACTTGGTCTAGATGAAAAGTGCTCTCTAAGACTTTTAGAAAGAAGTTTAGAGAAGTCTTTGAGTCTGGAAAGGGATTTTAAAAGATCACCAAACAATTGGATAGCAATCATCCTACTATTTGGAAGATCTACAAGAGGATAGGTTTTCAAAGAACTGCCACTTGCCGAGGCCAGGTGGTTCCAGCAAATTCAACCCAAGAGCAGAATGCCAGATGCTGAAGGAAGTTGCTAAGAACTCCAGAATTTTGCCATCTGACCTTTCAGTTAAACCTTGCCACTACTTTTGGATTTTGGGTTTGCCTAGTCTAAAGAAAAAAAAAGAAAAGAAGAATTAGCAGTGACATGATAGCAGTATTCCAGTATTTGAGGGGCTGCCACAAAGAAGAGGGCAGCCCCTCAAAAAGCACCGGAGGGCAGGACAAGAAACAATGGTTGGAAAATAATCAAAGAGAGAAGCAATCTGGAATAAAGGAGAAAGTTCCTAACAGTGAAGACAATTAACCAGTGGAACACTTTGCCTTCAGAAATCATGGGCACTCCATCACTGGAGGTTTTTAAGAAGAGATTAGACCAGTGTTGGCAAACCTTTTTGACACTGAGTGTGGGAGCGCATGCAAGGGAGCGCTGGAAACCGGAAGAGCAGTTGAGTAGCTGAGCTTCCAGTTTCCAGCGTACGCATGCACCCTGGTCACCTGGTCTTCCGGTTTCTGGTGTGCATGCATGCTTAAATACCAGTTGGCCGGCGCGCATGTGTGCGCCAGAGCCACATGTGTGCCAGGGAGCTGCTCTTCCGGTTTCTGGTGCTCCTGCGGACGCGAAGACCAGCTGGCTGGAACCCGGAAGAGCAACGGGCAGCAGCTGGTGTGCCCAGAGAGATGGCTCTGTGTGCCACTTCCGGCACGCATGCCATAGGTTCGCCATCACGGGACTAGACAGTCACTTGTCTGAAATTATATAGGTTCTCCTGCTTGAGCAGGGGGCTGAACTAGAAATCCCCAAGGACCCTTACAGCTCTATTCTATTCTGTTCTAGGAATGAAGGTGCATAAATTAGATCTCTGTATAAGTTAACTAGAAGAAAACCTTACTGTCCAGAAAGAACATCAGGGTAAAACTAAAGTTCAGTTATGAGTATCTGAACAAAAACAAGGACTTCTGAGACAACATATTCTGGATAGATGAGGCAAAGATAGGGTTATCTAGTCACAGTTCCAAAAGACATCTTGGTGAAAACCAAAGATAGCATTTCAGCAGAAGGACCTGATGCCATCTCCAAAACATTGTGATGAAAATGTTATGGTTTGGGGCTGTTTTGCGGCATCAGTGTCTGAGCAGCTCACCATCACTGAATCCACTATGAATTCTTTATTGTACAAGTGGGTGGTTGAGGATAATGTGATAACATCTGTCAGAAGATTGGAGCTCAAGCAAAAATGGATCTTCAGACATGACAATGATCCTAAATGCCAGTAAATCCATCAAGGGATGGTGGGGGGAAAAATGAATAGAGAGATCTGGAATGGCCAAATCAAAGCCCAGATTTAAATCCTATGAAGATTGTTGTGGGGTGATTTGAACCAGGCTGTGTGTGCAAGAACCCCTCCAACACTGAACAATTGAAAAAATGGAGGAATGAAAA
Organism: Ptyas mucosa; assembly: GCA_012654045.1. Taxonomy (NCBI): domain Eukaryota; kingdom Metazoa; phylum Chordata; class Lepidosauria; order Squamata; family Colubridae; genus Ptyas; species Ptyas mucosa. Next base: position 2,406,710 of record WNWU01000012.1, on the reverse strand, counting down.
AAATTCATCCCAAACAACATGAGAGACTGTGAGAAAGTTATAGTAAAACCCTCACTTGAAGTTGTTTCTGCCAAAGAGGGTGATATAAGTATTACAATCAAGAGTGTACTTACTTTTTTCACAGAAGGATATGGCATGTCTGCCAATATTTGATTGAACAAATGATTGTTAAATTGATTTTTCATAGGATTATTTTTTTAATTGCATCACCTTTTTCTTTATATGTTGTTATTATGAAGATAAATATTAATATGTTTACATACGTTTTTAAAAAAACTACATAGGGTGTATTTACTTTTTCACAGGACATTATTAATAGTCTGAGTCTGATAAAAGAATTATGTATACCACCTTGAAATGATTCGACTGACAAAAAAGGAGACATGAAAATTCTTTCTACTTGAACTGATCCCTGGATGAAAGATAGCTAACAAAATAAATGCTGCAAAGCTGTTATCTTCTAAAGGTAATAGACTTGTCCAAAAGTAAATGAATTTAATTTTCTTACTCTGCGATTCCTATTGTGATCAACAGATCTCAGATGCCTCTGAAGAAGATGTGGTTGTGCAGGAATTAGCATGTCACAAGCCATACAGTGAGCAGCTTCTATCTTCTTAAAAAAGTGCTCCTGGCCAATTCCTGAAAAAATACAAATTGGAACAAAAGTTATTGACAAAGTCTTAGATATGCTATTAAAAAGTTCCCATCCAATGCTGGGATAATAGAAATGAAACACATATTATTTACCAAAACAATAGCTATAGTCTGAATACGTAAATCAGACTTTGTTTAAAAACGTGCATTATGATCATGATCACTATTAAAACATCTGTTAACCCTTACAATGTTTAAAAGTAACATCACTGTGAGCCAGTTAAAGTGCTGGCCTAAAAACCAGGAGACTGTAAATTCTAGCCTTGCCTTAGGCATGAAAACCAGCTGGGTGACCTTGGATTGACCAATAGGAGGAGGAAGAAGTATTATGTATGTTTGCCATCATGTTATTTATATAAAAGCAAAGACAAACTAAAAATAAATAAATAATCATGAAGAAAATTGTCTTTTTAAGATTATCACGTAATATCTAATAGCATTATCAGGGGTGTAAACATAAAATAAAGTAACATTAACGAAAGACATTTTAGGTGCAAGGGAAAAAAGATTTTAGAGTATGGAGTTCTTACATTTTTGGTAATGAAGTAATTCAAGATTCCTGATAAAGTTCTTATGAGATTCTAAGGAATTGATAATATAAACCTGAACATTTCTTTCACTGCGCTCTGCCTGTTTTGGTTCACTCCATCTTATATAGGATTGCACAACATTTGAGAAACTAGGAGCACAGTTCAATTCCCCAAACTTCCAAATGCAGCAGGAGGCCATAAGTGCCATCACCAGAAGAAGTGTGACTGAAATCAAAAGTCTCACCTTAAGCAAGTTTTATTCAATAAAGGCATTATAGAGTTGTCAAAGAAAGGATTTGTCCCAATATTAATTTTAGCAATAGCAAATAGCACATATACTTGCATACCACTTCATATTGCTTCAGAGCATTCTCTGGGAGGTTTCCAATGTCAGCATATTGCCCCCAACAATCCGGGTCATCATTTTACTGACCTCGGAAGGATGGAAGGCTAAGTCAACCTTGAGCCTCATCAGAATCGAACTCTAGGCTGTGGGCAGAGTTTGCCTGTGCTGCAATACTGCATTCTAATCACTGCACCACCAGGGCTTGGGGTCTATGACAATTCGTCGCAGGCAACTTGCCACGGCCAACTCACCAGGGCCAACTTGCCACGATTAACTAATATCAAAGAAATGGTAGAACAGAATCGTTAAAGAAATGATGCCAAAGGAGGGCAGAATGAAATGTGAATAACAAAAATTAAAATATTTTTTCATTTATTTTAAATAATTAAATTGAATTGTTAAATTGTCCTGCAATTCCCATGGTGAATTGTCCTGTAACAAATTATTCCATGTCGAGTTGTTCCATTTTGCAGGGCTCATGTCTATACATTCATACTCTACTCTACTCAACTAATTCCCTGAAACAGAACAAACTGGTAGTTTCACATGCTCTGGCTTTCTGATGCATAAGGCTACTTTCCTAATCAGGTGCCTATAGACATGTTGGGTTACAGTAAAGACTGAACATAAAAGCAGATGCTAAAACAGTCTCCCAGTGTTCTAAGTGTTCTTTTTCAAATCTCCACATTATCCTTGAAACTGCTGTAAATGACCAATTAAACCCAAACTCAAGGCATTCGCAGCAATTGAACTATATTGAGTGATATATATCCCAAGGACTGTCCAGTCCAACCAAGGAAAGCTTTGCTCTAGTGGGAAAGTTTTGGATAAGGGATATGCCTTTTTGAATTCTTGTGGGGAAAATAAAATGAAATTTCTTAGCCTGAATGTTTCACAGGGTTAAGATAAAACAGACTAATCTTCTGTTTAATGCCCTGATTAAAGGAAAGACCAAAATATGAATGTAAAACAAAAAAGTCATTTGACAAGAGATAAATATCTTGTCTCCTGTTTTGTTTTTTGTTTTTTTGTTTTGTTCCTCCTGCATGGTACTGCAATGTCTACTATATTCATGCTGTCTCGGGTTAGCAGTTGTCGACATTCTTTTCTTGCATTACAAGTTGTCCTTGTTCAATAACACTAACTAGACCAGAATTTCTGTCACTAAGTGATGTGGTCCTTAGGTGAAACATCAAGTGATCATATCGCTTAGCAACAACAGTTTGAGTATTCCCAGTTACATTTCCCTATTGGGCCAAAATTATGTGCCATCATTAGGCCAGGACCCTGCCCTACTGTGCTTGCATAAGAGCTGCGGTGGCACAGCGGTTAAGAATGCAGTACTGCAGGCTACTTCTGCTGATCACCGCCTGCCAGCAGTTTGGCAGATCGAATCTCACCAGGCTCAAGGTTGACTCAGCCTTCCATCCTTCCGAGGTGGGTAAAATGAGGACCTAGATTGTTGGCGGCAATATGATGACTCTGTAAACCATTAGAGAAGGCTGGAAAGCACTGTGAAGCGGTATATACTCTGTTTCCCCCAAAATAAGCCCAATCGGGCTTTTGAGCGCATGGCAATAAGGCCAAGCGCTTATTTCAGGGTTCAAAAAAAAAAAAAAAAGACAGGGTCTTATTTTCGGGGAAACACGGTAAGTCTAAGTGCTATTGCTATTGCTTCTGCTTTCCCAATCCCTTCTCTTTTTGGCCATCCTGCTGTTCACTGCCTCTAGTGTCCATACTATCCTCCGCTATCTTTCACCACCTTCCTTCCATTGCTGACAAGGCAAACCTAGTCTGTTTTAGTGAGTCAGCGACTGTACAAGGCCTTGGAAGGTTTCAGAAAGGCTGTGCACAATGAGGAGCTGAAGCCAACAAGAGCCCAAGCCAGCTGTTGACTCGTCAGCAGCGAGAGGAAGATGACAAAAGTCAGCTGGGGCTGGTAGGTAGGGACAATGAGTTCAGGGCATCCAAAAGGGCAGCCATGGGGTACAGGCAAGTGGAAGGTCCCATGCAGGTGGGCTGTTGAGTATCCAAATTTTGGTCACATGACTGTAGGGGCAGTGTAATGTCTATTATTTCAAGGATCAATTCCAAATATCATTTCTTCAGTAATGACATAAGTGAGGACCACCCTATATAGGTTACTTAAACATTATTTCTCAAGAGATTAAGATCACTGCAGCATTGTGTACAATATCTAGATGACAGTTAATGCATATCAAATGGTCTTCTACTCTTAATAATGTTGTTCTTACCTTTAAATGGGTCAGGTTTTGGTTTTGTACCCTCTTTCTCACTCAGCTCCTGTCGGCGCTTCCCAATTTTCTTGTTTCTGTTCACAATGTATTTCTAGGGAATGAGAATAGACAATATTAAATATACAAGTTACTGGCCTTAAATTATAAATAAAAGCAGACCAATAAGATATGTTTTTACCAACTACACCTGCAGCCTTATGGCAATGCAATCTTCCCAGAAAGATAATTAATAGTTAAGTAGCAATGTACAATTTCAATTACATTTTTCCAATGAAAGGCTTAGTTATCAGTTATGAAAATGTACAGCAGAAGCCCTTATAGTGGCTCTAATAAATCATTTATAGCAACAATAAATTTAGTTTTATAAAAACCCATGAACTAAAATGTGTAACTCTTCAAGCAACCTTAACATCTTGTCTAATTTGGAAATTTAACTATTTAAATGAGTATTGAAATATTCAGTCTAGATTTTATGTTACTTACAGGTATTTTTAACTGCTTGGAGCGAGTGGTTACAATAAATCTAAGTAACATAACAATAACAAATGTTTTAATAGTTTTGCACTTTTTTGAATGATTAAATTAATCAAACTGTTCAACAGTGCAGAGAGTTAATTGTTTCTAATTATTTATATCAATTTAGGATTTTCTGAAGATATACCTGTAGGAATTCCACTGTCTTATCAGGTAATTTGGTTCCAATGTATCGCAAGACTTCTTTATGAAATTTGCTTTGCAAATGTTTCTCCATTTCTTCATTCTCAAAAGTTCGGAACTTACAGATAGAGCAGGCAAATTGAATTCTACAAGAAATCATTTTGTTATAAAATGCAGTTTCAAACGTATGAAGCATTATGAAGTTAAATTTGTAAATTAATACATTAAGCACAATTCATTCCATAAATTTGACAAAAACTAAGACCTAATTTAATTTTGAAGTGTTTTCTCTAACATTCAGCCAGCTCTAACTGGATCTCATGATCCAGTAGCGCCAGTGGTGGGAGGCTCAGCCCGCCCACCTGGATGTCATCACGTCCCATATTTTACTCTCTGCGCATATGCAGAAGGCTCTAAGCATGTGTGGAGGTGCGCATGAGCATAGTGCTCGCGCGCTCACATTTGCAAACCAGTAGTGAAGGTAAGTGAATACCACCCCTGAACATAACATATAGCCGTGGTGGCAAACCTATGGCATGCATGCCAGAGGTGGCACGCAGAGCCCTCTCTGCTGGCACGCATGCCATCCCCCCAGGTCAGATCTCCATGGCATTTCTTTCATGAGCTTCTGTTTCCTTGAAACAATGAAACAGAAGCTCATGAAAGAAAAAGATCTTACCTCTTGCTGCGTTGCCGGTGTTGGGATGCCCCACCTCCCGCCAGCCAGCCGATCTTCGGGTCTCTGCTGTGCATGTGCACATTTGTGCATGTCCACGCATGTGCAAGCACCTTTCAGTTTGGGCATACATGTGCAGTTTGGGCACTTGGTGTCTAAAAGGTTCGCCATCACTGATATATAGCATTTTAATAAAGCAAATACAGTAAGTATCCGGGTTAAGAATGTCCTGATCTAAGGATGAACCATAGTTAAGAATGGAGCCTACTATAGCAAAATTCAAGTTAAATATGAAATGATTCCAAATAAATAGACAACAAGTTGTTCATTATCCAATACTACTTACATAGTATTTCACAGTAATATTGTTCTGTCTTACATTTAACTTAAGGACAGATTTTGGGAATAGAACTTGTTCTTAAACTGGGAACTCTCTGTAGCATACCCATAGATTGATGTTGAATTTTCATTTTACCATTCTAAAAGAATGGTATTTTAGCAGTATTTTTTTTCAACAAGACACTAACTTTACGATCATAGATATTCTTCTGGAAAAACACTGTATTAAGTTCTGTATTACATTCATTTTTATTAAGCAACCCAATTAAAAATACACCTGAATGGTTACGATATCTTTTACTTGATCCTAAACAGCAACATACAAAATACAAAGAGAAAAGTGGCAAACAATTTTTGAACAACCAAAAAATATAAACAGCATTTTAAGGTTTTCCACTTTTTTTATATTACATGCATTTAGTCTATACAGGCAATTAGACAAATATAGAGTAGGCTTATTATAGAATAAAACTGAATACAAAATCCCAGTTTTAAAACCAGTTGTTTTTCTGTGTTGTATGTGTGTGTTCATATTTGTTTATAGTATTGAACAATTCAGATCTGAGGATATTGTTTTTAACAACAGAAGTCCAAACTAAGTTTAATTTAAAATGTTTTTTGACAATTCATTTTAAGCATTTTGGGACTTTTTGATTTTAGTGCCACTGAAATTCCTTATTAGAAATATGAAAAAAAATCAATTGTAGCTTTCAAGTCAACAACACATTTTTAAAAACAAAAATTTAGAATAATTTAATGCAGTTACATTGCTTACATAACATTTGATATAACAAGTTTCACCTTTTCCCATGAACCACAGGAAAATAGTTTTAAAAACGTGAAAGTAATGGTAGTATAATATAAATGTTTATTTTGTATATATATATTGTACACTATAGCAAATATTAATAAGAGTTGAAATAATTGCCCTATGAATGGGGATACAATTAAGGAGTTTGAATATATTTGTGGATCCGTTAAATCTATACAGAAATCTATGATTATTAGCACATACTTAGATCAATTTCTGTATTCCTAAGATATATACCTTATCATCAGTATTTGTAAACTAGGAATTGTATCAAACACCTGACTAGATGATGCTTCAAACCACAAATGACAAGTAAATCAATCAAAATAGAGTTAATACCATTCCCAACCACCAATCAAATGATATTTCCCAAGAAGCAATAGGCAGTTCCAAGAAGGTTCCAGCCTATTTGCACTATTTAGGTGACTCTGAGGGAACAGATAAACCTCCACGTGGTCTCAATAACTCTCAGAAAGAGTGCTAACAACCTGATGACTGCAAGAAATATAAATCCTTCCATCCTCCACCATTCAGCCAGAAATGAAAAAGCTTTTTGGATGAGAAGCAAAACGTCTTCAAGGAAAAACAAAGTCCAGTTGCCTTTTGAAAAAGCACCTTTGCTTATCTAGTGATCTGCCTTGAGTTGGTGGGGACAAAGTCTCCTGCTAAATTACTGCCTGTAATAGGTGTGGGTTTGTTGCATGGTCTAGCCATAGCTGGGCTTAGTACTACTGGAACACAAATGTAATATGTGTTCAGTTATGCTGTTCTGGATGCATCTGTGGTACTCAAGAATCCAAATGTAGTAGAAATGTAGTCTACAAATACAAGAGGCCTATATTATAAGACCTTACAGAAAGATAAACTTCCACAATTACCATCAATGGAGTAAAAAAGACATCAAAATTGCCCATCCAAAGTAGGAAGCCTGCCTCCACAACTACGACGCTTTCTAACAGAAGCAGGGATGGTCATAAAACCCTATAAATACCAAGCAAAACACTCAAAACTATGAAAATGAACAAGCAATGTATTACCATTGTGGCACTCAGAAGACAGTTGGCAGGAGCCCCATTGCTTCATACAGGATGCTGCAAAAAGCAGAGCTCGCTCCAAAATCTCAAGCACGGGAACATTCCAGTGCCACAGGCACCAATGTTATATGTTAATCACAGAAATCATATTAAACAATACAGGATATTTTCTTCTGACTATACTTTCAGAAATTTAGAATGTTTCAAACTAGTGATACCTAATCATATGAACATATTAATAATACTGAAATAAATATTTTATACCAGGGAAGCACATCACCTCAGGCTGCAGGTTTGCATATATCCCACCAAAGTTTGGATATAAACCATAAAGGTTTCAATAATTGTCAACAAAGTATAATACATTAAAAATGGTAATTAAGTAAGTAAATAACTTGAAAATAATTAGTGATATGTAATTATACATTTATATTTATCTATAAATTAATTTAATTTTTCTCTTCACCTCACCCTCTAGATTTTGATATGGAGCTCTGTAAATACAATCTTATGCATCCCTACTTTAAACTGATTTTTGTTTTAATTACCTGTCCATTGCACGGTCACGCATTCTATCCCTTTGCCTTTGTTTCTCTTTTCTTTGTTTTGCCTCTTCATCATCATCATCACCGCCATCACCAGTTGCTACAGAAAGTTATATTTAAGAGGCAACATTCATTTGAAAAACCATTCAATGGTTTTTAAAAAATTCTACATATTCTCTTTGACCTATATGCTGATAATCTTGTGGGAATATTATTAAGAAAAAATTACCACAATTTCATGTCTAATGTAATTTGAAACATTTATTTATACATCATAGACTCAAACACACGTGCAAAGTCTTAACACAAATACGAAGCTGACCTAATTTGGCTAATCTGAAAAGATAAGCCGCTTCAGACCTGTTTAATACCTGGATGGGAGATCACCAGGAAACAACAGGGCTGTTCATTAAGCTGAGAAATTAAAGTAAACATGTAATGAAAGATGGCAGTATAATGTAGTAGTTAAAGTGTTGGACTAGAAGCAGGGAAACCTAGTCCACACACAGCCAGAGAAAATTTCTAGGTTGCTCTCTCTTTCAGACCAACCTATCTCACAGGATTTTTGTGCAGAAAAACAAATGGGAGGACTTTTTTTTTGCTACCCTGAACTTCTAAGTGAAAGACAAGTTACAACTCAGTCATTCAATCTTACTGACAAGGAAAATTACACATTTGAATTTATGATGCCAGTAGGAGCTGAATTTGACTCAAAGGTGCTTCAATTTTAATAAACTAACAACAAATAAAATACTGATTTCAGTTCTTCTGAGATGTTACTTACAAGCATTTAAGACAGAACTCACCAACTATTTTGGAACAATAGGCTCATGTAGAATTTTGAGAACAAGATAGGGGAATGGACAAAGTTGCCACTTTAAAAACATTCAATAGCAGTAATTCTCTGGGCACTGCCACCTATCATTTTATTTTCTAAGAACACCTCTGGGATTTATAGGGGAAGTCAGATATTAATGGAAATATGGATTGTTCCTGAGGCTGATGGTTGTCATCCAATTTTTTTCAATTAAAATAATCTAAAAATATAAAACTAGATGAAGAAAGAAGCTTCCAAGTGTATTATTACAATATTAACCTTCTAGATTTAATGAGGCCATGACCGTGGTTTAGGTAAAAAGACTATTACTATATTCTAATAAACTAAAATGAAATCTTGATTGAGCAGACTAATTGAGGGAAAGTAAAAGTGATAGCATAGATACTAGAATGCTATCCCAAAGAAATAATAGTTCAGCCTAAAGTTAATTTATGTTTCCAAGTGAAAAGAAACATAGGTCTTTCAATTACATCTATATATCTTACCCTACTTTTTCCTTTGAGAGTTTCATTGCCTCCTTTATACTCCTTTAAAAAAAGAGAAGGAAAAATCAACACATTAATTCTAGTTATAGAAAAATTTATATAAAATGTGTTAACAGTGATTTTTTTATATTGATTGAAAAATATTTACCAGAAATACAACTTCTGAAAATTCAACTTTAAAGGCAGAATTTGTAAACAATTTTCTATAAGGCTGACAAATAAATAGACTGATTTTATTAATTCAAATATAAACAACATATTCATTTATTTCAACTAGAGATTAAATCCTGCATAGTTCTTCGAACTATAGCCTCTTCTATTTGAAGGTGTATTCATTCCAGCAAGCATTGTACAAATTCAGAAACAAGATAAGCAGCCCATATTTAAAAATTACAGAAAGCGCAATTGGACTTTCTGGGCAGCAGGTAATTCAAAACTAATAGAAGGAAGGAATTTCAGGATTCACACGTGCTCTTTTCAAGCATGCTTTGCAGAGTAAATACTATTAAGCTCCTCTTTTCAGATAAATGAACTATATTGACAGTGCTGGTTATATGCAGACGATGATAGACAACCATGAAATTATCTTCACTATTACACTGATTTTCTCAGGAGGCAATAATGCTTGCTGTATCCTACAATGATTTGGTTTCTGGCTGCTAGATAAACCTTTGCTGATCTAATGAGGGGATGGGAGACAAATATTTTTCTGAAAATGAATTGATGATTGGATTTATATCCCGCCTTTACTTTGTATCATTTTAGATACTGTAGATAATGATGCTGTCTCAAGCAGCTGATCCAGCTGTTCTCGCAGTAGCCCAGACCAACATGGTACAACTTCTTAAGACATTTCACCTCTGGAGACAAAATGATTTTGCCTATAGTAGCATTCTCAGAATGCACAAGGATTACAATTCCCAGCAAGCATAATTGTAATCATGTTGGTTGGAACATAAGAGTTGTAGCCTCAACACATCTGGAGGCTGTGCTTGATCATACAATCTTTAAAATCAGAATTCTAGAATAAGAAATTATCCTGTGTGCTATGAAGAGCAAATGTTTTCTTTTTAGTCTGTATTGAATTACAGATACCCCTTGCTTACTGACAGTAATTGGGGCCAGGTACTCCATTACCAAGCGACATGTTGCAAAGAGTAATGTCATGCGACCACATCAATATATGATGGCAGTTCTGGATGTCCCACCTGCCATCATTAGGTGAATCATGCACCAATCACACATGGTCACATTAACACCACTTGCAACCTCTTGCTGGATTCCTCACTGAAGTCTGGTGGTAAAGTTTGCAAATAGTGAAGATATGATTGTGGAACACTGTGACATTATTACGAGCCAGTTGCCACGTACATGAATTACAGTCACATCACTGTAGGGACAGTGCAACAATCACAGTGAGGACCAATTGTAAACCCGCCCCGGCTCCTCGTTCAGTGCCAGTATCACTTTGAACAATCGCTGAACAAGTGGTTAAATGAGGACTATCTATATATTTTTGGGGCATTAAATCTCTAAGAAACAAAATCTTTAAAGAAATAGAAATGGAAAATTGCACTGTTATAATTGTAATTGTTTTTGAAACTGCATATGGCCCATGAACATACTATATATTATTCATATTTGTTCTATGAATAGAATAACTCATACAAAATTTATAATAGTTTTAGCTTCAAAGACATGTCAGAAAACAACCATTTACAATATTTTTTCTCTTATTTGGGAAAGACACTTACACCTTTATCTCCTTCATCTGCTGACTTGTCTTCTTCAGCATCATCTGTCAATACACAAGATATAAAATCACTGTAAATGTATGGCTTCTATTCTTCAACAGTCCAAACAATATCAGTTTAAAGCAATAGTACCATTATTTCTTACTCACTGATTAACAACTGCACAAGATCTCTTTTCTGAACTATTTTTCATCTAGATATGAAAAATTAAAATTATTTAAAAATGGCTAAATTATAAAAAAAAGAGTGATGTGAATTCCTGAGTTTCAGAGGAGCATTTCTACTGAATGTGGATGTTGCCAAGGTATATTATAATAGATTAGAAGCTAGGTATTGGGGTCAGCAAATAATGCATCCAGATCTCAAAATAAATTGAATGTTTACCATTGTCAGAGTCATCTTTTTCACTTTCTGTCTTTGCCTGCTTGCTGTCAGGTTCTTCTCCACTTTGGGGTTGTTTCCGCTTGTATAACCCGCCTTCATTATCTGAACGCCCACCCAGACGACCACGAAAAGCTCTCCTCTTGGGCTAGGGACAAGTTGAACAAAACATTCTTGGCCCAGTTATTGACACCAGCAGTGTACCAGAGAAGATTTTAAGAATGTTTCTTGCTATTCCTTGCTGACCCTATCAACATCATTTCCGACAAAAAATTAAAAAATTGTAAGGAAAGACAAAAAATAAGCTGGTATACATTTGACAAAAAATTATAAGACTATCACAACTTTCTTAATTAGTAAAGTAATCTCATTTATAGTTATTAAAGTAGTTATGAGAGTACCCAGTATTAGCATGTTAAAACTTACTCTGCCACGTGTTCTGCCGAATCCATAGGGCATGTTCCCAGGAATCCTTCCCATTCCTTGCATTCCCATCATGCCATAATCATAATCCCCATAGTTGCCATACTCTCCATAGTCGCCATAGTCTCCATAATCACCATAATCCCTATACTCAGGGACAAGTGCTCGAGAAAAGAGTGATGGAAGCCTGTTGGGTCCAGGTCCTCCCATATTCCTCCCGCCCATGTAATTCATTTCATTCCAGTGTGTAGACAGCCGTTCTGTACTTGAGGGCATGAAGTGGTCACGATTGAAAGTGTTTGGACGACCTCGATTTTGGACCCTCCCTCTAACAAAACCATAGTTGTTTCCTCTGTTACCAGGTTGATCTCTGCGGTTACCAGGACCATCATAGTGACTTCCAAAAGTATCATTCCGATCTAATCCAACTTCATTATAGTCATAGCTGGTTCGGTACAGATCACGGTCAGGAACTGCGGCTCTAGAGTCGTATGATTCAAAAGACTCAAATCTGAAAGAGCTGTATCACAAGTAAAGAATCCAGTCAGTAGCTAGGACAGATATTAAAAAACTACCAATTCCCACGTTGGCGATGTCAGTTTAGTTGTAACAATAGAGCCTATTGAGCTGAATATCTGTCATACAGGCAGAAATCCACAGCCATCACTCCCTGGCAGGTTGTGAAGTAGTTAGACTAGGAATGAACTACACCTGCAAGCCCAGAGCCTCTAAGCATTCAGAACTGGTAACATGGGCAAAACAGATCCGTCATCTGATGTATTACATAACAGTTTTATAAACCCTTTGTAAGATTTATGAGTAAAAATTTCATGTTTTTATCAGGGGCTCATGACAGTGAGACTTTGAGGAGACCTAAACTCATTGATAGCCTCACATTGCAATGAACAAGGAAGGACATACAATCAATTTCGCATCTGCTAAGATAGTTGGCCATGCAATTACAAAGACAGCCAGGGAAGTGATTGAAGCCTGGGAAACGGGGCCCCTTGTCAGTCAACAGGAGTGCTGAACCAGCTTATCAAGTACTTAGGAGAAGAGAGATTGGCAGCCCAAGGAAACAACAGCCAATTGCCAGCCATTAACGCACCAACCAACCAATAGGAAGGCACCACATAAATACAACTCATAGAGCACCGCAAAGCACGTATTCCAATAGAGAGAAGTTCCCTGAAGATGTTATAGCACAAGTCTAAAAGCTTGGAAGAGTAAACCTCTGGTCCCGGTGACTGACTCAGACTGGATTTTGCTCAAGGCAGTATACAGAACACTCTATCTCCTCATTTCGCCTCACAACTATCCTGATAGGTTGGACTGAATGTCTTGGCTTTTTGGAGCTCTCTCTGTGTGTGTATGTAGCAATGTTTTTGGAAGTGTTTGGCCTTCCTGGGGTGAAAAGAAATGATTGGCTCAAGATCACGTAGCTGCCTTCATATGTAAGGCGGGACTAAAATTTAGCTTCCTGCTTTCCAGCCTGATATCTTTAAACAAAATGGCCCATTAGTTATTTTACTGCAAAACTCAAGTCTTAAAAATTGATTAAAAAATAAAATTTAAATTACCTTCCCTGATCTTCCATGCCTTCTCCAGCATTGCCACTGTTTTCCTTTGATAGCATATCCAAACGCTGGTTTATTTTTGCTATGATGGAATCAGAATTTTCTGTCTCCATTGTTCCAGTATTGTAATTTACAACTGGCATACTAGTACCCATTGTCATGTCAGAAGCTTTAGAAGTATTCCAAGTAGTTGGGGGAACAGTAGCATCATAGTTATATGTGGGACCTGTGGTAGTATTACTGGCTTGAGCACCATAATAATCATAACCTTCATAACCTGGTTAAAAAAATGATAAGTATAGGTTGCATAATCAGCAAAAACAGAACCTAAAATCTTGTACCTAAATTAATGGAAACCAATTCCACATCAAAAATCACACACACCTTCAAATACAATAGACAGAAATATTTATTAGCCTAATGTTGTTCATTGTTTTAAGACCAGAGTCTGTGTTAAACAATATTCCCTTAGATGTACAGTACGAGGTAGAGATGATACTTTTAAAAATATAACTATCACAGAACTGTCATACATGTTCATAAAAGAACATGCATAGCTTCTTGAAAGAAATTCAAAAGTAATGTTTGAAAGTATTTTACAGAAAGACTAGCGGAAGCTTGGAGCCAACTTCCAGCAGACGTAGTAAGTCAATTATCAGTAAATGAGTTTAAGCATGCTTGGGATAAATATGTATCTATCATCCGACAAAAATTAATAAATAAAAATAGTAATAATAAAATAAAAAAGTAAAAATAAATAATTAAAAACAATACATGAATAAAATGAAAACAAAAATGAAAAATTCAAAGGGCACACTCGATGGACCACTGGGTCTTTTTCGGGCATCAGTTTTCTGTGTTTCTAAGGATAAAATAAAAAATTATAAACTGCAGTGGACCAAAATATGTCCAACATATTTTGATGGCCCCTATCACATCAGAACTTTTAAAATATTATTTTAGTGTAACAAAATAATCATATTTATTTAGAGCAATATTTATGGTCCCATTTGAGTTTCAATGATTAGATTAGATTATAATTCTTTATTGGCCAAGTGTGATTGGACACACAAGGAATTTGTCTTTGGTGCATATGCTCTCAGAGTATATAAAAAGAAAAGATACATTTGTCAAGAATCATAAGGTGCAACACTTAATGATGGTCCTAGGGTATAAATAAGCAATCAAATCATACTAGGAAACAATCAATATAAATCGTAAGAATACAAGCAACAGTTACAATCATACAGTCATAAGTGGGAAGAGATGGTTGATAGGAACAATGAGAAGATTAATAGTAATGCAGACAGTGAATAGTTTGACAGTGTTGAGGGAATTATTTGTTTAGCAGGGTGATGGCGTTCGGGAAAAAACTGTTCTTGTGTCTAGTTGTTCTGGTGTGCAGTGCTGTATAGTGTTGTTTTGAGGGTAGGGGTTGAAACAATTTATGTCCAGGATGCAAGGGGTCTGTAACCTCTTTTTGATTCGTGCAGTATACAGGGCCTCAATGGAAGGCAGGTTGGTAATAATTGTTTTTTCTGCAGTTCTAATTATCCTCTGAAGTCTGTGTCTGTCTTGTTGGGTTGCAGAACCAAACCAGACAGTTATAGAGGTGCAGACGACAGACTCAGTAATTCCTCTGTAGAAATGTATCAGCAGCTCCTTGGGCAGTTTGAGCTTCCTGAGTTGGCGCAGAAAGAACAGAATACCTTAGGGGCGTAATGCACCTTTTGACAAATCCATTGAGTTCAAAATGCGAAAGACGTGGATTTATGTAGCTTATATAAGTAAAGTGGATGTCACTTTATTTCTTTAAAAAAAAGTGGGGAAATGTCTCAGATTCTCTTTCAGTGAAAAGCAAAACTTTGGAAAAGTAAGCAAAACACATACCTTGCCAACTTCCCATGTTCGTGGCATATGTACCTTAGTGAGACACAGAGACAAAGTTTATTTTTACCTTAAATACATCAAGTTTTTTTACTTAACAAATGTACATAGCTATTCATCTATCCAAAGAGCAGAAATAAATATTTCAACTCAAATGTTTAAATCAACTAAAAAGAAATGAATAAAATTCCATTATTAACACACTCAACCACAACCATACTCGTCCCAAAAGCCACCAACATTATTTTGGCTTTAGAGCCTGAGGAATTGTCAATATTCACAGGCTAACAGGGTCAGTGCTATTTGTAACTCCAGAGGGAGGCTGCATTACAAATTTTGCTTTGTCTTCTTGTGATGCTCTAGGCATCTGTTATGCTGCTTCATCTCCTGGTTCCTCTGAAAACCAGGGAGCTCTCCAAGATAAACACACATAGAGAATCTGCATAAGCTCTATGTGGTCTAGGGCAGGGGTCCCCAACCTCTGGGCCATGACCCAATAGTGAGCTGTGAGCTGTTTGCAAATGGCAGATGAGTATGCACACATGCTAATCTCCACTTGCACAAGCAGCAGGTGAGCGTGTGCACATGTGCTCTAACTGCATGAGTGGCAGGTGCGTGTACATACCACTCATGAAAATGAAGCTGTGTGCGTGCTTGCCGGCCACTTGTAAAACCATCCTCTCCCACTCTGCTGATCCATAAACCGAGAAAGGTTGGGGAATTCTGGCCTAACTGGGCTTTCTTTCTTGCAGTGGGAGTAGCTTGGAAAATTCACATTAGAATATTTATTTTTTATTTTATTTTATTTCCAATTTATATACCGCCCTTCTCCTTGAGGACTCAGGGCGGTGTACAGCCAGACATAAAAAACATAAAATATAAATATTAAGACATTTAAAATATATATATAATTTGGCTACAAAATTTAAAACTCACAGACCAATTAAAATATTAAAAATATTTAAAATTTCTTCTTAAGCCAGCCCGGCTTGTTGGAAAAAATGTGTTTTTAGGGCACGGCGGAAGGCACTGAGGTCATGAATTCTCCTAATCTCCGGGGGCAACTGGTTCCAGAGGGTGGGTGCCCCCACAGAGAAGGCTCTCCCCCTGGGAGTCACCAGCCTACATTGTTTGGCTGATGGCACCCTGAGGAGGCCCTCTCTGTGGGAGCGCACGGGTCGATGGGAGGTCATCGGTGACAGCAGGCGGTCTCGGAGATAACTAGGCCCTATGCCATGGAGCGCTTTAAAGGTGATCACCAACACCTTGAAGCGCACCCGGAAGACCACCGGAAGCCAGTGCAGCGTGGGAGCGCCACGCTGCTCCCGTCACTACCCGCGCGGCCGCATTTTGGACCAGTTGGAGCCTCCGGGTGCTCTTCAAGGGGAGCCCCATGTAGAGAGCGTTACAGTAGTCTAGGCGGGAAGTGACAAGGGCGTGAGTGACTGTGCACAGGGAATCCCGATCAAGAAAGGGCCGCAACTGGCGAATCAGGCGAACCTGACAAAAGGTCCCCCTGGCTACAGCTGTCAGATGTTCCTCCAAGGACAGCTGCCTATCCAGGAGGACTCCCAGATTGCGAGCCCTTTCTGCAGGGGCTAAAGACTCGCCCCCGATAGTCAGTGATGGAGTCAACTGACTATATCGGGATGCCGGGAACCACAGCCACTCCGTCTTGGACGGGTTGAGCTTGAGTTTGTTTCTCCCCATCCAGATCCGCACGGCTTCCAGGCACTGGGACATCACTTCGAGGGCATCATTGGGGTGGCCTGGGGTGGAGATGTACAGCTGGGTGTCATCAGCGTACTGATGGTATCTCACCCCAAAGCCACGGATGATCTCACCCAGCGGCTTCACATAAATGTTGAACAGAAGGGGCGAGAGGACCGACCCCTGCGGCACTCCACAAACAAGAGGCCTCGAGGTCGACCTCTGCCCCCCTGTCAACACAAACTGCGACCGGTCAGAGAGAAAGGAGGAGAACCACTGTAATACAGTGCCCCCCACCCCCAACTCTTCCAGCCGGTGCAGCATGATACCATGGTCGATGGTATCAAAAGCCGCTGAGAGATCTAATAGGGCTAGGACAGAGGAACATCCCCTGTCCCGAGCCCTCCAGAGATCATCAACCAACGTGACCAATGCCGTCTCTGTGCTGTGCCCAGACCTGAAACCCGACTGGAACGGATCCAGATAAGATGTTTCCTCCAGGAATTGTGGAAACTGTTGCGCAACCACACTCTCAACAACCTTCGCAATAAAGCGAAGGTTGGAGACAGGACGATAGTTAGCTAATACTGCTGGGTCCAGGGAAGGCTTCTTGAGGAGGGGCCTCACCACCGCCTCTTTCAAGGCGGCAGGGAAGTGACCCTCACTCAAGGAGGCGTTGATAATGCCCTGGAGCCAGCCTTGTGTAACCTCCCGGGAGGCCAGTACCAACCAGGAGGGACACGGGTCCAGTAAACATGTGGCCGCACTAAGTCTCCCCAAAATCCTGTCCACATCATCAGGAGTCACAAAGTCAAACTCTTCCCAGATAACATTCTCAAGACTATTCCCTGTCACCCCGCCCAGATCTACCCAGTCGGAGTCCAAATCCCCCCGAATCTGAGCAATTTTGTCATACAGGTATTGTCCGAAATCCTCCGCCCTGCCTTCCAAGGGGTCCTCCCGCACTCCCGCGTGAAGCAGAGAGCGGGTCACCCTGAACAGGGCGGCCGGACGATTCCCTGATGACGCAATAAATGCGGAAAAGTAGTTCAACTTTGCCGCCTTTATCGCCACTAGGTAGGTCTTAATATGCGACCTTACCAGTGTTCGATCAGATTCAGCAAGACTGGCCCTCCAACCACTCTCTAGGCGTCTTTTCCGGCGCTTCATCTCTCTCAGCTCCTCGGTAAACCAGGGAGCTGCTCGAGATCCGTACCGGGTCAGAGGCCGCAAAGGCACGACTCGATCCAAGGCTCCACCAGCTGCCCGATTCCAGGCAGCTACCAGGTCCTCGGCCGAGTCGTGTGCCAGATCCTCAGGAAATGGCCCAAGCTCCATCTGGAACCTATCAGGATCCATCAGGTGCCTGGGGCGGACCCATCTAGTTGGTTCCGCCTCCCTGCGGCGGGGTGTAGCGGTTCGGAGATCTAGGCGAAGGAGCGAGTGATCAGACCATGACAAGGGTTCTATGTCTATACCCCCTATAACCAGATCACTCAACCACTGGCCAGAGACAAAAATCATGTCCAGAGTATGCCCCCCCCCCTATGAGTGGGGCCATGAACTAATTGGGTCAGGTCCATGGCCGTCATGGAAGCCATGAACTCCCGAGCCACCTCAGACGTTTCACCAACGGAAGGCAAGTTGAAATCACCCATGACCATAAGCCTGGGTGTATCCACTGCCACCGTGGCTATCACGTCGAGTAGCTCGGGCAGGGCTGTTGCCACGTGGCAGGGAGCCAGGTACGTGAGCAGCAAGCCCAACTGAACCCCATGACCCCATTTCATAAGGAGGGACTCACATCCGGCAATCTGTGGCACAGTGGTCTCCCTTGGACCTAGATCTTCGTTAATAATAACCGCTACCCCCCCGCCCCTCCCCTGGGCCCTTGGCTGATGGAATGCTCTGAAACCTGGTGGGCACATCTCAACCAGAGGGACCCCTCCCTCTGGACCCAACCAGGTTTCCGTAATACCTGCCAGGTCCGCTCCCCCCTCCTTTATAAGATCACAGATGAGGGGGGCCTTATTTACCACAGACCTGGCATTGCACAGCATCAACCGAAGGCCCAGATCCTGAGTATCTGTGCTACCTAGTGTCCGAGTGGAGCTTTGGAGACCGGGGCGAGCAATCGCTCTCAAATAGCGAGTGCGCGCACCCGATACATGATGTGGTCCCCTGCTCCCGCCAATAAGTATGAAGTTATTCTTTTTTGTATTCCATAGCAAAAATTTAGCATTAATATTATATATTAGACAAATCAGAAATTAACACTAGATTGATTAGAATTAGTGAAACAAATTATTTCACAATCTTCCTATATAAAGGATATTAAATGATTCATGTCAAGAAGCAGCTGAATATTTTTATTTTATATAAAATCAAAACTCTAATTTATATGAATTCTGATAGAAATTAGTACGATAGAAAACTGATATAAACTATATTTAATCTAATAAACCCAAAAGGAAATTAATCTCAGTATATGCCTGTGAAAATATTCTGCTATTGAAAACTCATGTTATTAATATAATTCTTATTTTGTGACTCAGGTTTAAAATAGTCAGGGTTATAATCAACTTATCAGTGTAGCTATATTTATTTTCTTACCATGAGTATTGGTGTTGTCAGTACCCCAAGAACTATAACCTGTAAAAGAAAAGTTTAATATATTAATAAATTTAAAAACTCCTCAATATATTTCTAAAGATTTGCTCTGTATCTTCTATATACATTCAGAGGTTTATCTTCAATATATTTTGTGTATCTGATAGGAACCAAACCTTTGGGAAGTTGTGTTTTCCATTGCTCCCAATAAAATAGGAGATAGAAGTCAGGCCAAATACCAAGGTTATACACACTGACTTACATTTTGTTCCATTCTCTGGAACTAATTCTGAAAGCAACATTATTCATGCCATACAAAATATCCTTAAGCAAACTCTTATTAACCAATTATGCTTCCCAAATGATTAGTAGGAATTAAGGGTTATCTGAATTCAACTCTTTCAAATGTGTAAACTAAGAATACTGAAATATGGAAGATTTTACTTTAAAAAATAATTTAGGTTCATATCATACAATACAGAGAAACAAATCCTTATCTGGAACTAAGATTTCTTATGAAAAGAACCAGAAACCCTTCTGAAAGGGAGCAAAATAAACAATTTATTTTATACTAAATGAATATTTCAGAAAGGAAATACTTGAACATATAAAGCTAACATTACGGACTTTGTGGAGTCCTTGGTTGTTTGCTTCCAGGTATTTCATTACCTGACTAGGTAATACTTGCAGTGTGGGGCATACTCTGTTTATGTACAATAGCTTTCCCTGCCAGTGTTGGGAAGGCTGTTGTTTTCTCCTTGGCAGTTCATTAGGTATTGTTTTCTGCCTGTCTGCCTGGTGTTAATCCTCACTTATCTGAATGTTGGTTGTTACGGATGATGGGGTTTTGTTTCCTTCTTAGCTTTATTTTCTTGTCCATACAATTATTATTTTATTGTCAATACCCTACTCAAGGAACTACCAAAGAGAAAACCACATCGGCACCAACACTGGTAGAGCAGGCTACTTTACATAAACAGGGTGCAAACCTGATACTCACTAGCACTGATGTTACTTAATTGGGTAATGAAATGTTTGCAAGCAAAGGATCAAGCTCAAAGAACATCAAGGACTGACTCCAGAGTTCAACCCTGAGCTAAATATATTATCTTCTATTGGATTATGTACTTTATGTAACACAAATCAAGGAAAAATGCGAAATAAAATTGCAACAGAATTGTGACACTGACATTTTCTATAAAAAGAATAAATCAATTTCTTCTCAGAAATTAATAACTGATTCCTATGTATATTCAAAATACAAATAGTTATAAACACGACTATAAAAATTACTGTTTTATAGGTGTACTCTTTTAACATTTGGTTCTTATTAAAGTATTTCAGAACATTAAACTAGCAAGCAATTGTGTCCTATTCTTGGAGACTGCCAAGACAAATCCCTGCAGTTTTCTTGGTAAAGTATTTCAGAAGTTGTTTGAAACTGCCCCTTTCCTAAGAAAAAGTGACTAGCCCAAGACCATCTGGCTCATTTTGCGCCCATGGTGGAACTAGAATTCACGGGGAGAGTGTGTATATACACAAATATATAGGAGAGGCAGCAACCCTCTCTTGGTCTTTTGAAAAAGAGTTAAAACATGGCTCTGCAGCCCCAACCTTTTTAGCTAATTTTCAACAGAGTTCAATCATTCTTGCTTGCTTTTAAATTTCAATTTTTTAAAAATTTTAAATTCCTATATGCTGTTTTATATTTTAACATTTTATTACATACTGCCTCGAGTACTTCTCTGAAAGAGATAGGCAATTCAAAAATATGAATTCTACCATATATACACAGGGTGCATACACATACATTTGTTGCATTCTCTGGTATAACTATATTAGTTGTTACAAAAAAACATCACTAAAATTGTTATGTAACAAAGAAATGGAAACAGTAGCAAGATTGAGAGTTCTGATTTTCTGACATTTTTAAGCCCTTCTAGTCATTATGTAGTATCATATAGTATCTTATAAAACAGAATGCCTGACATCTTGGATTTCAATATTCAGCTAGCATCACCACTGACAAGAAGTTTGTGGAAGCTGTAGTACAAGCATCTGGCAGGGACCCAGGTACTTGTTGTTGCCTTGGATACTAATCAGGGTTATTATGGTATAATGATTTCTACGCTAGAAATCATTTTATCAGATGTTAAGATTCCACTTTATAGGGGGATTAAGTTTAGCATTCAAAACTACCACGAGTACTAAAAATATCTAGTTATTTACAGTTTCATAGGAA
The DNA here is from genome assembly GCA_012654045.1 of Ptyas mucosa. NCBI lineage: Eukaryota > Metazoa > Chordata > Lepidosauria > Squamata > Colubridae > Ptyas > Ptyas mucosa. The sequence goes on along the minus strand of WNWU01000012.1, from coordinate 2,384,953 downwards.
ATATCATTGCTTCTATATTCATGCTACAGTTGTTTTATGTACGGTACTACTATATCTACAAGATCTGAAAACACTTTTGACAGAATGAAAGATGACTTTATAAAGCTGAAGGTTATCCTCTGATCTGAGCCTAAGAAAAGCAATGATGTATACAGATATTCCTAAATTACATTAAAAAGGTATTCCCTGTTCTCCCTTGTTGTATTTTCCTCCTCCCTCTCTAACCAGTCATACTGTTTACAAATAAAACATTTTAATAAATACCCTGACATTTTAAAACAAAAAGGCAATATATCCGCACAATACTCACAATGAACAATTTTCTAGTTTGACAAAATGCACTGTACCATAACTCAACCACACAAGTTGAGTTCAGTCAACTCGCTAGGCTATAATGCAGCCGGCCAAATGTGCAACTCAGGGTCTGGTATCACTAACGAAGTCAATATACCACTTGCTACCATTATAAATGTCAGACAGCCGACTTCCGGTGGGACTGCGACATCGCCAGACGCTTCTTTTTGAAGCGCCAGCCCAGGGCTCCGTAGAACCGCAAGAACAGCGTTTATCAGCTGTCTTGCGGTTTGGAAACTTTCCCCCTGGTATGAGGGGGGAAAGTGAGTAGACGGGTGGGGTAGAGCTCCCTGAGAGTGCCAGATTTTACCCATAATCTGGCGCTCGAAGATGAGAGCTCCCCGTTAAGCCTGTCAGTACTCCGGACCCTGGATGCCTCTGCTTTGCAGAGCTAGATGTTGTTACCATCCCAGCAATTAACTTTAAACAAATACTTTCTGAATAAAGCTGGCGGAGCACAAGCAGCATGAATGAAACAGCAAGTATTTTTTTTTCTTTCTAACTCCAAAGATTTACTCTCTTTAAAAGATTTTTCCTAAGCGGAAAGTGAAAGCAAGATGGCGTTTGAGTTTCAACGGGGCGTGAAGAAGTGAAAGTTAAAAGTAATTATTGACAAGCCCTTGTTTGAAACGTAAAACTCCTTTTGGAAAAGTGGATGAAAAAAGAAAGGATGTAATAATAATAATTGAAGCAGCAATACAAATTACAAATTGTAAAGGGTCTTTTTTTTCTTCTAGATACTCTTTTTTTTCCCCTGTCCTTCTGGAAGGGAAGGAAGAAGGGGGGCAAGATGGCTGGTCTTTTTGAAAGCAAAGAAAGCAAAGGAGGGTTAATCAACCCTCAATGGTCTGATTTTGAGGAAGCTTTGAGCTCAATTACCTCTGCTTTATTGAAAAGAATTGATACTATATTTCAAGCTTCTCAAGTTGGAAACAATGAAACACATGGAAATACTGAGTTGCAATCTAGCAGTGGATTGAATGAAGAGTTGGGAGATGTAAAAAAACAACAACAGATCATAGCAGTTTTTACTGAGGAGAGAAAGATGAATGCTGTGCAGAATAAGGAGCAAGAAATTTTGGAAGCTGATGAAATTTTGGTTACACGAATTTTTTTTTATAAAACGCAATCTGCATTTAAAGAGCTGTTTCCAGAAGAAGTTACATCTCTGCAAAAATTTTATAATATGCAATCCCAAAAACCACAAAATTTTACTGGAGTTAAAAAAGGCAGAGGGATCAAAGTTAAGAAGAAAGTTCGTAAAAAGGAAAAGAAGAAAGACTGGAAAAATGGAAAATAGCCCTGCTTGATGAGATGATGGTCCTTAAAAAGTATTGTTTAACTGTTTAAAGATTTTGAATTTTTGGAAAAAAAAAACAGACAGCAGTCTAATGCCAGTTAACTAAGTGATGAGCGACGATGAGGAGGCAACCTACAGCTGTATTGGAATATTTTGAGAAGAATAAACAGATCACAGCAATGCTGGTGTGTTGGGCTGTGAAATATGCCCTGACTTGAATGATTTGGAATATTTTATTAAGGAATGTAATAAATTTGGATCTAACTGTAACCGCAGAAGTTTTATTGAATATAGTAAATTGGAGTTTCCTGTTTGATGGTAATAAATATAAGGCAAAAGGACTATGGATCTAGGGCAATTGCAGGTGATCTGGTGGTTTCCCTAATAGGTCTGATGAATTTATTAATCTAATTTTTGACTGGATTTGATGGATACTATTTCAAATATAATTATAAAGTCACTCGGGGTTTTTTTTTTATAAAGAAGCAATTTTTTATTTAGTTGGGTAGACGCAAATGAAGATATTCTATATGCTGTTGGAAGATGTGAAGACAAGAAGATTAGCAACTGGTTTAATCTAGTATGAAGAATTTAAATGTTTGATATAGTTATTAAATGATGTTTTATCTGTATTGATAAATTAATAAGAAGTTTGTTATTTTTTTAATTAAAAAAATTTTTTTATTATTATTTTTTATTAAGTGTTTTAACCATAATTGGACCTTGATGGTTTAAAAGTGGAGGACGGAAGACTTTATATAGTATTTTATTTTAAATTTGGGTTTTTTTGAATGAGGGTTTCTTTTTTTTTTGTTGTTGGTTTTTTTTTTGTTTTAAATGAAAGAAGTTACAAAATATTTTGTTAAATTGTATAGACTTAATAATTTGTTAAGTATTAATTAGCTAAATTGAGTAATGATAGGTTTGATTAGGTAATACTTAATTGTTTTATTAATTGCTGTAATTATAAATGGAGATTAATTTTGTTGAATTAGATGGAATAAGAAGAAAGAAGACTTGCTCTCCTTTTATCTATTTGTTTAATGATTATGATTATGATAAGTGTGAAATGGAGTTTAACTTAGAGAATTTGAGCTGTATCTTATCTTGTATTTGCTCTGGGAAGTCGGGGGGGGGTGGTTGGGGAGGGGGGAGAAAATGTATGTAAAACTTTTAAAACTTTTTCAATAAAAATAAATAAATGTCAGACAGCCTGCAGACCCTGGGTTTCCCCACTGCTCAGTTGAAGCACTCTAGTATTTATTTATTCATCCTTGAACCCTTCATCTTATTCTGCCTGAATTCCCAAATGATGAACCGCAAAACCGATATTACACTCCTAGGGTCTATTCTCGGAGTGTGTGAAAACAAGTCCCTAAATCAGGGGTCTGCAACCTTAAACACTCAAAGAGCCATTTGGACCCGTTTCCCACAGAAAACAAAACACTGGGAGCCACAAAAACCCTTCCAGTGCCTATTTCTTGAGCGGCCATAAAACTAGCATATGTAGTTTAATTAAATGTTCAGTTTTCTTCTGAAACTTTTCTTTTCTTGGATTTATTCATGGTTGGCCTACCGGGGATTGAAAAGCTCAATAAATCGTGTGCCGGCGGGTTCTCATGTTGGCGGTTGTGATGCATATTTTGAGTGACAGGGAGCCACAGCAGAGGGGTGAAAGAGCCACATGCGACTCCAGAGCCTCAGGTTGCTGACCCCTGCCCTAAATACTACTTTAGCACTTAGGGCTGGGACAAGATGGGACCTGACAAGAAAAACGATGTGGCCAGGCAAGTTTGTTGTTCCTGACAGTTAGAACAATTAATCAGTGGAACCACTTGCCTCCAGAAGTTGTGAATGCTCCAACACTAGAAGTTTTTAAGAAGATGTTGGATAACCATTTGTCTGAAGTGGTGTAGGGTTTCCTGCCTGAAGTGGGGGGCGGAGAGGAGGGGGGGGGGGTTGGACTAGAAGACCTCCAAGGTCCCTTCCACCTGTTGTTATTCTGTATTCTGAGATAGGTAAGAAAGCAGAGGATGGCCTGTGGACACTCTTACTGGGCATGTTGGCAATGCCTAACACACGGCGAAGAGGGTTGTGAGGGATGTGAAGGTGGGGGGGGCGCGATTACGCCCCCGCCTGCCTGTCATTTTATTTTTTGGCTGGCTGGCTGGCTGGCTGGCTGGCTATGGAAATACAACGCGGGCCGGGACAAGCTTTTCGACCGACCGGTCCACTTCTTCTCCAGCCAGAAGCGCCGTCGGCAGAGAGGCGAGATCCACGAGCCACTGTTTACAAACGGGAAGGCATCGATCCCCTCGGCAGGAAGGAAGAGAGCGCCATCGCGAGCAAAACTCCCTCCACGCCATTTTGTGTCGTCTTTAGAAATAGGACTCGCTCGGTACCGCAAAGGGTGGGGGCTGGGGGGGTGTAAACTCGACCCCTCCGTCTGGCTGGCCAAGTAGCATTCCAGTCACCAAGCGGAAGGTGGGTGAGGGACAAGCGCAAGGTCCAATCACCGCTGCCAGCGCCTCTCCGAGAAAGAAAGCACCGACACCGGGGGCTCCGCGACCTGCAAGTGCTGCTACGTCATTGAGAACAGAAACCGGTTCTGTCAAAGCCCGAAGCTCTCCTTACACTCGCCGAAGCATCCATCGCCGCCGGTGCCTTCCCCGGCAGGACTCACCGTAACTTTGATCCATGGCTTCGCTCGACGTCCTCCTCCCCGCTACGAACAGTTTACCCACCACCCGACTGCGCGAGCGCCATATGCCGCCACAGATTGGCTTCTGCCTCTATTCCTGAAGTTCGATTGGCCGGGCGTTTAAACTTCGCAGCGTCTGTTGCTCCCGCCTCCCCGTATGAAGGTCGTTCCCATTGGGTCGTTCGTTAGTTTATCCGTCGCTGGACATCTACGTTCTACGCCTTCCGATGCCCTAAGAATTTTCCTATTTGCGGCTGAAGCGTCTTGTGGAGCTAGAGATTTCCGGTTCCCATTACTGTCTATAAGCTTCCAATGGGAGAGGCGGCCAGTGCTAAGAAGCGTTCAGAGGACCAACAGTAAACGAAGCAGGGCTGTGATTCGCTTTTATTACTTGCGAATATTTAAGGACGCCGCTAGAAAATAATTTAGCGGCTTTAGCTTTCTTGTCTGGCTAGAACCTCGAGGGCTTTAGATTCTACCCTTTTGCTTTACGGGCCGGAGGGCAGACTGACGTTTCCCTGCGTCAAGTCCACGTGTCTCTTTGTATTGCTGGGAGTTTGGACTAAGCTCTTATAAAAAGTCTTTCGTTATTTTGCCCACTAGCACTTTGCTTTTCCCCTAATCCTTTCCTTGTTTGGTGGGTCCAATTTTGAAATGGGGTTTATCATCTTTTTTTTTTTTTGGTCTCTGTTCACTCTGGCCCGTAAACTACTGCACGACATTTGAAAGGAGTTCCGCGACCATGTTCTTTGCAATGAAGTTCAGGATGTGGTGCAGAAAATAGGCTGAGGAAATGTCAGGCGAGCCCAGCCTTTTTCTAAATAATGTTCTATGTAGCTCAACTGTTCGACACCCTCCCCCCACCCCACCCCAAACTCACGTTGAAGTGTGCTGCAGTAGGAAATGCCTGGATGCAGGTGCTAATTTTTGAAACTACTTTCTGCCTGTTTCTAGCCTCACTTACACGGCTAGGGAAGCATTTTATTAAGTTATTCATGGAAGATGCCTTATACTGCGTAGGACTATTGGTCAACCCTCCTCTAGTTTTGTTCAAACTAACTGGCACTGGCTCTCCAGGATTCCAGGCAAGAAGTTCTCATGGGAGACAATAAGCTTTGTAAAAATATGTATGCGGTATCTACAATACAAAAATCCAAAACAGTCTTGTCTCCATCTGTCAAATAAAAATAGTTTATCAACTGGTGGGGTAGCTAGTGATTTAACATCTTAAAAGGATTGTCACTGACAATATTGGTATAAAATATAATAAATCTTGTTGGACAGGCTCTAAGGATTGGGAGGCACCATTCTGTTGGCCTTTCTCTGGCCAATGCTAGTTATGTGGGGGTGCCTCAAGACTTTTCTCATCTTTCTCCCCTCCTATTTAACATCTCAATGGAGCTGTTGGGAGAGGACATCTGGTGGTAAGTTTGGTAAACTGATAATATCCCATTTACCTATTCCATGCCAGATCAAGTGACGCTGTTCAGGTGCTGTAAAGGCTTGGATGAGGAGAAACTGGTTGTGACTCAAACTGAGCAAGATGGGAGTGGTTGTTGTGGTTTCTTGTCAGGATAAAGAGAGTTGACATCTCTGATTCTGGATGGGGAAACACGACCTCACAGAGATCTGGTGTGCAATTTGGGAGTCCTCCTGGATCATGGTTCCTGCTGGAATAGCAGGTGGCAGCCGTGGCCAGGGAGGCTTTGTATAAATTCATTTTGTGAACCAGGGCCCATTCCTGACCCAGAAGGCCTTGCTCATGGTCACTTACAACAGAGGTTTAATAGTGTGGGAAGCCCCCCCCCCCCCCAAAATAGTCTATAGACTATTAAAAAGAGGCAGAATAGAATGTTTCCCTTAAAGGAGAAGAAGAGAAAAATCTCCTAACAAAGGCAGAAAGCAGCCCCAGTCTCTCTGCTATAGGAAAAGAGCTTCAAGCAGAAGCCTGAAGAGGCTAGGCTTTTTGAATGGATATTTTCTATCCGTAAAGCCAGGCCATTTTATTCATAGACAAAGGGCCGCCAGCAACTCCAAATAAGCAGCACAATAGGCAAGGAGCCGAAATTGACACGATTAGCTGAGACAAACACAACAGGATTTGCTTTTCCCCTTTTGCATGTAGAGCCAGTCATGACCCCATAGGAATCTGGCAACAGCCATTAAATATTAAAGGACATATACTTGCACAGGAACAGGTATCTCCATCACAAAGCCCCCCAAATTGTCTAAAAGCCCATCTACTCTCAATCCCAATTTATCAGCTGTGTCACTGTTGTTTCTAGCTACCTCCTTTCTAAATGCAGGCTCCCTCCGATTCATTTCTCCTTCACCTTTCTCCCAGCTTGGAATAAGAACCGGACCAGATTTTACTTCCAATAACAGCTCTGAAAGAGTACTACATTTGTATTTGTTTCTAAATAAAACAACATTTTTACTTGAAAGAATAAGTCCTATGTTGCATTTATGATCAGTTTAAACAAGGGTTTGTTGCTATTGTTGGTTGTATCACCAATGAATGTATTACAGATTTTCCACTGCTTCTAACAAAAGGTTTTGTATGGGTTTTAATTATTTTTATTATTTATGTGCATGGTTGTATTACCTATTCAATGGACTACCTCCAGATACTGTCAGCCACATCCATTCACTGCTAGCACTGTCATTTTTCTGCAGCACTGGTTGAAGACAGATCTTAGTCTTTAACTGTCCCTCCTGCTTTATTCTATGCCACTCCTATGTGACTGCAATGTTATCTGCCAGGTTATTTTGGGACACAAGTGTAGTGTTTATAGAAGAGCATTATAGTTCTGATCAAAAATACCCTCTCTGAAACGAAACAGGAACAGAAAATGCTTTAAAAAGTTTTTTTTAAAAAGCCTCTGATGATTGCGCAGCTCAGCTGGGCATGGGGGGGGGGTGCAGGGATTTTTTGCTACTGGTTCTCCGAACCACCTGCTGCCATCGCTACTGGATCGGGTGATCCGGTCCGAACCGGGAGCATTTCACCTCTGGTCTTAGAGATTCTTTGATTGAGCTGTTTGCTGTTGGCTTTTTTGGGAGTTTCTTGATTGGGATACTGTTTACTTGATTGCTGATCTGATGTTAACCCTGAAGTTAATCTAAGCTGATCTGGGTGCTGATGCTGGTAGAGAGGTCTTGGGTCATTTTGTTCCCTCTTTAGCTGATTGTCTCCAGGGAATTTCTAGAAGCCTGACACTCTGACAAATCAACCCCCAATAGACACATAGACATTAACATCTATAGATTATGCAAAAGAGACTATCACTCAGCCCAAAAAGGATGTTACAGCAAACTGCACTCCTTACCAGCACTGATGATGTTACCTAGTTTGAGTAATGAAACTTTGCAAGGAAACAAGGTCAGAGAACACCAAGAACATCTCAAATTGGTGGTTATTTTCCCACTAAGGTGACATTAAGTGGGAGGGGAAATAAAGTCAGAAGAAGCCACCAAATGTTTTTCTTAATTTGTCCTACATTAAGGCAATAAGGATAGCACTTGTCAAGTTAATTATTGAAGTAGAACAGAGATTGATGACAAGGGGAATACAAATTGTTAGCAATAAAGGAACTTGTTGCACTATTAAAGCTAAAACCTGTAATAATAATAAAAATGCTCATAGACTGAAGGAAAGCACTTTATGGCTGTCTGGATGCAGCTTTTATCTTTTTAAACAATAATGAAATCTGAGCAGGTGGTCCTATAAACCTTTGCAGATTTGAAAAGCAAAGGAGGATTAACCCTGGTTAATATGTGAATGGAAGAATGTCTAACTCTAGGGCTCATTAGATTGAGAAGGCATAAAAACATCTTAGAAGGTGGTAGTTATCAAGTCACTTCTATAATGCTGTAAAGAAAACTGCTGAAATACAGTCACTAGGAGTTAAGTTTAAATTGATTTAAAAATGTATATATAGAGAGAACATTGTCATTCATGAAAAATACAATTTTAAAAACAATTGATGTGCAAATTTAGTATTTCATACACAAACACAGTCAATAACATTCAAGCAGAAGAGAAACTTGTGCTGCAGCAGTGACAAAAGATGAGATGAAATTATTCTGCTATGTAATTCTTTATAACATAAGAATATTTATATTGTTTATAAAGAAAGGCATTGACGCTGGCATTCTTCTCCTATGCAGAGATAAAAATTATAGTATGTGTTATATGGAAGTAGGAGTAAAGAGAGTACGTTTATACAATGAATAATTTTTAAACAATTGTAATTAGAGACAAAATCAGTCTCTTGGTTATCTGGCCTAGGAGAACACCAGAGCTTCTGGAGAATTGCTGCTCCAACAATCAGCTATGCCACTATAAACTCTTCTCCCAGAAGGCTGCGGAGTGGGTCAGGAGTGGGATGATCCAGATGGTCTGACCAGTCACTGAGTCGAATTGTTTTGGCCACGCCTCCTCATGCCTCCTTTGGGCCCAGTTTATTCGACTCAGTGGAATCTGACAGACGCATCTGAGTCATCTCTCTCCTCATCTACTTCTCAACAAACTCCAAATCATCAAAAACTAAAGTTTTTGCGTTGTGCGAGCTGGTCACTTCAATCTAAGTGGACTGAAGTCTACGGCTTCAAGTCTACCTGGACGACATACTAGTCCAGGCCCCATCCCTCTATCAGGCCCAAGCCGATCTGCAACTTACCCTACGGGTCCTGCAGGACCACGGGTTCTTGCTAAATCTACCCAAAAGTCAACTGGTTCCTCAAACGCGCATCACTCAAATGGGCGCCATCATAGACACCCGTCTGGGCCAGGTGTTCCTTGCGCAGGAGAGGAGGTCGGACATCAGAATCATTGTCCGTCGACTGCTCCAGGACCCGACAACCATAATTCTATCACTGTCAAAGCTTCTGGGGAAGTTTGCCTCCTGTATCAACATAGTACCTTGGGCGCAACTCCACGCACGCAGACAGTGGTCCCTCCTGCCCCATCAGTGCACATGCAGCTCCACTTCTCTCCGCAGAATCAGGCTATCTCCATCAGCCCGCAGGTCCCTGCACTGGTGGCTCTCACCGGCTCTGGACAAGGGATGCATCTTCGTCGACACTCCACAGGTGACCATCACGACAGACGCGAGCCTACCTGGACACCCTTGTGGCTCAAGGACGCTGGTCTCTCGAGGCAACGTCCAGCATCAACCTCTTAGAACTCCGGGCAATCTGCCTAGCCCTATGAGCCTTCCACCAGGCAGTGAGGGGCCGCCACGTACTGGTCCTCACCGACAACGTGGTGGCAAAGGCCCACGTCAACCGCCAGGGGGGGATTCAGTCCAAGACTCTGTTGCAAGAGGCCCTTCATCTGGGCCGTTGGGCGGAACTCCACCTCACCTCCCTACAGGCAGACCACATCACCGGAGTGGACAACTCCCACGCCGACTTCCTCAGTCGGACGTCCATAGACCAATCAGAATGGCGACTCGATCACAAGATCTTTCGGGAGATTTGCCACCGGTTCGGTCATCCACAGGTGGACCTGTTCGCCTCCCAAGCGAACTCACAACTCCCACGGTTCTTCACTCGATACCCGACACCTGGTGTGGAAGCCATGGATGCCCTCCGCTGTCCTTGGCTGAAGGCTCTCCTCTACGCCTTCCCGCCCCTGACCCTGATTCCCAGGGTAATTTGCAAAATCCTGGCGGAGGGAGCGGAGGTGATCCTCATCGCCCCCCACTGGCCACAACGGCCTTGGTTCTCCGACTTGGTCGTGTTCTTGACATCTCGACCTTGGCGAATTCCCCCGGAGAGGGTCCGTCTCACTCAGGGGACCGTGTGCCACCCGGACCCCCAATGGTTGGGCCTTGCCGCCTGGCCCTTGAAGGGCTCCTTCTGAAACAGGCACGATACTCGGATGATGTCATTTGTGTGATGCAAGCGGACAGAAAACCTTCCACCATCAGACTCTACAACATCACATGGCAGGTATTTATCTCTTGGTGCTCAGCGCGCGAGATTAACCCTGTTCTTGCTTCTCTCCCACAAGTCCTCGACTTCCTGGACTTAGGACTCCGCAAGGGTCTGGCACTCAACACCCTTAAGCGCCATGTCGCCGCGCTCTCCACGATTCTCTCACCTAGGGACGGAGCCGCTCTGTCACATCACCAGTCGGTACGCAGGTTTTTGCGGGGAGTCCGGAACCCTTGGCCCCCCGTAATTCACAGATATCCTACCTGGGACTTGCCACGGGTACTAAGGGCTCTTACCGAACCCCCGTTTACACTCTTTGAGCCTCAGATTTCTCATCTTCAAGGTGGCCTTCCTGATAGCTGTAACTTCAGCCAGGTGCATCTCCGAGCTCGCGGCCCTCTCCACCAGGCCCGATCTCTGTGTCATTCACCCAGACAGGGTAGTTTTTCGCCTAGATCCATCATTCGTACCCAAGGTGAACTCCCGTTTTCACCAAGAGCAGGAAATTATTCTACCTAACTTCTGCCCTCGCCCACTCCATCCCTTGGAACGCAAATGGCACACCCTAGACGTCCGCAGAGCCCTTAAGATTTACATCTCGCCTTCCAGACGATCTGAGGCTCTTTTCGTATCATTCCAGCCTACCTCACAAGGCTCCAAGGTCTCCTCGGCCACCATTGGTCATTGGATTAGGACATGCATTGCCCGTGCCTATGAGGCGCAGGTTACCCCTGCGCCTCGGAACATCACTGCACATTCCACGCGCAGTGCAGCTACCACCGCTGCCTGGGCCATGCAAGCCTCCCTTGAGGAAATCTGTAGGGTGGCCACCTGGACGACTCCTTTGCCGTTTATTAAGCACTACTGTCTAGATGTCTTCGCCTCTGCGGAGGCATCATTCGGCAGGAGGGTCCTCCAATAGGTCCATCTTTCCTCAGTGGCCTCGGGCTCGCAGGCTTCCCACCCATAGGGCAGATGAGCTTGGGCATATCCCACTCCTGACCCACTCCACAGCCTTCTGGGAGAAGAAGCGTTGGACTTACCATGAACGTTGTTTCTCCGGGGGCTGCGGAGTGGGTCAGCCCTGCCCAGCCTGCGCGCTCCACGACCGTCATAACTACTTACCAGAGTTTGTCTTACAGTTCCATCTTCATCAAATAAACTGGGCCCAAAGGAGGCATGAGGAGGTGTGGCCAAAACAATTTGACTCAGTGACAGGTCAGACCACTGGATCATCCCACTCCTGACCCACTCTGCAGCCCCTGGAGAAATGGCGTTCATGATAAATCCAACGCCTCTTCTCACTCTGTAATCAGCCAAGACAGCCAAATCTTTCTCCTTACTCTGTAATCTTGCTGCTCTACCATGATTTATGTTTTGGTCTCCTTTTTAACAGTTTTTTTGGACCAATTCCAGAGATATGACTTTTTTAACCTCTTTTCTCAAGGTTTAATTCATCAATTTCTCAAATGCTTTCCTACAATTGTCAGACTCAATTAAAACAATATAGGCAAAGTAATTTTAACATTAACTTTATAATATTGCAAAGAATGGGTGCATTCTTTTGCAAATACCATTCTGCTTGTTGGTGAAATATCCACAAGCAGAATGGTATTTTTAAAATCACTTTTGCCTTGCCTGTTTAATAATGAAAAGCACATCTTTGCTTACACCACAAAGCTTATTGTGTCAATCACTGATTTTTTTTCCAGTTTTCTGGCAAGGTAAAATTTTAAAGCCTTTTCTTAAGCCACTTCATAGGAAAACACTTCCTGAGATCAAAAATGTATGAAACTTGAGCTATTTGTTCAGTATTCTGTAATTCATAGGAAAAAGGTATTACAAATATTTTCCTATTTATTACATTTTTTCATTCAGAATAATAGTTGAAGAACATTAACACTTTACACCAATATGAACTGAAATTCTTATGTGAATATCAAAAGTGCATAAAAGAAAATTATTCTACCATTTCAGTTATAGTCAGCAAGCAAAAGAAACTGGTCATTGTAATATCTTTTTCGAAGTTAAGAAAACCATGGACAAATAAAAGCACATATAAAATTTATAAAGTTGGGCTATTGACTGTTCTCGTCCACCTTTCAGGCTTTATATGCCCTCAAATTTTGTTATATTATTTCTAACTATCTGGACAAATTAGGTAAACAAGCAAAAGATTTTAGTGGGGCAGATTACATTGATCTTCCATGTGCTCCAACAGAAGAAATTCTGCCAGAAAAATGGAAATTTCCTTTAGATTCCAGGAATGTGGAAACTGTAACTCCAGAGGTCAGAATAGGGCAGACTATTTCTTTGATTCTATCAACAATACCAGTTTTGCAACAATACATACATATAACAGCTCAATAATTTCTTAACTTTGAGTACAATGGTTTCGAAATGTGCTTTTGAACTCTCCAGACTGCAGTTTAGAAAACAGAGTTCTAATCTAATAATGGTTCCACAAAACAATTATAGATACCTTAAATAGCTACTCCTACATGAAAGAAAAAAGGCTGAACTCAAAATGCAATGTGGAAACCCATGGTCAGATCCTATACATATATATTCAGGAAATTCCTGAATATCTATTTAATTGAATAGTCATAGTTGCAATCATCTGTCTATGTAATTTGGAATAAAATCAGTAATTACAGTAGCATTTTCTTTCAAGTATACAGATTCGAATTTTAAAAAGGCAGAAAAACTGAGTTATCGCCATATTATGTTATTATTATGTGGCTGGAGTATCAAAGCATCATTTGCAGATGAGGCTCTACAAAGTAATTGGTTAATTCCCAACCTCATTAATTCTATTCAAGACTGCTTTCCATCTAGTAGTACCTTATTTCAAACAGGAGGGGATTCCTCTCCAAGATTTATGTCCCAGCTGGAGTATATTGGAAGTGAGGAGAGAGGAGAAGGAGAGAACAGGGTCAAAGGAAGAAAGTATCAGATCCTGGGAAAAAGTTAGCATCCTTCATCAGTGCAAACTGCCCTGTACAAATATCCCAATCCAGAAAGAAACTGGAAAGCCAGTATGGTGCAGCGGTGAAGGTGCTGGATCAGAAACCAAGGAGACTTAGAGTTCCAGGCCTGTTAGGCATGAAAAGTGACTGGGTGAATCACTCACTCTCTCAGAACAACCCTCCTCACAGAGTGGCTGTTGTGAGGAAAACAGGAGGCAGGAGAATTAGTTTTCCTGCTTGAGTTATATATAAAAAAGTGGGATAAAAATATAATAATAAAAAGAACATCCCTAGTTTTAAAGTTATATGAAAATATAGATTTGTTTTATGTTTATCTCAAAACATAGTAAGGCTGAATCCCAAGTATAATTACTCAGTAAATTTGTAGGTAAATGAGTAAATTTACCTACAAATTGACTAATAGTCCACGAAATAATGCATTTGAGTTATTCTAAGGTAATGGTAAGTGCTATTCATTTGGAATTAATATGTGATTTTGATAAACATTCAGCCTGATGTAAAGAAAATTCTCATAGCAGCTAATACCATTTTGCAAAAACACACCACTGGCATGTATGTGAGCCCAAATGTTGAAAGAAGATGGAATATTTACTCAACTACTATATTAGCAACCTCTGACTCTGTCAGTTATTTCCAGAAACCTAATACCTCAAAGCTGTTTTGTAAACTGCCTATTCCTTGTTCAACCCAACCGTTAATACCTTTTAAGATACCAACCCATGTGTATAAATATAAGTTTATACTGGAATTTCAGTACTCCCAACATTCATAAAATTTATTATTATCTACAACTTGATTGAGTACAAGACAAAGCTACCACTACGAACACTTGAGTCATTATACATTAATAAGCAATACATTGAAACTTTGCTAAATGCTTTTTACTCACAAAACTTTTTTTTGCATGTTTCTCCACCAGTTATTTGGTGCTTGAGTCTTAAGGAAGAAGTATTATATGGCAAAAAGGCCTCCACCCAGTGTGTAATGATTCCTTCACTCACCCTTGTCTTTGCTAATGTAGCAGGTTTCCAGAAAAATATGTCCATTGAATATTTTCAGATTCCATTGCTTGATCTCCACTACAGGAAGAAGGCATGTACATAAAGAGAAATGAGAGGATAATAAATTGAGCATGAACAAGAATATCAGAATCTGTACCACTACTGCTTGGAAAGCAATTGGGGTAGCAGCAAGGGTTGAAATAAACTTATAGCATTAATGCCTGCAATTCTTAATAAACAAAGGAACAATGAAGCAATACTATATTCTTGACAAATGCAGCAGAGATGATTTCAAGGATTTAAAATGAGACAACTTGAAGACCTGCTTTGAAGGGAATATTTAATGTTTTGTAACACTTCATCAGTAGATTTTTGGGCTGCTACAGACTTCATTTTCAGAACATCCATCTAAAATAAGCAGAAACTAAGAAATCCTCTTGATCTCAAACAGAATAATATAAATTGCATTTTTTGGAAAGTGCCAGAATGCATTTATTTCTCCTTGAGGCTTTCTGCACAATAATAAGCTTGCTGCTTCTGTCAAAAACTTACACATATAGCCCTAATAGTGTTTTATAACCAACTATTGCAAATGTTCCCTCTTAAATAAAAGCACTGCAAAATTATTGTGCTGACCAAAGTCTTTTTTGAATATTAAAAGTAAAAAGATAGAAGAATGCTACACTTGCATGGAAGATATTCCAATCATGCAGAATTTAAAACCCATAATTCTGCTACTGACATTTTCAGACAAGACTAGCTATGGAACTAAAACATTTTCAACTATATACAAAAGTAAATGGGAAAATTTAGATGTTATTTATCCTTCCAAGGTTTAGCATGGTATAAGCCAATTGACAAAATTTGATTTTGATTATTTACTAAAAAAAGTATACTTCCTAGTACAAAGCCACTTAAAAATTGTACTGCACAAAATCTAGCTAATACAATGAAAATTTGGTTAAAAAAGCTATTTTCAAAAACACTTTACAAATAAAGGCTGTTAACTAGGTGAAAGTGAGGTCAATGAGAACCAAAAGCCACGTGCCATGGTGTGTTACAAATACAGGTATGGTTTTAGAAGATTTAATGCAGAGTCTCAAAATGATTCAACCTTCTTTGCAAGTTCACTCATCAGGTGGTTCCATCTTCTCTGAAGGTACAATGTCTTGTTTTTCTTGTGTTTTTTCTTTTTCTTCTTCATGTTCTGGATTCTGCTCGGTAGTAAAACCTTCTTGAGATGTGGTCAAATTCCTTTCCTCCATTCGTCCTTGTAGTTCTTCTCCATCACCTTTATTTTCTGCACTTTCATCAGCCACTGGATTTTCCTCAGAAGGATGGTCATCACTTTTACTTTGCTCTTCATTTAGGTTTCCTTCACCTTCAGCTGCTCTTTCCTCAATGATTCCACTTGTTCCTGCCTCACTTTCTTCATGTTCCTCTTTCTCTTCAGGATCATCTGTGAAGGGATTCTCGCCCTATAAAACACGACACTGTACTGAGTTTTGGACATTTTAGTCAGAAATTATCAATGCCCAGAATTATAAAAATATATGCCTTATACAAATATATAGTTGGGGGTAATAATTTTTATTAATGCAATGGAAATTACACTTAAAAATAATCAAATGGCATAATTCCACTAATGGCCAATAGAACACCTGTTCTGTTTTAATAGATCAATGAAGTTTCTGCTCCAGATTTGGAATGCATATTGTATTAGAAGAAAGGAAAAGCTGGAACTCTTGAATATGTGCTGACATTTTGCTAGCCATGCTGCTATCATCATCAAAGCAGATCTGAAACTTAACTTGGGCAATTTAATGGCAGAGTATTATATGTGGTGAAAATTTAGTGGAGAATGCCTACGATCTATTGCTAATTGCAATGCAAATGGCACTAACTGCCATTTTTCTGGTATGAATTATTTGGATCCTTATACATTTCTATTGTTTCTCTATTCATTTTGATAATGTTGGCAGAATGCAGATTTATTTTGTGAAATGGTCCTTGCAGTTGAGCTATGAACATAAAAAACAATAATTGGATAAGGATGAAACTGAATAGATCTATTTTGGAAACCATGTCATTCTCATAGGAAAATAAATATAATTGAGAAATATCAATTACATTTACATTTAAATGTCAATAATCCTTAAACTGGAGCTAAAGGCAAATATAATAACTAGCAGCAAAGGAATTTGTTGCACTATTAAAGCTGAAGCCTGTAATATTAAAAAAATGGAATCTAAGAAATAGAAGACTGAGAATCTGAACTCAGAAATAAAAACTGGATACAGAAAAAAAACAAAAAAATTGAGTGCAAGAACAGAAAATAAATACGAACACAATACAAACATTAGTAGTATGCTAAAAAAATATAGCGCATCTAAAAGTAGGTATCAGAATTTTTTTTTTTTGCTAACCTTTAGATACCTCTCCAATTTTTTACTGATAAGTTTATTGTTGAGAATACTTCTTGCAACTACTAATGATGATTTCTTGGACTGTTCCATCATAGCCTAGAAAACAAAACCAACAACAAAAAGAAATCGTGCATATTATTATTTACAACATGAATGTACATCTTTTTCATTTCAAAGCGACATTCACTTAATGTTTATCATTCACTTAAAGGAGGACATGGTAAGGGAAGAGGCATAGGGTCAGCTATAACAAAAAGCCTGCATGAGTTAATTAATTAAGTTTCATAATTAGTCTTTTTTAGTAAGTTACGACTATCAGAACAAATGTATCTGGACCATTCACATAAAGATTCTGTTAGCTTCAAGATAGAAGCTGTTTCAAAGGAAACAGTGAATTACAAGCAAAGATGTCTATACATTTTGTATAATAAGAAATGTACAAAATCAAAAGGGAAACTGCATCTTCAATCACAGAAATGAAAATATAGGATGCAATTTGTAAATATTTATATAATATACTTTACTCGGAAGAGAAAATCTTATTACATAAAAATAAATACTAAAATACTAATATATACACTGTATTATCCAGTTATTTTGAAATGGAACAGGCCGTTTCTTAATTGTATTTTGAAATGAACAGGCATTTATTACGAACAATTTATATTACTATTTTAGCAATGAATCTGCAAGATTTTTGGCATTTACCTGGACTTTAGACTTGGACTGAATCTTGGTTAGTCTTTTTCTGCTTTTTTGGGGAGCTGGTTGATGACAGACAGATTGTGTTTGCTCTCTGGCTATGGATACTGCATTGCCATGCCCATGCTGTGCCTATTCATGGTGGAGTTGCAGGGAGCTGCAGCACTTGAATGTGAGAGTGAGCCTGAGATTACATATGAGGTTATCAGCTGCAGTACTTTTGGAGGCTCGCTATGAACATTAAAGTCTGGGACACTGATCTGACTGTTGGGACACTTGCAGGGGTGAAAAGCTCCCGGTTCAGACCGGATCACCCGATCCGGTAGCGATGGCGGTGGGTGGTTTCGGAGAACTGGTAGCAAAAATCCCTGCGCCCCCCCTCCCCACCCATGCCCAGCTGAGCAGCGCGATCATCAGAGGCTTTTTTAAAAAACTTTTAAAAGCATTTTTTCTACAACCTCTTCAGCCAAAAAAATGCTTTTAAAAGTAAAAAAAAAAAGAGCCTCTGATGATTGCATGGCTCACCTGGGATCGTCAGAGGCTTTTAAAAGCATTTTTTCTACAACCTCTTCGGCCAAGGAGGTTGTAGAAAAAATGCTTTTAAAAGTAAAAAAAAAAGAAAAGTTGGCCACGCCCACCCAGTCACATTACCCCCCACCAAGCCACGCCCACAGAACTGGTAGTTACAAATTTTACATTTCACCACTGGCACTTGGCAGTGGATGGAGCTAGCTGGAGCACATGGACCTGCTGCTGGTTGCAACTGTTGAGCTGTATTGTATTTTCATTTCTTTGCTGCTGGCATCACTCATCACATGGACCAGATGACTGCATGGAACTTTCCATCTGGAGAGGCCAACGAGACTCTGGGGCTTGGTTATTGGAGAGGCTGGGGGAGTGGGATAGCAACGTAGTGACAGTCTGCTGTGGACTCAAACACATACATCCTGCAAAGCTTTTTTCTCCAATAGCTCCAGAGAAGATGATTTTCCTCCCCAAATTTGTCAGGTGAGTGTTTTATCCCCATGCTTCCCTTCAGGGTGAGAACCTGAGAAGGGGATTGGCTGTGGATATCCTACCATGATGTCTGGAGTTTATGAAGGTCTGATGGAGAACAACAGCTTCAACTAAACCCTGGCAAGACTGAGTAGCTTTGGGCTTTGAATCCCTCTGGTTTTGGGACTTTACCATTTTAGTACTAGATAGGCATGCACTGTACCAAATAGACCCTATGCACAATCTGGGGGTCCTCCTAGAGTCATGACTCCTGCTCAGAGCTGGTAGCAAATGTGACTAGGAAAACATTTTGCACAAGTTCATACCATGTGCCAGTTGCACCTATTCCTACATCAGGACGACTTATTCATGGTCACTCATTCCTTGGTCACTTCCCAGTTAGACTACTGCAATGTACTCTACCTTGGGCTGCCTCTGAAGAGTACCCAGAAATTTCAGTGAGTGTATTGGTTGCTAGTTTGTATTGGGTTCAATTCGAAGTGCTGGTGTTGACTTTCAAAACCCTTCATGGCATGGGACTGGGTTCTGTGAGGGAGCACCTCTTACTGATTTAATCTACCTATCAGACCCAGCAGAAAGGGCATGATATGGGTTCCGCTGCCTAAGGTGTTACATTTGGGCTTTTTCAGCTGTGGTGCCCACATTCTGGACTTCTCCTCCCTGAGGTGTCAATGTTGAGCTTCCGGAGGTCCCGCAGGCCTGGGGACAGTAAAGTGACTCCACTACTTTTAACATTCATTCATCTAATATTCTTTGTTTTAGCTTGATTTTTATACTTTTTAATGTATAAACTGTGTTTACATTTGTTGTATACCCCCTGGGGTTTCTTGTTTGTGAGTTGGGCAGTGATATAAATTGGATAAATAAATGAACAAACAAACAACTTACTCTACGGTTGTGGTTATGATCAAGAGATTTCAGATGTTTCTGGATGATTCCATATTGCATTGGGATGAACAGGTCACAGGCAACACAGTGAGCAGCCTCCACCTTTTTTACAAAATGTTCCATACCTATATCTAAGTAAAATAAAGTCCTCATATATTACAGCCTGTAAGGGAATATGCATTATCACATAAGAAGATATCTGTCTATCAAGGTACTTAAAAACATTGAATCTTCTATAAAATTCCAGCAATATCATCAGATTAATTCAAAAAATAAATTTAGCAAATATTGATGGAACCGAATAATAACAAAAGATGGAAACCTATCCATACAAATTAGAAAAAGGCAGTGGGATAGACCTTTATTTTTTAGGGTACTTGTCACTTGTAAATAAAAATATTTTTCTAAGAAACATCCCTATTCTGTATAATATCCTGAAATTGCTTGTAATAACATTATTAAGCATTCTTTCCCATGACGTGGCTATGAAATGAAGTGCATATGGAGACAACTTCCAAAGCTGTGTATAAGTCTGGAAAAATTAACTCATTATTATACCAATTTGAAAAGATGTTTCTATGTGTTCCTGTATATCGTGACTCAAGAGATCTTAGCCAGCAGAATATAGAATTTAGGACCATCATACAGAGAATAATGAAGCATTTGCTAATCAACACTCTATGGCATCTTTACAATAGTTATACAAAAGAGGAAAAAGAATTAACATAACTTTATACCTGAATTTTAAGATACTTTCAGATCAAAAACATATATACCTTGTGTAAGATCTTGGTCTTTGTAAATCTGTTGTATAACTGCATTAATATCTTCAATTGCTTTACGACGTTCTTCTGTCTTCTTTGTTTTGTTAGCTACATATTCCTGCATTGAAGAAAACTAAAATTAATACTAAACTCAATGCTAGTAAAATTCAGAGTAGGCCTTCCAATCAAAATCCATTCTCAATTCCTCTCCCAATTTCTTCCAAGCTACATTTTCATTTCTTTGAAAGAATTAAAAAGAAAGAGCAAAGCAATCATATGCTACTTTATGGTGAAAAATACAAGTAAACAATCATTTTCTGGCATATATAGATAGTCCACAGTTAATTACTGTAATTGGGACTGCAAACTGTCACAAGCACTGTGATTGTAATGCAAAAAAAATCACATGACTCTGCTGAGATATGATGGCAGTTCTTATTGTAGTTCCTAAGTGCCACATCATGTGACCATTACTTGCAAATTCTTGCTAGCTTCTCTATTCATTTTGCTTATTGGAAGCAGGATGCAAAGGCTGTAAGTCGGATAATGTGACAATGGGATACTGCAACTGTTGTAATTATGTGCTGGTTGCCAAGTGCCTGGGCTTAGATCATGTAACTGCAAATGTGTTATAATGGCTGGAACTTTGAGAAATGGCCACAAATCTCTTAGTTCAGTACTGTTATAACTTCAAATGGTCACTGAACAAGGGATTGTTAAGTGAGGGCTACCACTCCTTGATATCTTTCACAGAAAAGTATCACTAGTGCTTTTGGAAATATGAGTAGAAGGCAAGTTTAAGGAGAGAAAACTCACCTGCAAGAAGTCAGCAGTCTGCTTGGGTAGCTTGGTTCCAACAAATGTAAAATGCTCTTTATGAAATTTGCTTTCCAAATGATTGGTCATCTCATCTTCATAGAAAGTACGATATTTGCACAATGAACATACAAACTGAATTCTGTAAAGAAATAGCAAATAAAACAATTATTTGAAGATTTGCTTTTTAAAAAATCATTGAATTTAGGAAGAGAAGCTGATATATTTTAGATAGATATCATCTTTTCCAACACAGAAAGGATCTCCACATGTTGTGTTTTATAAAACCATCCTGAAGTCTTATCATTTTACTCTCTGTAAATCATTGTCCCTAAACATAACTTGAGAATTGCTGGGACTATCAGTGCCCTAATCTTAAATCTGCTTATTTTCCCTCTGTATAATTGCTCAAAATTCCAATTAAAAAAACCTCAGTGCAAGGCAGAATTATGAAAAATATTGGTTTCTTTCCTCTGTAACTTGTTTCTCTTTTACTGTTACCCCTAATCCTAACTTAAAAATAAGACATCAAGTCAACTTTCATCAAGTCAGCTTTCCTTATGTTAACAAAGTTTGGATATATTGTTTTACAAATCAAAACATGTAAAAATAATGAAATAATCAAATCTGTAACAGAAAAGATCACCACACAAAAACGGACAATCTAAATACTAGCAAAGAGCCCTGGTGACACAGTGGTTAGAATGCAGTATTAAAGGCTAACTCTGCCCATAGCCTGGAGTTCAATTACGATACAGATCAAGGCTGACACAGCCTTCTATCCTTCTGAGATCAGTAAAATGAGGACCCAGATTGTTGGGGGAAATATGCTGACAATTGTAAATTACCTATAAAGTGCTGTAAAGCACTGCAGAGCAGTATTTTAGTCTAAGTGCTATTGCTATTGAATCAAGCCTCCCCAGAAAAACAGCTTACCTTTCTACCATACGATCACGGTATCGTTTTTTTTGCCTCTCTTGAGTTTTCTTCCCAGCCTGCAATTTGCGCTTAATTTGGCTGATTTCTTCTTGAATTGTCAGAGCACCTAAATATATGTATATATATATACACACGTTAAAAGGAAGAAACAGCTGCGATCACACATTGCTCCTGGAAGCACGAAGCCGAGAACACCAGCCTGAAGATGACGAATGAGACTTCGTTGAAACATTGCCAAGACACTTCCAATTTTACGCGGGAGAAAACCCGAATAACCAAAGACCCATATACACATACACATATATATTACTATACACATACATATTGAAGCAATATTGCTTTAAATACCTAAATCAGTTGTTTATAACAACTTTAAAGAAGCATATGAACATATTTACTCATGCAACCTTTGGAATGATGTTCTTATTTGCTATTACAAATTAGCACTAAGTGGGTTTAAAACTATGAAACTAATTTCTTTTGGTCATAAAATGTAGCTAATACATCTTACAATTTGTTCAGTAAAGATTGGTTACAAGTGCTATGTTGTTCAATGTGCTGATCAGGAGTTAGACAGTACCTTAAAGGGAATAGGCTTGTTCTACCACCATCAAATTTTGGGTTTGCCTTCAGACAATGTGATTTATATCAAGGATGCAAAATGATTTCATAGTTATATCTATAACCTCAGTTTTGAAATGTAGTAAGGCATCAAGAATTAGAATTTCTGCATGGGAGGCGTCGAAGAGTTAACAGAAAATACGAATTTACATCTGATTGTAACAGTAAATTACCAATAATATACTTATTTCCAAGCTTTTTAATTTCATATCATATATGGTTAAATGACTTCACTTGTAAATTCAGATGGTATAATTTGTTAATATTGAACACTGAAAAATGAATTTAGTATTGTATTTTTTCATTGTTGTGCTATCACCATTAGTTTTTATTTGATAAAGAAAAAAGATGACTATTAATGATTCAATTGCCCTTTAAAAAGGGCAACTGAATCATTACATACACCTTTGCTACAAACGTTAGAATGTGCATGCTCACATTTATGAACTGGTAGGGAAAATAAGTGAATACCAGCCCTGATTATAATCCAAAAATATTTTACCCAAAGAAAGATTATGGCCATACTAAAACTAACAAATAGAAACATTCAGGTTTGTGCAACAAATCAATAGAGAATTGAACTGGAAGAAAACTAAAATTTAAGTAACAATATTAAGGGATAAGAGTAACAGGAAGGCAAATTAAATAACAAGTTGAAATCCCTACTGGAGATTTCCAATAGGAAATTTACCAACAAACTAGAAAGAAACTATGTTGCTTGGAGACAGGCAAAGTCTCATTTTAACAAGCTGGATAAGAATTATAAAGATGGAAGGAATGCGAAGCATTCATAAGCAGGAGAAAATTCCCATATAGGCTTCTAATATTCTTCCCATGAAACAAGTTCTGTGTGATAACTATCTTCTTTAGAGGCAGCAGTACACTAAAGGTAATCATGTGATTTAGGTGAAAAGTTCCTCATAATGCTAGTGAAGGAATCTGGAATCTGCTACTTCCTGCTCAAAACGGACCAATCCAGTCCACATCTTCACATATAGTTTGACAACAGTAACTATTACTATTAAAAACAATCCTATCCAATTATATCATTATTCTCATGACACATTATAATTAGAATAATTTGAATAACATTAATTTAGCTAATTAAAAGAATCTAACCTAACTAAAGAGCATTAACTGATTAAAGTAATAGGATACATGGGCTTTTAAAGGTCAAAGGGTATTCCCCCCAACACTTGTAAAAGGAAGGAGGTTTGGAGTCTAATTAGTTTAATTAATTAATTATTAATATATTGCTGAGATTGCAGAGATCTTGGGACTCAAAAGTTCAAAACAGCTTATTTCCATTAAGAAAGAATAAAATTTGTTCTAGGGAAATGTTAAGTCATCATTTTCCAATAAATTTTGCAATTCTACTAATTTACCAGTAAGCATTTTGATCATGATGAATTTACATAACAAATACTAAAACAACAATTTAGTTTTCTTAAAGCAGATTATGGCCTAACCTGTAAGTAAATTTGGCATTAAAGATGAATGAAATACTTCCATTTACAATAAAACAGGTATTTATTAATTAATTTTTACAATCCCTCTTCTTGGTAAGAACACACACATCTATGCATATTTATACTTGCCTTTCTCTGATTCTTCTTTTCTTTCTTCATCTTCAGCACCATCTCCCTCTCCTTCCTTAAATTATAATTAAGAACAATGAAGAATGGGGCTTACAGTCCAGGTTACAACAGATCAAGTAATCAGAAGTACTGTTAGCTATCACGATGATTTAGAGTGAGATAAAAATGCTATTAGGCTAATTAATATAATAAAGTTTAATCATACAATAAACAATTGTATGATTAATATTAGCAATAATTAATACTTTCTTCTTTGCAGACAATGAACCCTCAGAAATATATAATGTTCAAAATTTTAAAATTCTATGCAATCCTTATAATTTCAAGTTTTAGGAAATTATAATTATTCTGAGACAATGATTATTTAAAATAAAAGCAATTAGTCTGAGAATTAGCATTAGATCTGAATTTGGAGAGGAATAAATTTAGTATATGGCAATCTAACTTTGTCTGATCTTAAATCTGTTCAGTTTCAGATAAAGCAATCACTATATTAAGTAACCTCTTAAAATACTGTATATGCAGACAGGTATATGATGGGAAAATGGAAGTATGCCAAGTGCTCTTTCCCTATTGATATACACCACCCAACTCTGGCTCTGACAGAAATCTATGTTAATAGTATCCCAGAGTTTTGTACACAATGTAAAACAATGATACCGCAAATCTTTAAGGTGCATGTGAATTGGTTATATACCGACAATGATACCCAATGTATGAACCTCAAAGCGAAGAGCAGGGGCAGCTGACTTAATCATGATCATCTTTGCACAGAACCCAATATAATGAAAGGCCTAGGATGAGTTAGCCATTCTATTTGAGCATAAATACATATTAGCAATGCTTTTCCTTGTCACTCTAGGCCAGGGGTGTCAAACTCAAGGCCCGGGGGCCAGATCTGGCCCATGGGGTACTTAGATTTGGCCCGCAGGGCCGCCCTGGAAACAGCAAAGGACCAGCCCATGATGCTTCTGCCAGCGAAAATGGAACTCGGGAGGGCTGCATGCAGAGGGTTGCAGGAGGCCGTGGCAAGCAAAAATGGAGCTTGGGAGCCTTTTTCGCTGGCAGAGTACTTGGGCCACTACAGGCGTCCCCAACATGAGTGATGCCGAGCTGGCCATGCTCACCCTGGCCCCCCGAGGTCAAACACGACCCTGATCCGGCCCTCAATGAAATCAAGTTTGACACCCCTGCTCTAGGTTAATGCTTTAGATCAGTAAAATGCAGTCTATACTAATGCCCACATGATAATAGCAAAAATATGGATGAATATATAATGTCTCCTTCCCTATTACTCTGTTTGACTATTCAGCTCTTCATCATGTGTTTTAATTTTAACTCGCTAATAATGCAGTCCTTCAATGTGGTTTCAGTTTTTTCGTTTCCCAAGTCATTAGATTGAGGAATACTATTATTATGAGGATATCTAAAATAGCAGTACTACCAAATGAATACATAAAATGACAAAATCCATTATTTTACACTTTTCCTTCAAAACTACAAAGCAGAATTGCGCCACTGCTACATTCAAAGAGAACAAATCTTCACAACATAGTTATTTTTATCAGATCAAACCGATTGCACTATATGTATTTACATGAACCAGCCACCCAATTTGATGCATTGCTCAAACTGTACTGAGTACCTCAGATTGCTTATTTTCTGTAACCATGTATTTTAGTAATAGTGTGTTATTTTGCTTTGGTCCTTTACAAAGCAACACATTATTTATTCCATTTTTCTTCAATGAGCCCTAGATATAGGATTTGGCAAAAAAGACATTAAAAGGGGCAAAATTCAATAATTTCCTTGCTTAGCAATGGAAATTTTGGGCTCAATTGTGGTTTTACACCAAGGACTACTTATACTGTATAGAAAGAAAAACCAAACCTTTGGAAGTTGACATTATTGGTAGTTGACATGATTAGAGAACTGCAAAAGCAAGTCATAAAAGGCTGCCACTTCTGTACAAGTCACCAATTCATTTCCTTTACATGTTTTAATTAAGAAAAATATCAAGGCAATCACATTGCCAAGAATTCCTATTTAGCACAGCTCAGTAAAGTTCTATGGGCATTACTTAGGGGTGACAGCAAGATTTTTAAAGTGTAATAGTCACATTTCTAAATTATTTTTGGTAGCTGGATTTCACTATATAACTAATTTTTCTTCAGAACTGCTCAATTTAATTGTATTAGATTAATTGTATTTCCAGTATGTCTTTACATTGGTCCAGCCTGGAAAAGTATATTTAAGTCCTTATCCTATATCCCTGGAGATTTGTTGTTTTCAAATTGTAGATTCCAATGATTTACTCATTATCCCTACACTCGACTTATAATCATTCATTTAATGACCACTCATAGTTACAACAATGCTGAAAAAAGTGACTTATGAGGTTTTCACACATTCCTCATGGTCACGTGATCAAAATTCAGGCAATGTCCATTGGCATGTACTTATGACTGTTGCACTATCATAGGATCATGTGATCACCCACTGTAACCTTCCCAACTTCTGACAAGCAAAGTCAATGGTGGAAGCCATATTTGCTTAATTACTGCATGATTCACCTAACCACCACAGAAATTCGCTTAACAACTTGTGGCAAAAAAAGTCATAAAATGAGGCAAAACTCACTTAACAACTTCCTCGTTTAGCACTGGAAAATTTAGGCTCAATTGTGGTTGTAACTAGAGGACTACCTGTACTGTATAGAAAAAGAGAGAGAGAGAGAATATGTATACACTACCTCTCTCTAATTATTTAATCCATGTTTAAACGGAACATAGATAAGGAAGATTGGAGCCCAATCTTTTTTGAATTTATGCCCTTAGGAGCACTTCTCATTTTTTCAGTTTTGGCATTCTTACTAGAACATTTCTGAAGTCCTGAGAAGGTTGTATATTCCAAATCCATTTGAAAGAATTCAGATAAAAAGTAGTGTTTTAGATACATACAATAAGCCCAATTTCTCACTTTGTGTAATTTTTGCAACTGATCTCTCATTCAGAGATTAGATGAAGTACAGAGCACCAATTATACCCAGGCCCCTCAGCAATATATCCTGTAATAGCCCCACTCTCCCACTCAACACTAACTTTATTACACACTTCTGCTTACCTCTACTCTGAGTCTTAGTGTTTCAATTTTTCTAGCCATTTCATTTAATGTTCTGCTAGGTGTTTGCAACTGCAGTCTGACTCTTTGAATGCTCGGCAAGCTTCACTTATTTACTTGCTCCCTATATAGTTACCACACATCCTTTATTTTATCTATACTTAACTTATTATCTTTATATGACCAGACTGCATTTACTAAATAAGGTTTATGAGAAAAATGACTTATAAGAACTGTTACCATGTTTCCCCTAAAATTAGCACTTGGCCTTGTTGCCATGCCAAGTGAAATTAGCACTTGGCCTTATTGCCATGCGCTCAAAAGCCTGATTAGGCTTATTATCAGGGGATGTCTTATTTTGGGGAAAACAGGGTACATTAATTCCTTAAAGCAATTTGGTATACATTTTTATTCTAAAGGACTGAAGAATCCACAAAATAGCTTGTCAAAGCTATCATTCCACAGATTAGGTCTATAAAGATTTAACCAATTATTTCTCTTTTGCAATCACCACTGTAGTTTAATAAATCTTCATACAAGTGGAATTTTGGTTATAATTATAGTATATTCTATGTACTTCAGAAAGCTAACAAGATGACTGAATAAACTGGAAAAAAATTCATAGTTATACCAGTTATATCATTGTAGAATCTAGAGCAGTGATGGTTAACCATTTTGCCGTCACGTGCCAAAAGCGGGGGGAGTGAGTGGGGGTTGCGTGCATGCGTGCCCACACTCATAATTCAATGCCCCCCGTGCCCTGCTCCCCACACATGCGTGCGCGACCCCTACCCCCCGCGCTTCCCCCGCTTTTGTCACAGCAAAAAGGCTTAGCCTGGGGAGGGCAAAAATGGCCTTCCCCACCCCACCCTCTGGAGGCTGGAAACAGCCTGTTTCCTGACTTCTGGTGGGCCTGGAAGGCACAAAAATCAGCTGGCCAGCACGCACATGCGTGCTGAAGCTGAGCTAGGGCAACGCTCGCATGCCCACAGATATGGCTCTGCATGCCACCTGTGGTACACGTGCCATAGGTTCGCCATCACAGATCTAGAGTATACTATTGAACAACTGCTCCCTTAGAAACCCCATTTCATATACACCCTACTGTAAAGTAGATTTCCAGCTCCAGGGATTAAAGTGCCTTGAGAGAGCTTTGTTCTTTAAGCATTCCTTCAAAACTGCCCTAACCTCTGCTCTTTGTTCTTTGTCCAACAAAAGAAGGATCAATACATCATTCATCGCTACACAGGGTTAGCTTGCCAAAGGATCCTTTCCAACCCTTGTCTCTATTATATCAAATGAGAATGATAATCTTTGTAGTAAGACTAAATTCAAACTCACATTTTTAGAACCCTTCTCAGCAGCTTCTCCTTCAGGCCCTTCTTCTAAAAAGAGCAGCATATCAGGTGACTATGCATAATACAAAATAGCTGAAACATTTAGTCAAAAAAAGTGATTTTTATATTGTCACTCTAAGTATGCAATGAAAATAAAACAGGATTTCTCAGTCTAAGTAGACCTTAGAAATAGGTTCTTACCATTATCAGAGTCTGAGTTATCTGAGTTATCTGTTTTTGCTGCTTTGCTATCAGGTTCATCAGAACTGTTAGCTTGTTTACGTTTATTACCAGTTGGCTCGTTCTTTATTCTTTTCTTCTATGAAGAGAAACATAGGAGTTTACTCAGCCTTAGGTAATAACTAATTGTTTTCTAATTATCAGTAAAAATGTATATTGAGACATACTTTTTTATACTCAAATTACCTCAAACAGCTAAAAACATGCCCAGATTTAATTTGGTCTATTTCATACAAAGCTGAAAGAATTTTTCTCCAAGGACTTTTCTCCAAGATTATTGGTTCATATATGGGATGCAATGAGAGTATCCAGGAATAGGTTTTTTAAAAAAGCAAACATCTGAAACAAGGAACCTGTTTCCTATAATTAAAATAATAAATAAATCACTTAACAGATACCTTTGCATTCTATTTATTTATTAAATTTATATGCCCCCCTCTTGCTCTCTAATTAGCATTGATAATTAGCATTGATAAGCAACCAGTGCAGCTTGCATAACTGTGGTGTTACATGTGTCACTCTAGAGGCCTCAGAACTGTCTGCGCCCCTGCCTTCTGAAGCAATTGTAGCTTCCAAATACTCTTCAAGGGTAGGCCCATGTAGAGTGCATTGCAGTAATACAGATGAGAGCTGATCATGGCATGAGTGACTGAGCACAGGGCCTCAAGATCCAGAAAAGAACTTGTACACAACACGAAGTTGCACAAAGCCATTTCTAGCCACAATTACCACCCACTCTTTGAGGAGTTTGACACTGGGCATTGCTGAAGAACATTTAAAAAATAGAGAAGATTGCATAGATACTTACTTTAAAATCTGCATCCCACATTTTCCAGTTTCTCCTCATTCGTTGTTTCATGCTGCCTCCTCCAAAACGCATATTGCCAGAGAAACCTCTCATACCCTGGAACATGTTGTAATCGGGGAATAGTTTGTGGGAAAAAAGCGATGGTGGTCTATTGGGGCCATGGCCCCGTCCTCCCATTGGTACTGGTGGGTCATTCCATTGTCCACCCATACGCCCATATGAAGGTGCCATGCCTCTGTTATTTCTTCCATCTCTGGCCCAATTTTGACCCCGGTGGCCAAAGTTGTCACGTGCTCTGTTGTGGTACTGGTCCCTGCGGTTGCCATAGGAGCTGTCATAGTGACCTTCATAGGCATTGTCAGTTTCATGTTTGGCCTCACTGTAATCATAGCCAGATCTGTATGGATCACGGTCATTCATTGCAGACCTTGAATCATAGGGTTCATATGTATCATACCTACAAGAGTTGCAGAGCAAGGTGAGAATCTAGGTCAGTAGTATACAGAGGACCATATTTAAGCATCTATAGTAGAAGCAGGTTATATTAAAAATAAAAGCAAAAAACAGTCAGAATTATTCTACATTCAGTAAAACCATAAAAAGCTGAACTCATCAGGAGGCTTATTCATTGTACATTACAGTAGAAAATAAACACTGAAGCTTCATACATATAAGGGCTGGATAAAAGAATAATTCTCAAGTTTAATCTCAATAAATGATCATCATAATAATCTGATTAAATTTACAAATATGTTTCAGCTGGGACAGTTATATAAATAATTATATTTTATCTATTCCTGATTCATACACCAATTTCTATACATATTTGACTATGTTAAACAAATGAAATTCCTGGGAATAATTTTACAAAATAAGTTTTTATCAATTTATTCTATGCTGTCAAGTAATTTTTGAAAGAACCGAAAAACATTAGCTATATAAAATAATATATTTCATGTATGACACCTAACCAGTAATCTCTTCATTGTAGAAAAAACCAGAAACAACATCTAAGAAAATAATCTTTTGTGCTTCTTATAATGAATGGCTGAGACTTGGATATTTTTTCAACTTGAAATAGCTTAGTTACCACTATTTCATGATAATATTCCAAAAGTTCCAAAGATTCAAGTTAATTTTATTAAATTGTAATAAAGTGTCTGCATAGTCATCCAAATGTGATGACATATTTGAAGCTAAACCACTTTTATTTCTGTAGCATGTTGTTTTGATTGCTATGGAAAAGTAAAAGTAATGCTGTGTAAATAAACCAGCACTGGATACAAGCACAAAAATTGTGTTTGGTATCGAGGATCTGAAAGCAAGGATATGGAAAGGAAAGAATGGCTGAGGAGGAGACTTTAAAAGCTAACTCAGAATAGAAAAGAAGGCAAAGTGAATTGGATGATTGACCAATCTTATAATCCTCATACCAAAGTACAGCAAAGTATGGCTCACCACTGCAACTTTCTGCGGTGTTTTCTTGGAAATTTATTTCAAGTATTTAGCCACAGTGTACCGTTAGCCCACTAAGGTCAAATAAAAATGCCCACTCTGTATGATAAAACTGAAATCTGGAAGATGCTGAGAATTTCATTGATTTAATTGCACAAAGTTGCCACTTTAGCCATTCTCAACTTGGAAATGTTATTTTGTTGATGTAATGCTTAGGAATCCTTATAAACCTTTCTAAGCTTTATGCGTAGAAACCATTCTAGCCTGTAAGGAATGAGTCAAAAAACAGAAACACCTATTACAGCGTGGCATAGTTATCTGCAACAACTCTTTTTCTCAAGGCAAAAGACATTACTTAAAGTCAACTATTCAGAAGCATTTTAAAAATAAAAATTATATTAAATGGCCCCATAAAACCAAAAGCTAGTTTGGAAAGCTAATGCTGTATATGTCCATGTATGTCATTACAAAGAGAAGACCATACAAAATATGTCTAATTCAGTCACTGTATTTCAACTACTCAGCTCTTATTCAACAAAGAAATATGTAATTAAGAAAAATATAGTTGGAATATAGTTGGAATATTAAATCATTTGATTTAATATTTAAATATTTGTAACTCCAGATATAACTAGTAGGTACATCCTATTTAGACCAACCTCTAGATCAGTGATGGCAAACCTATGATATGTGTCAAAGCCACAACCTTTTGAGTGACAACAACTATTCTCAAAAAAATGCCTTGTTCTTATGTGATTTTTGGAGGTTGTGTGAGAATGGGATGTGTTCTTATGCGGCCTCTGTGGAGGTGGCGCAAGAGGTTTATGCTCTTGCATGGCCTCCGGAGTCTCTGAAAATCACATGAAAATGGGCCATGTTTTCAGAGTTTTGTATGTATATATTATGATATAAGATCATACACCAGAGTAATATATATGTTGCACAGAATATGACGTACATATGGAAACGTATGACTATTTTTTTTCCTAACTACTTATTATATTATTCATGTTGTCTTGTATTCTTGTATGGATTGCACCAGTAGAGGCTAAACCAATTTCGTTGTATACATTATGTACAATGACAATAAAGGTTTTGAATTTTCAGGGGCTGTAGAGGCCATGGAAGTGCATTCTTTGAAGCCATTTCAAGAATGAAGAACTTGTGCAACTTGGAGCTGCCTTGGATAGACCAAGGGGCCTATCAACAGAAAGAGAATACCACTTGAAGGCAAGCGGCACATGGTACACCCTGGGGATCACACACAAAATTGGAGTTTATTTTTTTGAATTAAAAAATGTATAAAAAATTGATTGTCTTGTTCCAGGGATACTGTGATATGTCAGCAAAGTCAACTGAAATATTTTCCTAACTTTTGACAAGCTACGCCAAAGATTCACTACCATCACTCTAGATATACATTTAAAATACAGAAGTACTATCCAACTACTAATTCTAGTGTAAATTATCAATACAGAAGTACTATCCAACTACTAATTCTAGTGTAAATTATCAAGTGTTTATAGAATATATAATTTAATTATTAAATTTCATATCTAAATACAAAGTAATTTATTTTAATCTATTTAAAGACTTTAATATGCAGGAGTTTCAAAAGCATATATATATATACATATATATATGCTTTAAACTAATAATGTATACATTTACATTAATAATGACACATACTGTAGATTAAGGAGAGATTCTCTATGTATTTTTAATAAAACTGATGCAAAATCCAGAGAAATTCTGCCTAATGGATATGTTATTTCAATGGGATGTAAAAGTGTAGTCTTTGGATAGGTCACTGTTTTCAGAAACTGATCGAAGTACTCAAACCTGCATTTATTTCAGAACATTTAATTACAATTCAGCTATCATATTTTCATCATTCAAAGACATATTTAAGCACCTTGCAAAGTTCAATTAAAAATACAAACTTAGCTAAGTGTCTATTTCCCATAAGTTTTCTGTAGTAGTACGGAGCAATGTTTAGGCAGCAGCACTAAGTTTGATCAACATGCCTTCCAGAAGCAGAAACTAGCCTGTTCTATAACTACTGAACCTTTGTCTCTACACTCACCTGTCTCCACCTGAGCCATAATGTCCTCCTTGCATCGTTTCAGTGTCTAGATGAGATACCATATCTAAGCGCTGGTTAAAATTTGAAATTACATCATCAGCGCTGGTGCCAGTGGATGCGTTAAAGTTCATGTCTGTATTTGAATTAGGCATTTCCCAAGAGTTTGAAGTGCCCATACCATACCCATAATTGCCAGAGTTATCCTGACCGTATCCATATCCATAATTATAATCTTCGTAACCTGAAATGAAAAAGAGTTATTTAGTTTTCTTTTTAGATGTTTACAATGCTACTAGGCCTGTCAAATACAAGATTGGCATCACCAAGAATATCTCTTTCATGTTACAGTGGCTACACTTAGAAAAATAAATTTCTGTATCTACTTCTAATTCAACATATAAAATTAAATCTTATTTCTATGACAGCAGCATTTGATACATGTCCTGAGAAACATTCATTCCCATCATACCTAACACTAAGTGTTGCTAAGTCTTCATCTATAATACCTCACTCCCATCTGTAGATCAATTTTAGGACAAAGCCATAAGATACAAAAACAGAAATAACATTGTTATTTCCAGTCGATTCAGTTTGTGAGGAAGCTGCCCACAACAAAATATGTATTGCTTTAGGTAATGATACTACCTGATCTTTGGAGATAGAAAATTGCAAGAGAACTATAGTTTAGAAGATTGATAATCCTTTTCTTTACTGAATAAGGAGATATTCTGTAAAAAGTACTCAGGTCTTGCACATTAAAAAAATTATGAATTAACAAAATTGCATAACTGGGCAAATGTACAGGGATACTCTTCTAAGGAATGGAAAAGAATATATATCATGGAAGAAAAGATGAAGGATACCTATTTCAACTTAATACAATTTTGTAAGCAAAGAACATTATTTATTTATATTTCATATTTCTTAATAG
Source organism: Ptyas mucosa (assembly GCA_012654045.1). Taxonomy (NCBI): domain Eukaryota; kingdom Metazoa; phylum Chordata; class Lepidosauria; order Squamata; family Colubridae; genus Ptyas; species Ptyas mucosa. The sequence goes on along the minus strand of WNWU01000012.1, from coordinate 2,350,916 downwards.
CCTGTAACTCTCAGAGAGGGGCTCTGGATGGTATACAATATAATCAATAAAATTAAACATTAAATTAAACATAAATTAAGAATTAAAAATAAGGATCAATATATATAACAAGAAATATATGAATTGAAAGCATTAACTTCCAGGATGTAAATTAAAGAAGACTACCTCATGAGTAAAGACAAAATATATATTGACAGATTTATATATAGTATATCTATATGGATACATCATGTAGCTGAAGAGTCCACAAAAGCACACAGTTCAGTCTCTGAAAACCATTCAAATAAAGTTATTCTAGTTAGGGATTCAGATGTTTCTGTGACTTGAATGAAGAATATTCTGCATTTGTTCTGAATTTCATTTAAAATGGTATTTATAACCCTCCAACAAACTGGACACCTAAATCATCAGTATACCTTCCACATTATGAAGATCTCCATTTTGTCGAAGTATTGTTTCTCAAAGATATAGAGCAGTGGTTCTCAATCTTTTTGTTCACTATGGACCCCCTTTACATACTTTTTGTGGCTCACAGACCATGCTTACAGACCCATGTAGCTGGACTTAACTCAAGATTTAAATCATAATATTTCTTCAAGCCTTCATAGACCCTGTGACAACATCATGGATTCCCAGGGGTCCGTGGACCACAGGTTGAGAACCATTGATGTAGAGGATGATATGATTTGAAATGTTTAGCATACAAATATTCAATTTATCGATTTGAAATAAAGCCCTACTATGTTTCATGAGGTTAATTGCAAGGTATGACTGATGTAAAAATGTGAATTCCCATGGATGCATGAAGATACTTTGTTTCACATTATATATTTAGAGAAGTGCTAGGCAAGGAAGCCAGATTAGGTGAAATGTTGCAAATACCTTTTAAAATAAATACTTTTTAGGATACATTTAAGTAACTATAGATGGAACTGTAAATATTATAAAATCTGCTACTATAGCTCAACCCCCGGTCCATGGACTATCACCAGTCCATGGCATGGCAGAAACTGGGCCTCACAAAAGTGAAGCTCCATCCACGTAATGCAGGCAGCACACGAAACCACGCCCCCTTGGGTCCTCAGAAAAACCTCTCTCCATAGAACCAGTCCGTGGTCCCCAAAAAAGGTTGGGGGCTGCAGATATAGCTCATAGGGTATACCAAAATTCATTATGAAGGTTAAAGATCAGTTATAGCTAAGCATCAATTTTACTGATTTACAGGGGTAAATCATTATAGAGGATGGTGTAGTTATATAAACTTGGATTTAATCATAAATGAAAAGACAACGTTAAAAAGATCATACATTGAATTAATAAAAATGTGACATTTTGGTATTTTTTTCTGGTTAAATTAGTGCGATTGAGTTATCTATAAAACAAATGCTAGCATTCCATTAAAACTGTACTTACCTCTATTTGTTCCAGAATTCCAATTTCCATAACCTAAAAAGAAATTTCCAAATGAGTATTTTTCAAAATGATTCAGATTTATTTATATGTAAATTGATAGTGCTCCATACTAAATGCCACATTGCAGTAAGCAGTAGTTTGCGACTCTTGCTCTTCAGTTTTAATCTCATTTATGGGTTTCTCTTTGCTAAAATCTTAAATTTGTGATTATCTCTCATATTCTGCAGTACAGTCAGTGGTGGGCTGTTTCCCGTTCGGACTGGTACAGATGAACCTGTATTTCTGATGATCAGCTGGTCCTGCCCACCCGCCCTATCCTCTCCTATATTTCCTTCTTTCTGGCTCAGCTGATTCGCGCAGCACAGCTGATTTCCACACCTCCGCTGTTCTACTTACTGGGGCTGCCATAGAAGGAAAGCAGCTGAGCTTCAAATTGCTATATTTGCGCGCAAGCACTCACAGAACCGGTTGCTAAACCGGTTGCAGCCCACCACTGAGTACAGTGTACAGTGTACAGTGTACAGTGAAGTAGCATTGTACACCTGCTTTTCTAGATTTTACTGTAGCAATACGATAGCATGATCTACTGCTGAAAATTTGAGGCAATACACAATGTAATATACTGTATATATATAATACATAATACAATATATTCTCAGATTAGAAGACTATGGAATTATGTTTTTTAATAAATAAATATTCTGAAAGTATAGGCAAAATTGCTTAGCATTCTTAAAGAGATTACTGGAAACAACAAATATATATAATCCCTTAGATCTGTCCTTGCCTGAATACTGATAGTAATATATGGAAACCTTATCAAATAACCATAGTATTAATCTACACTGTCACAGTATCCATTTCACAGTATACGGACAAAAAAAAGAATTAAAGAATCATTTTTGCACCAATTATACATTTATTATTTCCATCCTAGTAATAGTTATTTAACAATAAAGAAAAAGCAGCAAGATAATTCTTTTAATGGGAGTACCACCATTACTGAGACATACAAAAGCAGGTCACTAAATGATTGTCTGCCCACGTAAGAATATTTAAATCTTACACCTTTCTATCTTTATTCTTGACCCCATATTACCAGTTGTTGGTTATTTAAGAAAATACCTAAATACAATTTCTAAATACTCCTAACAAATCTATCCTATAGAAATTGATAACAGTATCATTTCTGTAAACCCATCATCCATTAACTACCAATAATCCCCAGTAAATCATACCTATATATTATATAACTCCAGATTTAAAAAGGATAAAAACCTGATTACACAAATAAAATTGACAACGGTGAAAAAACTCAAACTATGTATTATGCTATCATATTTGAATTGATTTTAAGCTTATTTGAAGATAATTGCACAAAAAAATGAAGCTTCAAATATGTAAATGTGTTCATTTTAAATAAGAAAATAAAAAATATCTATTTGTAGGTACAGGTAATCCTCTATTTATGACCACAATTGGGACTGTGAATCCAGCTTCCCCAAGGGGCATTTTTTGCCAGAAATCACATGACAGTAAGACATTGCAACTGGTTACAAATGCGAGTTGATTGCCAATCGCTCCAATTGTGATCCTGTGACTATAGGGCAGGGGATAGTACGATTTTAAGTCATTTTTTCTAAGACTGTCATAATTTTGAACCATCATTAAATGAACAGTCATAAGGCAAGGACTACCTGTAATAAATTGTATATTACCTAAATATCTAATTCTTAAGCGCTATTCTAGGAGGAAAAAAAGTAGATATGAGGGAGAATGAAAATGTATTATCTCATCCTGGCTCTTCCCTAGCCCACATTGATCTGACTGCCCAAGACTGCAACAAACTTTTTTGTGCAAAATTTGTTCTCTTATGAAAGATCTATCTACAGACTACTGAAAATCTCGTGCCTGTTTGTTTTTAGCCTTCTATTGGGTTAAATGGTGCATCATCATGCAAAAGTTTGGAATCAAAGAACTTCAAATAGGCTAATTTACAGAATGCATGCAAAATCTAGGACCAATGACTTCCACTGGGTTGAAATGTGGTAAAATTGTAGCTGCTTCAGTATTACTGTGCTGCTATGGTCGGCTGGGGCAAATGATCATTTTCAATGCTCCCTGCAAGCTTCCCACAAGGAATGTCAACGGGGAAGCTGGCAGGAAGCCGGATTTCCCAGACCAGACGACCGGTAAATGGCTGCTGCAAGGTGGAAATGAAAGTGAGGAATGCATGGGGCTGCAGGGAAGAAGCACTGCAAGTAAGAGAGGAAATGAAGGGTACACAGGAGGTGCCACATGGATTGGGAAGGGTGAATGGGAAAGGTATGTGAATCAGGAGGTTGCGCAGGAGTACTGAGTATTCAACTAGAAGAATTGAATTGGAAATGGGCTGGTCACATAGCAAGAACAACTGATGACAGGTGGACCAAGGCAGTCATAGAATGGATCCCACTTGATAAAAAGCATCCACGAAAGAGACCTAAAACAAGATGGATCGACGACATCAGCAAATATTGCGGGCCAATTGGCAAAGGAAAGCTCAGGACCATATAGGTTGGAAACATGTGGAAGAGGCCTTCATCCTGCAATGGATAGACAATGACTAAAATGATGACATTATGAGGAGATATAATTTAGTTGGTAACATAATAAAACTTCTATATGTCTGAACAAAGAGAGTTTTTAGCATCTAATGATTACTAACGGATAAAGTATTTGTAGTGTGTGCCCCATGAAATTTTATCTGCAAATCACCCTACATCCTAACTGTTTTACTTCAATGCCTCATATTTAACATTTTAAAAAATCTCATTTCAAATTAGCCATCCTATACATATGATTGAGTTGCAGCTCATGGAAGCTTATGTGTTATAGTAAAATACGTAAGCCTTAAAAGGTACTACGAGAGTCTACCTCATTTGTAGGGGAAAAAAACTTTACTTAAGAACAAAGTAGGGTAGTTAGAACTACACAGAGCTCATTCTACACACCAGTATCAAGGTTTTACTGAAGTATTTGAAATCAAAAGTGGCACTAGAGTTTGAAAAATTATTTACATGGCTTCTTAACACACGTAGACAGGTAACTTAATCACATCCAATGCACCAATTTGTTGAGCAATTATAAAGAGGGTTAAGTATTCAGCCACACTCCCCTTTAGCACACATTTTAAGACTTCGGAGCACAAGTGCTAAAGAAGATTCTATGCACAATCTGACAACAATCACTTTGGAAGAAATTGAGGAGCATATTTAGCTAAACATAACACAGACCTTACCAAAGCATTACAGAAAAAATGTTGCACCATATGTATGAAGACGCAGAAAATATCTAAAAAAACCATAAAAATTCTGAACCTTGCATCCAGCTTTGGGAAAAAAAATAGTCTAATAGTTTCTAAGACATGTAGTTCTCAACTTACAACCACAATTGAGCCCAAAAATTCTATTGTTAAGTGAGACATTTGTTAAGTGAATTTTGCCCTATTTTACAATCTTTCTCGCCTCAGTTGTTAAGCGAATCACTGCAGTTGATAAGTGAGTAACCTGGGTTGTTAAGTGAATGTGGCTTCCCCACTGACTTTGCTTGTCAGAAGGTCACAGAATGATCTTGGGACACAGCAGACGGTCATCAATATGAACCAGCTGCCACGCCTCTGAATTTTTGGTCATGTGATCATGGGGTTGTAGCTGTGAAAAACAGTCATAAGTTTTCAGTGCCGCTCAAACTTTGAATGGTCACTAAACAAACTGTTGTAAGTCGAGGACTACCTGTACTGAAGGATGAGTAAGCCAACAGGCCAAGCATACCCAGTCTTGCAACTGTGCATTAGTTGTTTGACAGACGGAACCCGTTTAAATCCAAAAACGGATCCATACTGACGGCTAAGGGTCAGAAAGCAACCCCAGGCTTAGTATATATATATGTATACCGGTCTATTTAAAAGGAACCACTGCCGACGTGGGTTCCCTGCATCTTCCCTCATCCTCACTCCTATTAATTAATCTAATTTTAAACTTTATTGTCATTGCACCTCACACAACAGAATTAAATCCCATCTTCAGTGTACATTAAAAAATAAAAAAATAGTCTGGCGCAGCAAACTAAAGCACTGCTATTAACATTCAGCTGCCTGCAATTACTGCAAGTTCAAATCTCACCAGGCTCGAGGTTGACTCAGCCTTCCATCCTTTCAAAGGTAGGTAAAATGAGGACCCGGTTTGTGGGGGCAATAAGCTGACTTTGTATAAATATATACAAAAGTATGAAGGCTATTGCTTAACGCATTGTAAGCCGCCCTGAGCCTCCGGAGAAGGGCGGCATATAAATCAAATTAAAAAATAAAAATAAAACCCCAACATCCTTCACATTCTATACAGTTGTATAGAAAACCCCTGATACAACTATTACAACTACTGGCAAGGACCGGGGAGGGGGCCTGGAGCGGGGAGGTCTAGGCGTGGAGGCTATATATCCCTGTCCAGATGCCCAGCTTCCTTTCCCTCACGGCGACGGCGGCGCAGAAGAGGATCAATAACCGCTCTTCGTTTCACGCGCCTTCCACAAATGGGGGAGGGGGGGAGGGTAGGGAGGAAGGGAGAGGTTGAGCCCCGGTGACCAGAATGAGGCGAGGCCCCTCACGACCCCCCTCCTCTCCGAAGGGCCAAAGAAGCCCCCGCCTCTCCCCCTCCCACCCCACCCCGTTTCACGAGGACGATGAACGAGAGGAAGCCAGGCAGAGGCTTCTCCTTCGACCACGAACGGTGGCGAGGAGCTCGAGCCAGCAATGCCTGAAAACGGTTGGTTGGTTGGGGGGGGGGGGGAGGGAGGAATGGCAAGGCTGCTCGTGACCCCACCCCCGGAATGTTGCCATGGGCTGGGCCTAACCCTCCTCTCAGCCCCCCTCCCGCAGAGCCAAAGCCGCCCCCTCCCGTGACGGCCCTCTGCTCGAGACCCCGTCTTCTCACCCACACTCCCCTCACCTGAATAGCTCATGATGGCGGTGGCGGTGCCGAGCGCTTCCCGACGCCGCTCCTTTCCCCACCCGTTCGTTAGCTCCTGCGCCAGACGGCAACGGTAGCTGGCTTTAACCCCGCCTCCCGACACTGTTTGCCGTGGTCGCTTTCCCCAGCCTCAGTCTTCCATTGGTGACGGTAACCCAACCCCGTCCCGCCCCTTTCCGGTTCTATTGGGCCGTGAGGGTCCAGTGCTCCGCAGCTCACTCGATGAGAGAAACGTCCGTCAGATCTACTGGGGGAGCGGTAGGTAAAGAGGGATGTCAGTTTTATCCCGCCAAGCAAATGATGTTTGCCGCTCGATGTCCTTAACGAGGTTATTGGGTCTAACGAAACTCTTATCGCTGGTAACGGGCGAATAAACGTCGGGTGCTAAATTGCCCACGCTGTTTTCTAGACCAGGGGTCTTCAACCTTGGCTGCTTTAAGCCTGGAGGACTTCAATTCCCAGAATTCCCCAGCCAGCTTTGCTGGCTGGGGAATTCTGGGAGATGAAGTCCTCCAGGCTTAAAGCAGCCAAGGATGGAGACCCCTGGTCTAGACTGCAGGCGAGCAATGGTCTTTCAACGGGAGGCACCCTGGATTCTTGCTTTGGCTAGGATGAGCGCGCCTTCTATCGGGAGCTCCCCATCGGAATGTAACCTGTTGCGTGGGCCCACAACACAAGCGCGCACAATAAGGGGGTGCGGTGTCCTTTTGTGCGGCGAGCTCTCTTTCCTTCCTTCCTTCCCTTGCCTCCTGAAGAGCCTTTGAATTGAAATGCTGGGACGCCAGTTCCCCGAGTCGCTTTTTAACCGATGCAGTGTATTCAGATAACGAGGGGGAGGAGCAGCCATTAAGTGTATTGCAGACTTGAGCGATTCCACCGGGCGATTTAAAAAAAAGAAAAAAAAAGGAGGAGGTCCGCGATGACAACCGCTGGGGATTGCGATACTGTAACGCGCATCCAGCGACGTGCTTTGTGTAGGCCGGGCCCATCTTGATTGACTACTTGTGGAAATCGTTTGAGCTGCCCCCTCGTGCAGAACCCCGGTGTAATAAACTCACGGGAGAGTATCGGTCGTTAGAAGTCGAAATGGGTGGCACCGAATCAGTGCGAGACATCAATAAGTAGCCTGTTCGGTAGGAAAAAAAAAGTTTCCACTGAAGGTACCTGGGGAATCCTAGTTCTTCCTTATGTTGGGTTAAATTGAAACCATTTGAGGGATCGTTACATAAGATTTATCCCGACGGGTTAGATGCAAGTTGAGATTGACATTAATTAAAACTTTTATTTTTATTTTTAATTTGATTTATATGCTGCCCTTCTCCGGAGACTCAGGGCGGCTTACAATGCGCTAAGCAATAGCCTTCATACTTTTGTATATTTATACAAAGTCAGCTTATTGCCCCCACAAACTGGGTCCTCAATTTACCTACCTTAGAAAGGATGGAAGGCTGAGTCAACCTTGAGCCTGGTGGGATTCGAACCTGCAATAATTGCAGGCAGCTGGTGTTAATAACAGGGTGCTTTAGACCACTGTACTATCCAAGGCTCTTTTGGGTCAACTCCCGGTGACTTCATGGACATAACCCACACATAATTGTTTTATTGGCAGTTACAGAACTGATTAGTCGTTGCCTTCTAGGTCCAGTTTCAGGTTTGTTTTATTTCTTGTGCTACAGCACAGATGTGCAAATTTTGAGCCAGAGAGTCTGTAAATTTGGTCTGCAAATTTTAGCCTGCTTAGCTACAGTGAATATATAAAATCATGGCTGCCTGACAAGAGAAAACAGCTCTTGGCAGTGAGATGAAGGCTACTGCCTTTTCATTAGATGGGACTTTGCAATACAGTCCACTGCAATGCAGCATCATTCTCTAATAATGAAACACCCCCTTGAAAGAGTCTAGCTAAAAATCTTGCTAAATCTGATTCAGACTGTAAGCAGGGGCTCTGAAGTATGAGCTGACAGCCTTCAAATATTGGCTGCTTTTTTAATCTCTGGCATTGCTTCCTATTGAGGCCCTATGTTTTCAATATAAGTCTGGGTGTTTTGGTTGGGTGTCATTCAGTACTGCCACAGAATGACACCCAAACAAAACCTGTGGAACTGTGTGCAGGTTGGAGCATCTGGTTGGCTTAGTTTTTATTTAATTATATTACCTGTCCCAGGATTGCAATGTAGCACCCCGAGGGCTCAGATCAGCCTGCCTCAAAGAACTCGCGAAAATTGTTACTTCACTTCCACATGTTTGGAGGAGGCAGACAACCAAGAGCCAGGACAGGGTAAGCACTAAATAACTGGACCCTGTTGCTTGTGGTGCAATTGGATGCCCAAGAGCTTTGGCTGTTATTGTCCTTGTTTATGGAGTTTCTATTGACTGTTTTGTTCCTCAGGAGGTGCTACCATTCCCCTTGAATGTCAGACTCAACAGCCATTAAAAATTAACCACTTAAGGAGCGTGGCTTCTAGCTAGTCCAGACTTGAAGCAGTGTACAGACCTGGTTGTTTCACTTTTGGGTGACATTTATTTTATTACTAAAGGCAATCGCTTATCTGGCTGCTAAAGGGTGTAGACTGCTGAAGAACCTTGTGTTGTTCAGTCTTTGCACCGGTTCTGTCTGGTATTGCTTATGAGAAGTTTCTTTCAGTTTGGATGAGATGAACTAATGGACAGTTTCTAGCCTCACAGAAGCAGCAGAGTGAGCTCTGGAAGGCAGCAGTGGTATGAGACCACAGTTCTCAGTTGACTAGATCCATCCATTCTAGCTGGGAGATTTCATGTGGCTTAAAAAGTGCCTGGTTTCATAAAAGATGGGAAAATGAACTCTTGCTGACTTTGACAGACTCTTGGAACTTGCCTGATGAACTTTTTTTTCAGAATCTTTGTGGACTTCTTATTTTTAAGCAGCTATGACTTCTGTTGGCTTTTTGTTTCTTTTGCAATCTTTTTATGCTGCAAATGGATATGGGATAGGCTAGGAGACCAATACTCCTGTTCAACTCAAGCTTTACATGATCAAAAATGCGGGCCTACAAATTAAACTTGTAGTATTTTCTCCTTGTCAAATCCCCCCCCCCCAGAGGTAAGGGATATCCTTTTTTTCCTGTGCCCGAAGTACTGATTGGTGAGTAAATCACATTATTGCATTTCACAACCTCCCTTATTTTGTAGACAGATTTTACTATTTAGCTGAATTTGTTGCAAATGTGTATTTTGTGTTTGAAATATTTCTTAATGCCAGCTCAAACAGCTATAAGCAATTTCTGGCTGAATTAACTTCTCAGAAAGATGTAATATTGAAAACTAAGCTGGCCTGAGAGCAGTTATTAGTGTATGTAATTCATTCAAAGCTTCTAAATTTTTCATGAAAGTTTAACAGAGTTAAACAAAATTAACTAAAATAATTTCTCCTTGACAAGAAACAGGGAAACCTTTCCAAGAGATCAAAACGTTTGGGACTTGGATGACAGATTGGAGTGAGTGAAGCATTTACTGCTTATGGGAATGGCTATGATTGCCCTTCCCCTGCTTGGATGTTTAGTCTTCTTCAGTGTACCCTTTCAATATCTACAACCCAGTGCTGCCATTATTCTTAGTTTTGCCCCACAGAACACTCCCACCATAGATCCCATGCAGTGTCAAATGTTAACTGTTCACTTGCTTAATTAATTAAAGAGTGATTTAACAAATTAATACTTTGAGAAACAAATAGGGAATTTGTTACCTGGAATTGTATGCTTCATTAAAGGTAAAAGTAAAGGTTCCCCTTGCACATATGTGCTAGTTGTTCCTGACTCTTAAGGGGCAGTGCTTATCTCCATTTCTAAGCTGAAGAGCCAGCGCTGTCTGAAGACGTCTCCGTGGTCATGTGGCCGGCATGACTAAATGCCAAAGGTACACGGAACGCTGTTACTTTCCCACCAAAGGTGGTACCTATTTTGCTACTTTCATTTTTTACGTGCTTTCGAACTGCTAGGTTGCCAGAAGCTGGGACAAGTAACGGGAGCTCACCCTGTTACGCAGCACTAGGGATTCGAACTGCTGAACTGCCGCCCTTTCGATCAACAAGCTCAGCGTCTTAGCCACTGAGCCACCAGGTCCCTTTTAGCCACTGAGCCACTGCGTCCCTTTATGCTTCATTATTAGCATTTTAATAAAGGTGATAGTAAGCACTTTAGCATAGCATCGTCTTCTTTTGAAGTTTAGGAAACCATATGTTTTTTCTTTGAGACAAAAATTTCTCTGGGTGGGAAAAGAAATGCAACATATTTTAAGGGTGTCTTTTTTTAAAATTTCTAATCAATGGCTTTTATAGTTTGATTTATGCTGATGTATCACATGTATCAAATGTATGTGTCATTCGTTTCTGTACCAAATATAAAGATTTGACTTTCCCCGCTTAGTAAAATGCTTTTTCCTTTGGTTTGTTGGGGGTGGGGGGAGATATAAAAACCATTTTTCAAAGACATTGAATATTTCTCAAATTCAGAAACTAGGTTCTTTCTGGTTCCATGACAACCTTTCCGGTTCCATGACAATCTTATGAGCAATAAATACACCTTGGGAGGCTCCTGGATCTGAATCTAATTTCAAACCATCTCACCATCCTGAGGATTACTGGCTGGTGGATAGAGATATTAGGATTTTTATTTCAATAAATTTGAAAGAACGTAACTTTTATTATATTTAATTAGAATGTTTGTAGTCCAATCCTATATCCATCTTAAAGCTGACTGAACAACTCTATGATTTCAATTCTATATTTTCCTCTTTTTTTTTTATCATCTCATCTGATGAAAAGTTCAGAAAAATTCAAATTGAAGGTATTTCCCTAATATTACTTTTAAAATGGGAAATTTTTATAAATATAAATGTAAAAATAATAGTGTCAATTAAAAAAATGACATACTAAGTGTAATGCATACTTGAAAAACCGAACCTAAGTCCAACAATGGGACTTAAATGTAGTTTGTTTAGTAAAGCATCGTCTGTGAATTCAACTGTTGTGGACTGATGAGTAAATTAATCCATGCTGTACAGTTGTAGCGGCGGGAGGCTCCGCCTAGCTGTCTGGACATCTCTGTACATCGTGCACACGTGCAAGCACCCACGAACGAACCAGTAGCGGCCAAAATTTAAACCCACTACTGATGCTGTAGTGTACTTCTGTAAAGCAAGCCTCACTTTTTAAAAGTAGGTGTGTTTTCACTAGTGTGTTAAAGGTTTTTTCCATACTCTGATTTCAGATTATAAATAAATGTATGCTAAAGTTACCTATTTATTCAAGTTATTAAGCCATTAAACTGGGAACCCTCAAGGTGACTTACATTAAAAAAATATCATTATACATCATTTCAGTGTGATCACACATCATGGCCTATTTGAAAAGGCCAATTTTTCACTGCCTTTCTAAAACCAAGCAGGAAGAATAGGACTCAGGCGAGCAGGAATGTTTTCCAGAGTCCAGGAGTGATAACATTCCAAGGCATTTCTCTGGAATCCAGATGATATTTTTTAACAGAGAGAACCCAAAACATATCCACCTGGTCAGGCAGTGAATACCAGAGAAAGGTGGTACTGAGACATGTACGGTTTTATAGATGGCAACCAGTACCTTGAATTACCACCTGGAAACACAAATATCTGAGGCTGTAAATCTGACCTGCAAAAATCCAAAACACCACAAAATGGCAGAGGTTTCTATCCCAAATCTGGCAGTACTACTGCCTGCTATATTCTGATAATTGTCTCATGGTGTTGTTTCCTGCTCACCAATCCTACTCATGCATACTAATATTTGTATCTACACCTATGTATATTGTGTATCCAATCTTCTAAAAAAGCAGCCTCATCCATTTAAATATTCCCGAGGCAAATGTTTAAGATGAAACAAATCTCTTTATGGATTGAACTGCATCTCAATCATGTTGTAGTGTTTTTTATACATATTCTTCCCATCTTTTGATCCATTAATTTCAATGTACTATTTGAATTAATTTTTTATTCTGCTGATTAGCCTGACTCCTTCAAATAGATTGTTTCTTTAATTATGCTTAATTTCTTTATGGTATATTAATATACCATAAGCCAAATTTTACAGAAATACATGCAGTAGTATCTGAATGACTACAGATGAGTATAGTAACCTGATACCAACACACCATTATGACATTTTTCTCTGAGTGAAAGAACTCTATTCACAATGTGCTTTGTGATTTTTGACTTTGATTCTTGTGGGAAGATATATTTGTTCCCTTAATAAATATCTTTGTTCTTTCAGTACATGTGAAGAGATTTTCTGGTTTTAATGAAGTGCGAAGCTTAACTTAACCAAATCTGTCTATTTTTGCCTCTGTGTGGCTATCAAAGTTAATATGAAATAAAATAAGAAACATATTTTATGACCCATACATGCATTATACAGTGATGGCGAACCTTTTTGCCATCGCGTGACAAAAGAGGGGGGACCGCGGGGTCAGGCGTGCGCATACCCACACCCATAATGCAATGCCCCCTGCATGCCCTGCCCTGCCCCCACACGACCCCCACACACTCCCATCCCCGCATGCGTATGTAACCAATTCCCACCGCGCGGGTGCACCCGACCCCCCATGCATGTGAGTCACACACCCCGCCGCCCATTTTGGGCCTGGCAAGCCTCCCTGAAGCCTCCTGGGACCAAAAACGGCTGCGGGGGGTGGGCAGCGCCAGAACCCAGAAAAGTGTAAATGAAGTGTCCCCCCATCCACCACCAAGAACAAGCCAGTGCAGCCCCCCCCACCCCTTCTCGCAAGGGAGCACACCCACTTCCCGGCTGGCATGTCTCTTACCCTGGCTCCAGACAGACGTTCCTTTGGCACAGACTCCGCTCCTGTGGCAGCGCTGCTTGTTCTCGGTGGCTGGTGAGGGTGGGGCGGTGGTTCTCCTCCAGAATCTCAGGAGCAAGCGGCAGGGTGAGAATCACTGAACAGTTCCAGGAAAATAGCAGGGGCAGTGCTGCTTGTTCTTGGCGGCTGGCGAGGGGGGGTGGCGGTTCTCACCCTGCCGCTTGTGGCTGGGATTCTGGAGGAGAACTGCTGCCCCCACCCTGCCCGTCATCGAGAACAAGCAGTGCTGCTGTTCTTCTGGGGTGCCTGAGCCAGCCAGCTGCTCCGGGCTACAGATGCGCATTGCCGTGGGCTAGAGGGCTGGGGTTGCGCAAGACACCCGCTCCGGTGAGGAGGGAGGGAAGGAAGCCTTGGCCCACCTGTCCTGGCCAACAACTCTCTCCTCTAGGAAGCGACCGCCAGGATCTCATCTCCGCGTCTTTGGGCATGCGAACTGTTCTTCATATGCGTATACGCACCAGAAACCAGAAGACCAGGTGGCCAGTGCGCATGCGCACTCCGAAAACCGGAAGATCATTTTCCTGGTGGGCGCATGCGCACCGGTCTTTTGGTTTCTGGTGCTCCTGTGTGCGTGAAGACCAGCTGGGTGGCGTGCTGGAATCCGGAAGAGCAATGGCCGATGGCTCCATGCACCCGGAGAGATGGCTCTGTGTGTGCCACTTCCGGCACGTGTGCATAGGTTCGCCCTCATGGCATTATAGAAAGCAACTACTGCAGCAAGTCAATGCAACTGATTTTACATTAAGATATGCGCACACAACCTGTGTAGGATTATGGTAAAATTCTCAGAGATTGTCAGATTCTTTCTGAGTTTCAGAAACAATGGACAGTTAATTCAATTCTTGTGATTTGTATTTTTCTTTTGAAAAGCTTGAATAGCATTTTTCAATATTACAGAATATATAATTCTGTCTGTTTCCTCCTATCTGATTCCCATTTCAAAAGAAGGAATCCAGCTAGGCCTCTGCCCCAATCAACTGGCAGTCAGGAAGGAAAAGGTTTTGAGAAGCTTGTTCTGGAGCTGCCACTTTTGCATGCAAGGAGCTGGCTTCCACACAGCCTAGCAAGAACAAGGACAGGCCTGCAGTCTCCCAACTGCCAGCTGATTGGGGCAGAAAGCTTCAGAAGCTGCTGCCATTTCTGCAAGGAATTGTTAACACACTGAAAATAGTGACCATTTCTAGATGGCAGCCATGTGGTCCAGGGATGATTGGCCTTTCCTAACATGAGGTTCACAGATCTTCAAAAGATAAGTGTGCAATGGGTGAGGGAGGGGAGCAGCACCAAGATCTGTGGGTACACAGTGGGGTGGGATGTTGGGAGAGAGGTGGTGTGTGTGTGTTGCAACATTTCTGTGGTCAATCATAAGGGCAAATGACCTTGGGGGCATTGCAATGGCCATAAATTCAAAACACGGTTATAAGTAGTTTTTGGAGTCTATCGTAACTTTGAATGGCCAGTTGTATCTTGAATTTAAGTGATCAGTTGTATCTTGAGGACTACCTGTATGATATTGTATGCATATTATAGAGGGGCTTGAGTCTTGATTTGTTTATCATTTTTCTGCTTATGACCTCACTACTAAATTTGCAATTGAACTGAAATCAACAATTAAACTTTGCAAAGAAATGTATTCAGCTCACTAAAGTGGTTACACTGCCTTGTTATTGTAGCTTTCTGTATTGTAGTTACATGTGGACGGGAAAAAATCCTTGACATGGAAACTGATTTTAGATTAAGATAATTTCAAAGGAGTAACTGAATTAATATTTTAACTATCGAAGGAAAGTACATGGATTAATGTTTTAACTATCAAAGGAGAAAAAGTTACATCTCAAAATAAATGTCCTCTTGATAAAAATGAGCTTATTGACACTACTGATCTCTTAATTATGCAAGACGTTAATTATCCTTTTGATTGCCCTGATAAATTTAGTTTACAATCTCCTATACCACATTAATTGTGAAAATATCTTGGATGATGAACAACATTTTTCAAAAAGTATGAAGGCTATTGCTTAGCGCATTGTAAGCCACCCTGAGTCTCCGGAGAAGGGCGGCATATAAATCAAATTTAAAAAAAAAAAGCTTAGTTTTTTTCATCAAGAGAAAGGCAGAATGAGAAAGCACACAGTGCTTCAGTATATGCTAGGTAGGATCTAGGACAGTGATGGCTAACCTTTTTGCCATCACGTGCCAAAAGCAGGGGGAGCATGGGGAATCACGTGCGTGTGTGCCCACACCCATAATTCAATCCCTTCGTGCTCTGCCCCCCAAGCATGCATGCATGCCACATACCCCTCCCCCGCACTCCCCCTCTTTTTGGCACACAATGGCTGGTGGGCCTGATAGACCCATTTTTCGCCCTCCCCAGGCTCCAGAGGCTTTCTTGGAGCCTGGGGGGGGGGGGGCGCAAAAAAGTCCTTTCCCACCTCCCTGGAGGCCCTCTGGAGACCAGAAACGGCCTGTTTCCCGACTTCTGGTGGGCTTGGAAGGCCCGAAAATCAGCTGGTCGGCACGCACATGCACGCTGGAGCTGAGCTAGGGCAAAGGTCGTGTGCCCACAGATATGGCTCCGCGTGCCACCTGTGGCACGTGTGCCATAGGTTCGCCATCACAGATCTAGGACTTTTTCAAGAAATTGATTCCATATCTACTCTTGGAATTCCCTCTACATAAACTCCAGGTTTCTTTCTTTCTTTTGGTAATCTTTCATATATTTCTACAAAGACTCAAAAAGCACACATTCAGATTCTCCATTTTGTTTCCAGAACAGAAGTTTAATCTAATATACATATTCCTAGGTACAATAATAACCAGAATATGCCTATTGAAAAAGTTAAAAGGTAATTTCTCTCCTAGCTTTGATCAGCTTGAGTTCCAAATAAAAACAAACGCTCATTATTTCTACACAAAACTAGAGTTTAAAAAGTTGAGGTTCAATGAAGAGAAAGAAGACGGCAACAGTAATCGAAAACAGGAAAGCAGAAATTCCAGTAGGGACTTACTGTTGCTGATCCGGGAACTGCACCAAGTGCCTGCTAGAAAGGAAACAACACATAAAGCCCCTCCAACAAGAAGTCCAGAAGGCTGTGCTGCAAGTTCTTCAGTCGCTCCTGGATATAACTTATTAATTCAGAACTGGCCAGAAGGACATGTCGTCTTCAGGCAGAGGTCAATCATTAGCCCAAGGCTTAAGATAAAAGAGAATCTTACCCCTCTACCAAAATCAAACTGCCATTGTATTGCAGAGTAGGATTACCTACATATAAAATTCCACAGGAAACAAGGATAACCAACTGACATTAGGAAGTAAGGAAGAGGCAAACGTATATGGTCAAGGAGTTCTTGATTTCCCCTATAACGTACTGGGACGGAGAACCCCATTACACACAATTAGAGGATGTGAACATGCACAACAGGATCCAACGTCCACAGAAACTAAAGACTTGTCACCTAAGGAATCAAACATATATTAAGGTCACATATAGAATCAATAGCTTTCCCCACACAGCAAATTAGCTCTGCTTCTACCCTCCCAGTTTATGTTTGGGCTCAAAATGACCCCCATGTTCACAACTTTCACTAGAACCTCATATTCATAACTCTCACCAAAACATCTTCTACAGCCTGAACTGCAACAGAGCAAGTGCATGTTTTCTCCTTGTGAGGAGAGTTTGTCTTTGGAAAAACTTGCATTTACTGGAAGGTTAAGGACAATTCTTTTTTGCTTTTTTTTTTTTTAAACATCCTCCCTCTGTGCAGACAGAACACACACAAGAAGCTCTAGTGTGGAATGTCACTGCTGTCAGTAAGGACATCTCCAAAAAAAACCCAACATGGTTTTATTTAGTGCTCAAACTCTGGACTCTTCTCTTAGCCTCTTAAAAGTCCAAATTAAGTCTACAAATACCTCGACTCTGTAGCGAAACTACAGAACCCATAAAAACAAATGTTGTGTTCACCCCTATTTGTTCAACATTATTCTTGTACATTTGGAAATGTAAGGCAGAAAGCCTGGAATGCTGGTGCTTCCTAAGAGCTTTGCTATTGGGCTTCAGCTACAGGTGGTGCTGCAGGTATTTCAGTCCCACTTCGCAACGGATCAGCCTTGGAGAAGTTAGTCTCCAAAATGTGGCGCTGAAGATGCCGCACCCACTCCTCTTGAATGGAGAGGGGTCCTTGGAACTCCACTTCACAAAATCTGCAGAGAGAATAAAATATCTATTGGTGTCGGTCTGAATGCCGAAGAGTGAAACTTTTTATACGCAAAAAATCAATTGAGATTCCCAATGTATGTCTTTGTTTCTTAAGAGGTTTCAAAAAAGAAAAATTGTCTTGAGGTCACACAGATGCATGGCATAGCCACAGATATTCCTATGATTAATATTGTGAATTCAGAAATTAATACAATAGAAGAAAGAGACAAACCTGCACTTTAGCGTGTAGATGTTGCCCACAAATTTCACCAAGGAAGTCTGTGGTGGCCTAGGAACCAAAGAGGGCACTGGTCTTACTCTGGGAGCGGGCTGGCGGACCTCTTCAGCCCTCTGTTGCAAGTCAGTGGATTCATCTTCCCTATGTAGAGGAGCCTCGATGGGCTTAGCCTGCCTCCGTTCAAACTCTAATAAAGAGAAAGGTTCAGTTCAGAAAGTGTGATGGAATAGAGTAAATCAATTGCAGCTGAGATAAAGGTTGAATAAAAAGGACTTTCTGAATATTACATGTATTCAGGAAAGCCAGTGTTGGAAAGGGGGATAAGAAAATGAAGGGAGTCTGAAAGTCATGTCAGGTTTTTCTAAACAACTCTGCCCATTTCAGAATACAACATCTGAGCTTTTAACCTAACGATCTCTTAATTAACCCTACTTGAGTCTTTTGCTGGAACTACTCAAACCATTTGAACCATCAAGCACAGGCAGTGAGGCATTTACAAACTACGAGCACTCAAATCTCTGTCAGTATACCCACCTCCCCACAAGGAAGCTAGTGCCTCCTCTACCAAGGCCTTTCTCTCCAGCAAGCTTTGCAATGTATCTTCTGCTGGCAATCTAAGAGCAACAACTCACTGTTGATGTTATGCTGATGATGCTCTTCCACCTTTACAAGCGACAAAGGAGACGTGATTGCAGGTCGCTCACTGCTGCCACAACCATCCACAGCCTTACTGTGCTCGTTTGGCATCATCTCCCCACTTAGGCTTCTGCTCATCAGTGAAGGACTGCCTGCCTGCAGGCTCAGAGCAACTCTCTTCCCAGAGGCATCACCATCACGCAGGTGAGCAGCGTTGCGGAACTTCTTTGCAAAGGGCCGGCCACCTTGGATGTAGCTGCGATAGGCTCCAGCTTTCTGGGGGCGATGCTTGATCCATTCACTTAAAGTCTCAATTGGGGATCCGTTCACACACCATTCAGTTACTCCAAACTGTCTGAGATGTGCCCGGGCATGGCTGGCTAGTGCTTTGCGGTTCTCAAAGTAGAGGCCACAGAGTTCACAGCAGGCTTCACTGGCTGGAAGCAGAAAAGGCAGGGAGCTAGACTGAGCAAAATCCTCAATAAAGGACTTAATCAGCAGTTCAGGATTTGAATGATATCCTTACCTGTTCCATCTCATGATTTCTATGTCTCCCTACATATCACTCAGTACTAAGGCTTTTGAAAAGTTCTGTTTGAAATCCCTAAAGCACTGCTTTCTCCAACTCTTAACTTCCTACTTACAAGGTAAGTAAACTCACTATTCTTTGTATGAAAAGTTATGCTGTAAATACCTTTAGTCACTTTGAGGGCATGGAACTATGGTTGAAATACAGTAGTTTGTTTACTTATTTGTTTGCTTAATACTCACTTCTGCAAATGATGAAACTTCTTTATCAACCATGGTGAGAGGGTGGGAGAATTAAACATACAGAAAGGAAGAAAGATATGCTCACAATTATACACCTTAAAACTATCCCAATAGATAATGATTTGCACTAAAGAGCTTATACAAAACTGCTAAGTATACTACTACAGGCTTGAAGTTGTTATAAAACAAAATAAAATATCCAGACGTACTTTTGCGTCTGTTGTCTGGTTTACTATTTAACCATGCCATCTTTTTCACTCCACCAAGCCAGAAAGCAATTCAATTTCACAAAGAAAAGCCCTGTGATAGAATTCCAAATTTTATCTGAATCTCATTCAAATCCCCTCCCTGTACCTCGATAGCACTTACATGTATGAGTGGGCTTTTCATGCAAGAGCTTGGCTTTGAATGGTAATTCGGTCTGGATATAGGTTTTATGCTTCATTTCATGGCCACTCAGTCGTTCATCTGATAGTGGCCGTTTAGCAGAGAGTGGTGCTAGGAATCCCTCTTGTGACTTGAGTAGTGACAAGGACATATCCCGACCAAGATTGGGTTTTCCAGTCTTTCCGCCCAGTGGAGACAATGTCATGGGCTGCAGAATTTTCCCAGGTGATTTAGGATCATCGTCTCCCATAGCTGTGGGAAGCTCAATGCTCATTGTGTTTGGCTCCTTCTTTATCAAGCATGGCTTGTTCTTTTTCTTTATGATTTCACGTAGTGTATCAATGGGAGATCCATTGACTGACCATTCAGTTACTCCCATCTGACGTAAGTGAGACCTGGCATGGCTGGACAGCCCCTTCCGATTCTCAAAAAACTCGCCACAAAATTCACAACGAATTTCCCGGACAGGGTCTGCACGAGCAGCTTAGATAAAGACACACAGAAAATGTTTAATAAACAAGGAACTAGCCATAAACCAAACCTCTCAAAACACTCTTATTTATTTCTACAGCATTTTTAAGTCACATAAGGGTGGGAAGATCTAACTATATTTATGCTTCAACCATGTGCAACTTGTAGGATAGCTGTTCTCCAATATTGCCAACTTTTAGATATGAGGATCAGAACTGTCAGCAAGTGATATGCTGATTGGAGATTTCTAGTATTTATAGGCATCAGGAGGGCACTCAGTTTGGGGACAGCTATTCTAGAATGATTGGGTGTTTGGACCTATATTTTGTCAATTACTAAATGTTTTAAACCTTCTTGCTTTATTAAGAAACTGTCAAAAACAAAATGTATAAAATACATTTGCATACATGGATAAAATTGTCAAAATGGCATGCAGGTTCGTTATCCAAAATTCACTGCTTAATAAAACAAAAACAAAAAATGAAAAATCTTATGAAATTTGGTTCCACTCAGACATGCATCACACAACTAGGCATCCAATACCCATGACTAACACTTACAGAGATTGAGAGGAGACATCTCCTCCCGTGGTGACCAAGCTCTGTCAGACAGATGCGATTCATTATGAAGTCCCCCAGATATCATTTCCCGCTTGATTTCCATTCGTAATTGGTCTTGCTTCAATTTCTTATGCAAAGAAGAAGGAAGCCCGGAGAATATTTTTCTAGCAGTTGGGGGAGGAGAAGAGGTAGGCGAGTGCCCCATAGGGCTCCCTGGCTGCTGTGCCTTCTTAGAGATCCCAGGAATGTGGCTTTCTCCTGGGCTACAGGGTTCCAGAGAGCCTCCAAGAACAGACTGGGTCACTGACTTCTGACTATGTGCTGGGGAACTTGAGGTACTTGTCCGAGGTTGAGCTCGCCTTTTCAGAATTTCTCGGAGTGTGTCAATTGGAGAACCGTTCACATACCATTCAGTCACCCCCATTTGACGTAGATGGGATCTGGCATGGCTGGAGAGCCCTTTGCGATTCTCAAAATATTCCCCACAGAATTCACATCTGATGTCCCGCACAGGTTCTGCACCAGAGGCTGAGATAAAAAAAGAAAGAACCACCAATAAGTTAATGTGACTGAAAAAAAATGAGCAGGAAAAAGCAGGATGATGTGGGCACCAACTATGCATTCCCGTCCAATATGGAGTATGAAGCAGGTATATAGTGCAAGGGTTTTTTTCACAAGCAAAGCTGGTATTTCAGTAAATTTGGCCAAAAAAATCCCAAAAACCCCACCAATAATTCCAATAAAACGCCATGAAATCTAGGATAGATATGGTCAAAGCAAGGCTCCCTGTTAATATGGACAAAGAACTGAGAACAGCAGAAAATGTCCAATTAAAAAAGGGTGAACACAGCTGATACAAGATAATGTCTAATGTCAAAGTATAACACAGTTGTACAGTTTCCTTCTAATCCAACTTCATTCAGCTTTTGAGGGAAGAAGTTCAGGCATTTCCAAGGCAGTTATCACATAGACATTGTTAAAATACAAAAACCACCTGTCTGGATTAAGCACACTGACTTATTGTACACTTGATCAGATAATCCCAAAGTATAAGTTAATAATTATATTTTCCATCCCATCATTCAATGTCTACATAAGTCTCTCTATCAAAGAACTCGCCCCCAGAAAGCTTGGGGGAAACCAAGTGTCCTTTATTTGCCACCATGCAATTGTCTTTAATACAGAACAATCAAAGTAAAGAAGTGCCATTAAATATGCCATATGCCATTAAATATGGGGTGCTTGTGGCTATCAAACAATTGTTAATCACCAGTAGGAAGATACCCTTTGACTGGTTTTATCTGTTTACATTAAGGGAGAAAACAGCTATGATCTTAATCATCTTGAAGTTACTCTCCTTCATCCCTGATATGGGATGGTTAAGCATTAGTTAAAGTCCTGGTGTAAATGGCAAAAGAAACAATCTTCATCCTAGTTCTCTAAAAGCTAAGACCTTATGTGTCAAAGAGAAACATACTGGTAGTCAATATCCTGTAGAGACTGAATACAGTCAGTGAGAGCCCTACAAAATGGAGAAGTCAGAAACCAATCCAGGGCCACAAAAAGGCTCAGGCTGAAAAAGAAAAAATGTTTTAAATAGCAAAAAAAAAAAAATCTTCCCTTTACATAAGGAACAAGCTATGTGGAGTCCACACTTGTCTTTTGATATTTCTAAGTACATAGAAACCAAGCATATCGCTGGGTCCTATCTGGGTCAAGGATTAGTTGTCTATTTGGATCAAATAGAGCAAATGCCCAGAGAAGGAATGGGTAACTTCAGCATATATGCAGAGACCAGCTGGGAAAGCTTTGATATAGCACTCAGAAAAGGCTTTGAAGGGAAAGCGCAATGGAGAATGCAAGCCAAAGAGTACGTTTCTCCACCCCATTATTGATTAAATAAGACATAAGGCAGGTAATGACAAGAGGTCTGCATTTCTAAGTGCACAGCTCCATGTCACATAAACAAGACTAGAGGGGTAGAGGGGGAGGAGGAAGAGGAGGAGGGGACAATAGCCAGCGCTGATAGAACCTACAGAGATTGAGTGGAGCCATCTCAGCATCTGATGCCCAGTACGCACTGGAAGAAAGACCCTGTTTCCTTTGTAGACTGGCCACAAGTGACAGCCTGTGCCCATGTGGCTTCAGCTTCTTGGATGGTGGAAGGGAGTGAGATGAGAGTATAGATGGCTGTTTGCCCAAAGGCCTTGGTGAGTGTGCTTGTTTCATGCCTGTGGTAGGTGTTGCTGTAGCTGTGCTCTTTGGGCTGTGTCCATCAGAACTCCCAATCTCCCCTAATGAGTCTCTCTCGCTATGGATGAGAGAGGAAAGACGGCCTTTGAAGTCTTCATTTTTGATGAGATCATTTAAAACATCAATAGGAGATCCTTTAGCATCTGGATTGCTCACTCCCAGGTGTCTCAGGTGGGCTCTAGCGTGACTTGACAGCCCTTTTCTGGTTTCAAACCAGGCACCACATAATTGGCAGTCAATTTCTCTGCCCGAGTCACTATCTACAGCTGCGGAAAAAAAAAACATTGATCACAAGAGATACGATTACATAAATAATGTGTCTCAAGCACCTTTTAAAACCTGAAAAGGACTTTTCTCTAAAGGACTCATTTCTTAGAAAGGGTATATTAAACAATATTTACCTATAGGAGTAATTGATATAAAACTCCAAAGGAGAGGCTTGTTATTCACCAATAGCACAGCTGCAGATTTAATAGTTAAAACAGGCAATTTTGCAGAAGAGATATTTAATATTTCCTTTCACTGACCCAGGTCAATTTTTCCAACAAAGTTCTCTTTTTTGATGCATAGGCTTGTTCTATCTCAGCTTAAACCAACAGGTACAGGTGTTTAAGTATGTGTAACTTTTGAGAATGGAATAATAAGAAGTTAGTTATAATGTAAGATTTCCAAATATCAATTGATGTCAGGAAAATCAGTTGGCAGAGAGAACAGTACTATTTGTATTTGCCTAATATTTCATGACTTAAATCTCCTTACCAATACGGTCTGCTCAGCTAAATGACATTCAACTGAGTGGAATTCTTCCCATAAGAACTCATTTCTCCCATCTGTCCAGTTGTTAGCAACATCTTCATTTAATAATTTTCATTTTGACTTCAAAATAAGACAAATTGAGAATGATACTGACATACCTCTTGCAGTGCTATGCCTTTTATGAATTACAAAATGTAAAACTGAAAGGAGTTGTTAGTTGGGTTTTGCAGAACTAATATTTTAAGAACTTATTTTAATTAATTACATTTATGTCTATGACAAATGTAATGCATGTTCAGAAAAGCTATATAAGCCACAAAGAAAATGACAAGTTATAGTTCAAAAATCTTCTATTGGGTATGTAAGGCAAAATAATATTTGAAATTTCTTCATCCAAAATAAAGACAGCATAGGTTTCTAGAACATAAAGTAGCTAGGCAAGACATCCATTTAAAGATGAATAATAGGATTGGAAAATTAAAGTTTCTTGGCAACCTCTTAAGTGTTATAACTGATGGAGAATTGCACCATATTTAAGGACTGTAGTGCATATGTTAAAAGTTAAACTATTATATTGTGAACAGTGTGTCTGCCCTAAGTTCATTATGAAAAGCAACAAACAGTACTTGGATACACTATGTAATTTTTAGTCAGTGAAACTAGTATGGCATTCAATGATGGGATGAATATATCAGGTTGAAATACATTTTACATAAAAGTAGTGCTGTGGACTTTACTGCTGATACAACAATGAAAAGAACCACAACAGAAGCCTTATGTATTATTATTCCTTATCCACGTCCTACAAGAAAAAAAATTATCTTAGAATCCTTGCTCAAATCCATCAGACAACTGCTCTTTCATTATTGTTCTACTTACCTCAGCCTATATGCAAAACTAAATAAAATTCACTGTAACCTATCAGTAACAATTATTGAAGAGCTGAAAAAGGCTGAATCAATAGCACAGACACTAAAAACTCTCCAGTGCAAAAGAACATCAAAGAAGGATAGTGGGTGGCTTATACTGTTTCTACAGATTTCACCGAAAGGCTGAACGGATTTAGCCCTGAATAGTGAAGCCAGAAATATATGCTAAATTAGTTTCAGATCAGAGAAGTTCCATTATGAGTCAAAGAATCCACAAATCCACAAATCTTAAAATAAATCCCAACAAAGACAGCAAAAAGGAAAAATGTGCATGTAATTGGAGGGGGGGGGGGGAGAGGACTGTTGTGTAAAAGAATAGAAAAATTTCTTCAGTCAGAAAACTAGTAATGCCAGCAGCACTTTAGTACTATCTTGTATTCTAACTTTGCTCAAGATTTTAGAAAGAAGCAAATGGTGTCTATAGCTGCTGGCCCTTTAATGGAGAAATATTGTTGAGTTCCAACCATAAATACATATGATCTCTGGGCACAAATTAAAAAAAGCACGCACAAAAGCTTTGCAGCACAACCTGGAATTGTGTAAGTGTGATCAACCCTCGTAGGGATAAGCTGGACAAAGAGACTGCTAAATTACACAGAATTGCCTCTTTTGCTGAGATGAAATATTTAGGGATTTTAAAAAAAAAGCAAGACCCGCTTACTCCAAGAAAAACACTCCATCTAATCTTTTAGAACAGAAATCTTTGCATCAGATCAAATGCATCCTATTTGTCTTATTCGCTCATAGGGTGCATGTCTCACTACTATAATGTACACAAGTTGTGAAGTGTGTGACTGGAATAACCCAAGTAAAGCCAGAAGTTGTAAAATGCGTCTCCTGAGTGGGCAATCCTGCAGGGGTTCACTTTACAAGCTAATGTGAAAGTCAAGAGCTCCCTGCAGTAGCAACCTGCAAAGCCAGCTCTCCTATTTGCAAGCAGCATCAGGATCAAACAGACTCACTTAGATTTAAAGGGCCTTCTTCCTCCAGTTGTGACCACTGTGTTTTAGGTGGACTCTGCAGAGGGCCCAACGGTAGCTTGGGGCTTTTGTCTTCAGGGTTCTTTTGTGGAGGAGAACCAGGCAGAGCAGATGCCATTTTCTTGAGTATGGGAGATCCTGGTTGGGAAACATTCTTGGGGGTGAAACCTGGAGGGGATTTGATTGCTTTGTTTACAGGTGGCTCTTGTGACCTTTCCGAAGGTTTGTCGAGAGGCAGCAGCAGTGTTGGCCGTGAGGACCCTGCAGACCTTTCTTTGGGAGAGGCAGATTTTTTGCTAAGACTTGGAGAGACGGGGCTGCTGTCCATTTTTCCTTTCTGTTTCATCAGTTCATAAAGTAAGTCGATAGGAGCTCCACTGCTCTCAGACTCAGCCACACCAAGCTGCCGTAAGTGAGAACGAGCATGGCTGGACAGGCCCTTGCGGGTCTCGAAGCAGGTGCCACAGACCTCACATTTCGTGAGGTTTGGTGCTGGAAAGAGGAGAGTGACTTATTGAGACAATGTTAAGCTTAACCTTAGACTATCTTTGCTACCACTCAGTAGACCAGAAATGTATTTATGTTATCTTGTTTGGGACCCTTCTCCATAAAATAGCCAGACTTAGCTGAAGAAAATAATTTCTGAAGTCTATTTTACAACAATAAATTTGCTAAATGATAAGTGGTGGTTGCAAATTTCTTGAGCAAAAATCAAATCAAGATTAACTTCTCATCCATTGTGTAGCCATCACTCTGAAACATGTTCGCACATAAACTGGTTTCAGCTGCCTTACCATAACTAAATCCTAGAAATCACACAGGATCAATTTCCTACTCTGCCTAACCATCTTAACACAACACTGTAACTCCTGCTATACTTTCAAACATATTGCAAATGTAGTTTCTCATCCTCATCCTCAAGTGTCAACAGTATTCCATCTAATCTATTGAGGGATCAAATCTATCAGTCTCTTCTTCTCCTGGATTTTTCCTTTCAAACTGCCTGTTATAACAATATGATATAATTTTAAGAATGGGTGCTCAAAACTAATTATTTTCCTCCCCCTGTTCCTTTTGTGTTTTTTAATATATAAGCTTTTGGAAGGGAAATGACTTGTTTTTATTTATATTTTAAGTTGCTCTTGAATTGTTTTCAACTGAAGAGCAAAGCAAAATATTTTAAAGAAATATAACTATTGATTAGCTAAATTAAATAAAATAAAAGACTTGCCTATGTCTCAATCTTGTCTATGTATCGTGTCTTATGTTTCAGATATATACGAATAAATATACAAATCAATATTTAAGATTCCTGCAAAATAAAACTTCAAACAATCATGAAAAAAACTTTGTGAATCCCCAAATTATACTTAATCTGGAAGCATTGTGATCTACAATGTGATCTGAGTCTTACCTAGTTCCTATTAATTGATAGAGAGATTCTGGCTAAACAAACAACACACATCTCCACTGAACACACTGAATCAACACTCACACTCTCTAGATTTAATAACTGGTGGTACTTCCTTTAATATCAATAACTTCAACTAAAAGTTTCCTGTATCTGTTGGTGAGTCCTACAAATCAGTTTTGAAATATTCCACCCGCTTCTTTTTACAGAGCTACTTAAATTCATTGTAATGTTGGGGCTTGTTTTGTCCACTAGATTCAATTAGGGTCAGGGTTTGGGCTCAGCCATTCCAATATGAAATGTCTTCTTCTTCAGCCAGTCCCAAGTAGATTTCTTGGTTGCTTAGGGTTTTCACATTTCATGATCTGCATTTGTTTAAATTTCAGCTCAAGGATAAATATCCTGATTTATTTTATTTTTTTGGGTAGAATTTGTTGATACAATCCAGAATCTACTGTTCCATCAACGAATGTCAGACTTTCAGATTCTGAAGATGCAAAGAAGCTGCAAATTATTATCTGGCTACCATGGTTTATAGCTGGAACAAGTTTCTTTGTTGGAATGCAGTTTTTTTCCCCCTCCAGATGTAATACTTCTCATCAATGGCAAACATTTCCACTGTAGTCTGATTTGTCCAACATTTGTTCATTGTTTTTTTTTTAATGATGGGCTCATGAACACTGATAACAGACAATGCAAGAATGGCTCATAGATCCTTCATTATTACCTCTTTGTAGTTTCCCATAGTATTGTATACTTTGTTTTCAAGGTAATTTCTCTGGATCACTCCTGAGAAGAGTAACAATGATACTAGAGTACATTTTTTCAATCTCTATGCTATCTCCCTGATCATGGTCTGACAGAGGCCAATAACTTTGGCAATGATTTCAGTACCATTTTCATCCACAAAGGCATCACCAACCCCTTTTCCAAAGTCTGTAGAGATCTTTCTTGATCAGAACATAATTCATTTTCACAAACCTGAGTCAGGAAGAGCAGATTCCAGTTGTGTGAACTCTCCTTTTTATAGAGAACACCTTAGACTCATATCTGATTGTTAACTTATTTGTAGGAGCCTGATATATAGAGTGGAACATCTAATTCAATTTACCACTTAAAAAGGTGGTAATCCTAAAACTAAAATTTACTTTTCTAAGAAAAAAACATAAATATTGATTCAACGTGTTCAGTAAAGATGTGGCACAGTGCACTGTTCTAGTATTGTTCATTTAGCCAGTAGTGCAGAATTGGATAATTCTACAGAGATCTTCTATTATCATACTGTCTCTGTACATACAAAAAGATTTGTGGCTACACTTTATAACAACGAGAAAATATTTTGAGTCTCATTAAGTACCTATGCATATTATGGTCAACAATTTATATCTGAAAAAGGATACTTCAGTTAGATGAATGGTAATTCTATTATTGAACAATCTATTAATTTCACATACAATTTTGAATTATTTTTAAAATGTATGAAAATATATAGAACAGCATTTCTCAGCTCTTTCCTTTAAGTAGGCTACTTACATTAGCAGCAGGAGCAGCATTTAAAGATTACAATTGACTCACCCAAACAGCATCTATGGTATTCCAAAATTAAATTAAAAAATACATTTTAAAAAATTAAAAAATCCAATATATGTAAGGTTGCTAAATCTTACTTGCAAAATTTGAGTTGGGTTTCATAATCTCCTGAAATTTGTTTTTCTTTTGACATTCAGATGAAGGGTCACCTGAAGTAACTTTATAGACCATTAGAATAAAATCATTAGTAGAACTATTTTATTATTATACACATAAACATTTTAAAATGTTTTATAGATTTCTGTAATATTTTATCTAGATTAATAAAAGTTTTTAATCATGAAAATTCCATATTGGACAATAAAATGTATAATTAATATTCACCCTACACATCCTTTACACAAGTTATTAAGTGATCAGATATGTATTAAAAGTAAGCTGAGGCACAGAGAAGAGTTTCTCCATCATGGATACCACACAAAGTTCAGTAGCAACCGTGAGAGAAGGTAGACTCACATTTGGCATCCTGGGAGTCTGCCTTGTTGCTTGAAGATTCAGGAGAGAGTGAGGTTCCTATTCGGTTTGGAATCTGATCTAGTGACCCAGCCAGAGAATTCTTCTTCTGGAGGAGTGGGGAGCTCATCGCTGAGGTAATCATCTCCTCTTCTTCCTCAGAAACCATAACTACCAAACAACAGAAGGGAATATAGGGATTGAATTGAAAACTGTGGATTAGGAGTGTGACAATATTAAGTAGTATATAGGCTATTCACTACTTTGTCCAGGTTAGTTAAGAAAAAATCTTTTTCCTCCTATGTTTGGAATGAAGTTCCATAAAGATCAATTACATTTAGTTTTGCTGTATATGTATCTTATTAGAAAAAAATTGAACATAGGATATTCATAATACAATCCTTATTTTTCTTCAAAATGTATATGGGACATTCAAAGGCTTTTAAAAATCAAAATATCAAAAAAAATCATATGTACAAATATTACAAATCAGATTAATCCATTATTAAACATAAATATAACAGCCAGCTAAATTTAAAAGCTTGAAACATTCAAACCCAAAGGAACAAAATAAAAATACTAGAGATATTTAAATAATTTTTTTATTTTGGTAAATAAAAAATACCCAATTGTTTCCTTGGGTAGGAAGTCATAAAATATTTTGAATCAATATTCACTGGAACTAAACACATTTATGAATGAAAGGTAATATAACATCTGAAATCCTCGCTTAGATGCCAATTTCAATTTCATAAAACTAATTCCTGCTTGTACATATGAACATAAGAAAAGCCCAGTTGTGAGATCAGGCCCAAAGCGCACCTTGTATAGCATGTTCTGACACATAAGTGACCAATTTGATTCATTTCTCATTCTGGATTGGAAAATGATAGCCTCTTTCTACTACCTTATTCTCAGCAATTAGTTTATAAAGAATGCTGCCTACAGCCAAGGGAGTGGTTAAAAGCCATTAGCATTAATATTCATTTATTCCTTCATGCGTTTATTCAATCCCCTTTTAAATCCAACTATATTGGTTGCCCATTCTACAACTACTGACAGTGATTGATTATGCTGTGTCTGAAAAAGTATTTCCTTCTTTGGTCCAGAATCTCTTTGGATTTAGTTTCAAAGTACCTCACTCAGTGGCATCTACAATTCTGTCAAGCATATAAAAATTCAGTGCACATGTAGAGGAAAAATTGTAACAATAATATCTAGTTAATTGAAATAATTACCTGAAGGTCAATATGCCAATTACACAACTTACAAAGTATAATTTGTAACTGGTAAAATAAAATAATTTGAAAACAGATGTTGGGGGAAAAATTACAAAGGCAATGTTTCCCCATAACGGAGGGGGGAAACTTTCAATCAGAACTGTGCATGAACCACAGTTCTATTAAAGCAAAGATTTAGCATGGTGTATTGGGACCAACTCTCCACTCAGCCATAAAGATCACTGGGCGACCTTGGATCTTCACTACCTCAACCTATTTTATTTCATATGTCTGCTGTTAAACAATTTATCCTACCCTAAGCTCCATGGAGCAAAAGCAGGTTAAGAATGTACTTAATAAAACATATTTTAAAATAACTTCTGGGTAAATATACGTAGGTTGAAACTACAAAGAAGAACATAGAGACACAACAGTAAGTTTAGGGACCTTCTATTAAATAAAACAGATTCAATTATCACTACGCATCAGAGATAACTGTACTTTATAAACTCAGGAACCTAACAGAATCAACAGCACATCAAAATATAATTACTCTGTCGCATTATTTTATCTTCTATTACAGTTAGCTTTAAAGACAGAATCAATCATTCTGGAGTGTTTAAACTTGGGCATATATGAAGCAATTACCACAGCACTAACATCTTATATATTTATTCCCAGTCCCTTTCATATGCCTTTAGGTTTTTAGCTAGATGAGTTAATAAACACTACATTTTAAAAGGATTTCCAAAACCCATCAGAAAGCCGATATGGAGACAGCTCGCGTTTAGAACTGACACGATGATGAAATAGTAACAATTGAGCGTAGATTATTATCTTCACCACCCTCCCCTCCCCCTCAAGGACAAAGATGCTTGATGAAGCGAACTCTTCTCCAAAGACCAGGCTCCCCCGTATTAGAGGCAGGGACCAGCCGCGACAGGCGCTGGCCAGTGGCTGCGGGTGCTGCAAGGTGAAGGAAAAGGCGGATGAATGAATGCTGACCACTGTTGTCGT
Source organism: Ptyas mucosa (assembly GCA_012654045.1). Lineage (NCBI taxonomy): Eukaryota > Metazoa > Chordata > Lepidosauria > Squamata > Colubridae > Ptyas > Ptyas mucosa. Next base: position 2,319,742 of record WNWU01000012.1, on the reverse strand, counting down.
GGAAGTCTGGGGAATCGAGGCCTTGACAGAAAAGAGATCCTGGCCTGCGATCGGAAGGGCGAGGAGGAACGGGGCGCAGCTACTTGTCACTCAGCCCTCTCCGACACCTCCCTCCAGGGAGCAAACAGCGCCGCGAACTCTTCGGGAGCAGCCCGGGCTGATCCGGAGGCCGGGAAAGGGGATATCCGAAGAAGGAAGCGACATGTAAGCTGTCACGCCGAGCTCGGCCTTCCTACTGGGCAAGCCGAGTTTCCCCCCCTTTTTTTTGGGTTTTGTTTTGACTTCCAGGGTCTTACCGGCCTCCGAAGGTGGCCCCGCACCCTCTTCCTCGTCTCGGGGCCGCACCGCCGCCACCGCTTTTGTCGCCTTGGGCTGAGAGAGGGTGGAGGCCGCCATCTTGGCTCCGGCACATGCAGGGCGGCAGCGAGGCGGGACGGTGGAGCGCCGAAAACTCCAGCTGAGATAGATCAGCTGAAGTAATCGAGCGCCGAGCCAAGCTAGAAAAGCCAGCTCCGGTAGAGCCAAGAAGTATCCATAGATCGGGAGCGACCCACGATCTTTCTTATTAACAGCCGAGCTAGAGATTCAAGGGGAACCATTCCAGCACTGAACTACCGATTTGTCCAAATCCATATAAGGAAATTCAGCTTACTGTTCCAGCAGACCAAAGGAGTAACTAATCACAATTTAAGCTCTCTATAATGCTATGGGATTTGGATAAATTAATCAGTTTAGCTGAACTCTTAAGCGAAAATGTTTTCCAGATTCTACCTTAAAGAATGTAGCATCATTAACACAACTGATACATCTTTATTTATGAACAGATAGCATATCTAAATCTTAGCTTTTATGAAATTAGCAAAGACTTAGAATTTAATTCATTCAGTACTTATCCTAGGATTCAGAAGTGAAGTGAAGAATTTCATAAAAATTATTATCACAGATATATACATGAATTCTGGGATTAATAAAGCTTTAAAGTACATATATTTTGTGAGAAGCATTTGCTTGAAAATTCTGAGGAAGAGTGCAATGGAAATTCTGAACAATTACTAAAAAATTACAAGAGATGTCGATGATGATAGGAGCCAAGATTGATTTGAGGAAAAAAAAATATTTCAGTGCCACAAAAAAGTTATTTCTTTCAAAAGATTATTTTTTAATCAAACATCTAAATCCAAACTACAAAATGATTCTTTTGTACTACAGCACACATATCTGTCACAACTGCCAACATGGCTAACTGGAACTTCCCATTATTATGAAATGCTCTCCCAAAGACATGTGTCATGACCACTATTTTTACATGGGTTTCATTGCATTTTATTTAGGAAAAAAGGTACTGTAGCATGAAACCTAATGAAATTGTGTTTCAAACCAAATTCTCCTACATGTACCAAGTCTCCAAACTGATTCCTGACCTGAAATTCTGACAAATGGCTAAACCTGATAGACTACTATGTACTGTATCTGTCAAAATTACTACTCATCACAATTCTGTAAATGGATGGTTTTCTGCCAGCTGGGGAGAGGGCAAACTTTTCTCTATGGTAAATAAGGAATAGTCCATCAACTGCACACCACAACTGAGATAAAAGGATAGTAATGTGGCCCCAAATGTATGCTGATTAATTTTTCTGCTGGTTGAAGGGTAGAGAGGTATAACTTTAACTGAGTCATAACAAAAAGCTCTTTGCCTAATTTTTTTCTATTAAGATGCACTAATCACAGTCTTTCTTCCAATAATGTCATATTTATTAAAGTTGTAAGCTCTTCAACACTTTCTTCACTTTTTCAAAATAGCGAATACTCTGTATTTTAATACATATTCATATTCACATTGCAGCTCTAGACTTCTATTCCATACCCATTTACCAAAAAATAAATCCTATGAAATTCACTGGGTCTTGCTTCACAAAAGACACAATACAATTGACTTTTGTATGTAAGAAAAATAGATTATTGTATTACAATCTTACATTTACCAAGAATTCCTAATGAGATGAGATTTATTCCCATGTAAATACAGATTAAAGAACTGAAATTATTTAATAGACAATAATAGAATTATTGTTATGTTTTGATTAATCAAATGCTGAACAGTTTATATTTAAATTACTGCTATATTAGAAATGGTAGTTTTTTAGTTTGTTTTTAAAATGTACTAATGGAGCATGATATATTGAGAAGTAAAAGCTAGCCTCAGAAAATGTATTTTAAAAATATGCTTGTTGATGTTTGGATTCCTAGACTTTCTTAGAAAATACAAATACTATACAGATAGAGCTCAACTTACAACAGTTCATTTAGTGACCTTTCAAAGTTACAACGGCATTGAAAAAAGTGACTTATAACTTTTTTCACACAACTGTAGCAGCACCCCCACACCACCTGATCAAAATTCTAACATGTATTTATGACAATCGCAGGGTCCTGGCATTGTGTAATCCCCTTTTGCAACCTTCTGACAAACAAAGTCAATGGGGAAGCCAGATTCAATTAAGAACCATGTTACAAACATAACATCTGCAGTGATTCACTTAACAACTATCTTGCTTAGCAACATAAATTTTGGGTTCAATTGTGATCATAAGATATACCTTCATGTATAAGTATTTAGCTTTGTTTGGAAATAGGCCTGCTTGACCAGAAAAAAATAGGTATGGGATTGAAAACTATTCTATGGAGAAATGAGGAGATACAAAAGTGGAAACTTGCACAATTTATTTTGTAATGTATGGTTATAATTTTGACTAGCCATGTTTTCCATGGCAGCTATTGTGAACATGTAAACTCTTTCACAGTAACCATTTTGGGGAGCGATAACATGCTGTCAACATTTCAAATAACACCACTAGCTTTAAAAAAAGTTACCTACTTTGATGCTAACTTAAGATAAGAGCATCTCATCATCATGCCATTATTCCTCCCTATTTATATGGGGATAGAACATACATATGGTCATGATATGTTTTAAATGAGGCATTCTGAAAAAGAATGGGAGAAAAAGCAGAGTAACAACAAATCAATGCATCCGTATAATTAATTTTTGATGAAGTTGTGCTTTTTCCCCCAAAAAACAGATTGTTTACCATTGTTCAAATTGCTCTGAGTAGCTTGTTGGGATTTGATGTGGGATTTGATGTACTGCAGACCCTTTGTGTTTTAGCTATCAGAATAGTGTCATCAATATAGTACAGGTTATTGATTTTTCTTCCTCCAGTTTAAAACCATGCTTATCTTCTTCCAATCCAGCTTCCGTTAATATATATTTGGCATATAGAGGAAAGCATGCACCCTTGTTGCACTCCTTTGCTGATCTAAAGCCAGTCTCTTTCATCAAGCTCTGTCCATACTGTGGCTTCCTGACCTGTACATAAGTTTCTCATGAGGTCAATGAGATGTTCTGGGATTCCAAATTTTTCTCAGCACTTTCCACAACTTGACATGATCAACACAATCAGAGGCTTTTCTCTAATTGATGAGGCATACACTGACCTCTTTTTTGTATTCTTTGGCTTTCTCCATTATGCATCAGCAATAACTTCTACTCTTCGGCCTTTTCTAAAGCCAGATTGAACATCTGGCATCTCTTTTTCTACCCAGTATAGGGCTCTAATTGGCGTTAGATGATTATGTCTCCATATTAATTTTATCAGGGAAGTTTTCATTAATTAATGCTTTTATTTTCCTGCAAAAATAAGCCTAACATGGCTTTTCCTGAAATCATTATCATTATTATCATCATTATCTCATCTTTATCATCCATATTTCATATGTTGCTTGTGTTTCCATCCCATAACATCCCATAAAAGCCTGGTTTAAAAACACTATAAAGGTTAAAATTTATTACTTAAATATTAGGAAGAAAATGAATAAAAATTGCATTATGTCATCAATGTTGTTTTTCAAACAATTCTAGCTTTGACGCTTTGAAAAGTTACCTACTGGTTTATTATAGTGTGAATGTGGTTCAGCATTTCACAGACTGAAACTGTCTCACCATCATCTCTTTAAATTGCTTTTTGCCAGCAATAATCTCAAGCTAATTACAGATACCCTGGCTTGGTCATTTTCCATATAATGAGCATGTGTTATTGGTCATGTTACAAATTAATGCCTTCATCACATTTGTACTTTTCTCTTCTAAAGCAGAACCAGGCAACATGTGCATATTGTTCTGACCTAGGCTTCCTTTATCTTCTTTGACACGCTGCCAAAGACCTAATTGGCAATTATCTTGGCAAGGCCACACGGAAACACAGTAAAAAACGGAACTTCAAAGTACAAACAGACACCATCCACAACATTGCTTCCTGCAAAGGCCCATGTGCCTTTGGTCTTCCTTTAGGTCTTATGGAAGGGGCCAATCATCTCCAATCCTTATTCCCGAGTCGTCCCTTTTGTTTTAACTATTCTTGCCTTCTGGCAGCTCTGTGCATGTACGTACTAGGAACAGGCTCCCCCTGTTCCTCTGCCTCTCTGATGTCTGACTCTGGAGGCTCCGGAGTCCGCATATAACTCCCAGATGGCCCTGGCCTCATCTCTGCCTCCAACACAGAGCCCTCATCTGAGCCTTCCCCAGGACTCCAGGACTAGCCCACGTTCCTCCCCAGCCTCCTCACTGTCTGACTCTGCTGCCAGCTCTGCAGGTTGCTGGCGGACCACAACACATATATGCATTTCCCAAATTAGTATCCCAAATTAGCAGTAAACAGAAATCTTAGCATTTGAAATTCATGTGATATTTATTTTGTTAGTATTCTTGGTATAAATATATGAATTCTACTGTCAAGGTTAACTTCATTCCCAGCTTTCTGAGGCTGAGTGGGGAAGAAGAATGAATCACTCAGCCTCTAGATCAGAAGTCAAGAGGAGAAAGCAAGTCCCTGAACAGAAGCCTCAGAGGAAATACAGTGCATATTATATACAGTGTAATTTATATACACACACACAAACATACACACATAAATGAATGTCCACAAATGTTCTGATCCAATTACAAATGGGTAGGGTGGGGCACGATGAGGGTAAGGTGGGGTCTGTTGTTAATTGATCAACCACCTCCACTGTGATGATCTCCAATTGAGGCCCCAAGCCAACTGGCAGAATCAGATCTTTAGGCCCTTATGAAAGTTCAGGAACGCTGGGGCTGACCTCACATCATAGGACAAGTTGTTCCAGAGGGCAGGTGCAACTCCAGAGAAGACCCTTCTCCTGGATCCCGCCAGCTGGAATAATCGGGCTGATGGAGCCGGCAGCATGCTTCCTCTGCTGGCATGGGTGAGATGAGCCAATCCCAGTGGGATGAGACTTCCCTCATGTAGCCTGGACCCATGCCCCGAAGGGCTTTAAAGGTGATTGCCAACACCTTGAATTGTACGGGAAGCAGACTGGCACCAAACGCAGCATGTGGGGCAGTGGTTACATGGGTCATTCTTTGGCCCCCAAGAACTGCCTGCACTACCACACTCTGCACCAGCTGGAATCTCTGAATTTTCTTCAAGGGTAGCCCCATGTAGAGCACATACAGTAGTACAACCCTGAGATGACTATTTGCCTCAGTAATTTATTACATTAATTTATTTTGGGTTTTTTTTTAAAAAAATATTTTCTCTCTCTGGTAGTGCAATATGTCCTGGTAAATTCTAATGCAGTATGTTTCAGACCAACATATTATAGTTTAGATCTATGTTAAGTTCTTAGATTTTTGTCCATTGTCTCATACTTCTGAAGTATTTTATTGAAAATATTTCCATGGAATAAGGGAGATTAAAATCAGGAAAAAATCATATTTGTGTTTTCTTTCAATTTCTTCATTCTTATCCATTTCTTCATGCTTATAAAAAAACAACAACAAGCAAACAAAACCCCATATCACTGTTATGAAAAGAAAAAAGGCAGACTTTAGGTCCTATAGGTTGCAAGTACTTACTCTGGAAGCACCCATATACTTTTAAAAATTTTCCCCTAAAGTCCAATTCTTTCTATTTCTCTATTTTCTCCTTTTCTTCCATCGTCCTTTTTAAACATTTTTTTCCCTTTGCTCCTCATACTTTAAAAAAATATATTACTGTTCTTTTTTCCTTCAAAACTCTAACTCTAAAGCAAGGTACAGGCTTAGATAGGATTGAACCATCTATAATCAAATGCTGTAGAGAAAATGAAAAGTAGTAAAGCTGAAATTAGCCTGAAAGCTGTATAACAAACTAGTATTTTGTGATGTAACAAGGTAAGCTACACACTGTTGCAGTACTTCTGTGTGCAATGTTGTATTGCAATTTTGTCATCTGCCGCTTTTTCCCTCCTAAGGACACATACAAAATCATGTTATACTAGTCAAAACAGGTGCCCCCAGTTACAAATCAGCTTTCAATGGCCCTCTTCAATGGACCTGCAAAAACCACTGCAGTTCATCTTACCCATATGTTTTCAGCAAACACCACCATTACCACCAGCAATAACTCTTGCTGTTATCAAGGAAGCTAGAGAAGGCAGAATATTTAAATTATATGGGCACTGTTTCCTGGATACACGTACAGCTTAAAAGGTGCTTACCATGTCTGAAAGCCTGCATGGACTCATCTCCCCAGGAAGAAGGGAAAGGGGAAAAAGTTGATTGTGAAATGCTGTAATCAGATATGGGGAGTGTGGTTTTGCAGGGCCCGAACCCAAGCATCTCTCTTTCTTGATTTGGAGATGAGGGGTCTGTTTCCATCACATACTGCAACATGGAGTGTTCAGATGAATTGGCTAGTAGCTCCTTCAAGATATTAATTGGTGAAATGGTAAGCTCCCAGTTAGTGATGCCAAAATCCCGCAGGTGGGCCCTGGCATGGCTGGATAACCCTGCACGTGTGTCAAAGCCAGCTCCACAGAATTCACATCTCATTAAACTGAATGTACTTGGATCAAAGTTTGCAACTACAAAAAACAAAATAATAATCAGTATCATATAATAAAACCGAGAGGCCATTTATACTTCAGAATACCTCTGTTAGATCATAATGTAATAATATCCAGCTATTACAAAGATATTGTAAAAATCTTTTCAGGAAAGGAAATTGGAGAGCCATACATACCCATCTTCAAGGAAAATTTAAAAAAAATAGAAACATTGAAAAAATACAAATTGAATACATACTACCTTTTTTCTTCTTCTTTTGGAAGGAAAATTTTTGCTCAATAGCTTTTACTTCTTCTGCAGAGATGAAGTGACGGACATTGTAACTCACACCCACCCTGTTCAGGTGGCCTCGCACATGATTGGCTAGACCAATCCCATTGTGGAATCTGTCAGGACAGTACGGGCATTTTCTCTCCTCATTTTTCAGCATTGTGGAATCTGTACCCAGAAGATCATCCAGTTCAAGAGATCCTTCTAGAGAGGAATCTAACAGAAATACACCTAAGGGAAGAGATTCCTCCATTCCAAAGTGTCTTGCAGGTGACAACTTTTTTCTCAGATTCTTCATCTTCGGCTTCTTCCTTTTTTTGGGATAAATATTAATTTCCTCAACAAGAACAATAGGAACCATTTGATGTAACTGCTGTTGCTGTCCTGCTGATAGGGTTGTACAATCAATTGCCTTCAAAGTGCCTGCAAAAGTCCTTTTGAGTTCCAAGGCAGATTGAGGAATAACAAAAGATTTAAAGTATCTCTTCTGTGCTAATTCTATTTCTGTTGTCAAAGGGAATTCTTCTTCAGTCGTCCTAATATTGTTTATAGATAACCATTTGCACGGTTGTTCCTCCAACCCACCTGAATGGCTTTGGATATTCTCTCTCTCAGTCTCAAGTGGCAGAGTTGTGCTTTTATTTCTCATTTGGTTCAAGGCATATGGAGAGTAAGCTTTTGATGAGGTAAGAGTGGACATTGCCAAGACATTCTGTGAGGAGTTATAGGGAGCTCGTTTCCTAGCCCGAAATCCTGGCATTGGGATGTCCTTTATACTAGTGCCATTAGTTTTATGAAGTTTCGGGCGACCTGCTGTGCACTCACGGAAAGAGTTGTAGAGGGGCATAGTTTCACAGTGGTACTGTGGAAAGAGTCTGTCTGTTTTGCTCGAATAATCACTTTCCAAAAACCGTCCTGACTTGCTAGGGCTATAGTCATCCCTACTAGTCCCAGGTTGGTTCATGTCTGCTTCCAAAGTCTCTATGTTCCATGGCAGGTGGGAATGAGCATATTTCATGTGTTCTTTTAAAATCTTTTCATCTGGTGCAGGGAAGCTGCAAAGCGTGCAAATGCTAAGCTTTTTACTTTTACTGTGTGCATCGTGTGCAACTTGAGATATAGGTTCATTTGGCCTGAAATGTTTATACACATCGTGCATAGAGCTATTCTGCGGTTCATTGCAAGCAGAACTGCCAAACACATTCTTCAAACCTTGATTTTTCCTCTCCCTAACATGCATTTTTGCATGCCGAACAAACACTTTAGAAGAATTGGTTCCAAACACACATTTGGGGCATTGTAGCTTGGCATCCCTCCCTTCATCTGATAATTCATTAAGCTTCTGAATTTCTTCAATGATCTTTTCTCTTGATTGCTGATGAAGCCTCCTGTGCTGGTCTAGAGAGTCAATGTCCCCAAAAACCCACCCACACTCATTACAGGTCAACTGATCCAGACCTCTAGTGTCTTCTTTGTCCTGATCCAATCCTCTGTTATGCTGAAGCATATGATCCATCAAATGTTCTTTCATCTTAAAATAGATGCTACACTCAATGCATGTGTAAACAGTTGGATTCCCTTCTTGGCCAACATCGTCTTTTTCTTGCTCTTCCAAAAGGACATTGCACATATAAGGTCTTGTTTCATCAAAAGTGCTACAGGAAGGAGATTCCACAGACCTCAGGGGAACATGTTCCATAGTGTCTTTGTCAGTAACAGTCCAACCATGTTTATGAACAACAAGATCCATAGCTGTCTGAAGTCCTGATTTTTCTAATGCCCAGTCAGTTGGATTAGCAGAACTTATTTCATCTATATCAGAATCCACTGCCTGTCCCTTCCAGGGAGAGAACACACACTCTACACTGTTTGCTTTATTTAAGTGCGGATTTAGCATTTTTCTAAATACTGGCAAAGCCAACAAAGAAGCTTCTCGCGCAGACTGTCTCTTAACAGACAGGTTTGTTGCTACATCTGGTGATTTACTCGGGTTTTTGGGGAGTAGCCCATGCCCTTCTCTGTGCCCAGAAATCCAACCAAATCTGTGAAAGTCTTCTTTCTCCAATGCTTGACTTTTGTTCAAGTGTTCTTTGTTGAAGGTATCTACGTGCTTTGGTTCACTGCTATGGTATCTTTCATCTTCACTAACAGCCTGTACTCCAACAAGTGGTGGTGAAGCCTGAGAGTGTAAGTGCTCGGTCTCCCTTCCTAAATCCTTAGTATTCATCTGCAGCATTGTTATGAGTTTGGATTCCATTGCAGAAGTGAATTCCTTTGGGTTACAAGGATTTCTCCATTCAGCTTCCTTAGAGTTCACTGAATCCTTCAAACCAGAAAGTTTTTCTAAAGTGCTTTCTTCCCTGGAGACACTACCCATTGTCTCCAGCGTAGAGCAATCCCACAAGACATTCGTGCTTCTTTGATCCACGGATCTGTTAGGATCTGCTTTACAACAGCCTTTCCTGAATTTTAAACAGTCTTCTGTCTTGTTGCTGAAAAGAATAGTCAAGGCATGTCAGTTAAAAACTATAAATTGAGGCATTTTTTTATTATTAGTCTATATGACTATTAAGGCATAACTGCTATAAATCCAATGCCAGTTTAAAAAGAAATAATAACAATCCCCAAGGAAATATCTTTATACTATGAAAACTCTTGTGTCTGTTTGCAACCTTCCATTGGGTGAAATAGTACATCATAAGGCAGCAATTATTGAACCAAGGCAACTCACAGGACAACTTTCAAAAAACACAAAAAAGTTAATAGGGGACTTTTGAATGACTTTCTTCATTCAATATTGGAAAGTTTTTTTTCTTCTGTAAATTTTCACCATTGTATCCATTTGTTTTAAGATTCCTTGTTCACTTATGGATGGCAGATTCTTTCAACACAACTGCAAATGCATTATTTGCTTTCTAGAATAAAAGACAAACTTGCACAAAACTATACTTCAGCAAACTTTCATCATGTTAATATACAATATATTTATATAGCACATATGTCCACATGAGAGAGTATGTGTATATATTATTTGCTGAGCATATAGAAAAAGGATGCAGAAATCATGGCCTTTGGATTTGAGCTGTGGTGGCACAGTGGTTAGAATGCAATACTACAGGCTACTTCTGCTGACTGCAACTTGACAGTTTGAATCACACCAGGCTCAAGGTTGACTCACTTTTCCATCCTTCCAAGGTTGGTAAAATGAGGACCCAAACTGTTGGGGGGAATATGCTGAATCTGTAAATCACTTAGAGAGGGCTGTAAAGCACAGTGAAGCAGTATATAAGTCTAAGCGCTATTGCTATTAGCAATAATAATTAGCAGTAATAATTAGCAGTCTCAGCCAGAATAGTTGCTATTTGCCAAAGTTAATAATGGGGGAAACTGAAACTCTTGTTTGGTTTCACAGCCATACTACTACTACATTATTAATATAGAAGCAAGGACTATTAAAATGTGGAGCAACATACTACTTAAAGACTTAAATAAAGGATGATATTACACCGACTCTAACCATATTCATTTTTTTCTGGCAGTCTTCCACAATTTTATACTTTTTCACAATTCTCAAATAAATGTACTTAGGATCAATCCTCAGGTAGTAGACACGTTGCATGTTATCCAATGATCTACAATGTACATGTATCTGGCTTGATTATGCCTCCATTCAAAGAGAGGCTATGGAATTTCCCCAAAAGGATTATATGGGTGAGGTTATACACTTTATTTTGCATGACACTAAATTAAGCTTAATGTTCCAACACAAGTGAAAACTAAACTGGTCCGCAGAATGTTAAAATGCTAACTGTTTCTCATAAATGCGAACACTTACCAGGCTTCTTTCTTCTGAGTTGTAATAGATATGATACCATGAGAAAGGCTGACCTCATCTGCAAGAGAGAAAAAGTAACATTACAAGCTGGCAGCACAGAATATTGAGGGTTTTGTATAATTTGCAATCATGTAATTTCAAAGCAATACAGCCTTCCCAGCACATAAACTCACCCAGCTTGTGTGCCTTCATGGGGGTGATTTTGGATTAGCATGGGATTTCTAACCCACACTATTTAATCTTGAACACAAACAATTTGATATAATCATTTTCGCAGTAAAGCAGTTTAAAGTAAATAACAACAGATTTGAAATTAAGCATGTCCATGCATTTTTCTTATGCAAGTTAAATTATTTAGTCATGCTTGGTTTTGCTTGAATAATTTCACCATTAGGGGTGAGACCATATATTTTGCATTTTCTAAACCGCACTCAAGAAAAGAGGTATTGTGCATTTGATAATATTAAAATCTTTCTTCCTCTGAATTGGATTGAAGGGAAGTTGTTTCTATTTTAAACATAAAGAACAATGTACTTAAAATAATGTCCGTGCTGCAGCTGCCAAAAAAGCCAACACAGTCCTAGGCTGCATTAACAGAGGAATAAAATCAAGATCACATGAAGTGTTAGGGCCACTTTATAATGCCTTCGTAAGACAGCACTTGGAATATTGTATCCAGTTTTGGTCACCACAATATAAAAAAGATGTTGAGACTCTACAAACATTGCAGAGAAAAGCCACAAAGATAATTAGGGAACTGGAGGCTAAAACATATGCAGAACGGTTGCAGGAATTAGGTTATTTAATGAAAAGAAGGGTGAAGGGTGACATGATAGCAGTGTTCCAGTATTTGAGGGGTGCCACAAAAAAGAGGGGCTGAACCTATTTTCCAAAGGACCAGAAGGTAGGACAAGAAGCAATGGATGGAAACTAATCAAGGAGGGAAGCAACCTACAACTGCAGCATTTTACATTTTAAAAATACTATTATTATGTCCCCTCATAAAGTTCTGTGATGCTTCCTCATTGTGGTTGGGGGTGTTCCTGGGAGGGATAAGCAAAGAACATCAGAACCGTATGCCAAAAAGTATACATTCCCAGCAGGAACTACCAAAGGAATGAAAGTCATTCCACCTGCACAGCTAAAGCGAGAAGACATCTATATTCAGCAGTAATGCTATTGGAACCAGATGATATACATGTAGTTCTCAATGAGCACTCACAATTGGAACTGGAAATTCGATTGTTAAGCGAGGCAATTGTTAAGTGAAACCATGACTACGCTTACAATCTTATTTTAGCTTTCCTTTTCTTTACAGATCTGTGAAGGTTGTAAATGGTAAGATTGGCTGCAAAGTTACTTTTTCATCACAGATGTAACTGCAAACTGCGTGAGGCAGTCACTAAGCGAAGTCTACTTGTGTAGGATATAGAAAGCAAATGATCGCGTTAGTGACAATGGTAAGGCAGCAATTCATATTGCACAAGACAGAGCAATGGCAAACCACTCCTGCATTTTTACCAAGAAAACCACATGGAATAGAAAATATAAAGTGATTGATAGTACAGTGCAGGGTGATAGGCCCCTCGGTCAGGTGGCACTCCATATGTTATTGAAGAGTTCAGAATCTTTCAGAGTACTAATGGTGTTTTGACATGGCTAGAATTAAAGCCTGTAGGATGTCTAATTGCTAATATTGCCCTACAGGAAAAGAAGATCCAAAGCTACAAAGGCAGAATTACAGAAGGAACATGGAATGCAAGAAGCAAGAACATGGGGAAGTTCAACAGAATGAAAGATTAAGTGAAATGACTACAAATTGACATTTTAGACATTAGAGAATTGAGATGAATTGAAATTGTACATCTTTAATCAGATCAGACTGTTTAGTATTCAGGACATGAAAAACAAAGAAGGAACGGCATTGCTTTTATAGTTACGACGAGTATAGTAAGAACAGTACATTGCTACAGTGCAATCAATAACCAAATAGTATTGATGAGCTGTTGTGTATTACCCTTTAATATGGTGATCATTCAAATTTATGTTCCAGCTGCCAATGCAGAAGAAGAGGAAGTTGCTGTATTTTATGATCATGTTCAATTTGAAACTGACAGAAGATGCAAGTAAAATGTGCTTCTTGTGATTGGAGACTGGAATGCCAAAGTTGTCAATATGAAAGAGGAAAACATAATTGGATTGTATGATTTAGGAAGCTAAAATGAAGCAGGAGACCAGCTTATAAATTTCTGCCACTCCAATTAATTCTTCATAGCTAATTCAAACAACCAAAACAATACCTCAATACATTAACATTTCCAGGTGGAATATATGGAAATCAAATTGATTTATGTTGTTGCTAAATGAAGTAACTCAATTATAGCATTTAAGACATGGCCAGGTGCTGACTGTGGAACAGATCCCAAACTGCTCATATGTAAATTCCAAGTTAAACTAAAGAAGAAGAAAACTACGGTAGTTAATTTGTATGAGATGATCTTGAAATACACCCATCATTTTCAAGGATAAATTAGGAATTGTTTTGAGGTTCTGAATCTAATTGATAGAAAACGAGAGGAACAATGGAAAGAATTTAAAGAATGACTTCTTTAAGGATTAATGTGAAAAGAGACTGCCAGAAATGAAGAAACAGAAGAAAGTAAAAAAGGAATCAAAACAACCATGGAAATTGCCAAGTAAAGAAGCCAAAGCCAAGAAAGACCAAAATCTCAGAATGAAATTTAACAAAGAATTACAGAGACTTGTTAGTAGAGACAACAAGCAGGATTTCAACAACATATGTAAAGACACTGAAAATGGAAACAGATATGGAAAAACAAGGAATGTCTTTCAAAAGATCTCTGAATTCAGAAATAGTTCCAACCTCGAATTGGTATGCTAAAAATACCAATGGACAGATAGCAACAGATTCAAAGGAGATTAAACTAAGATAGGAGTGTACTGAAATACTGTACAGTAAGATGTCAACAGCCAAGATTCCTTAGAAAATATTCCATACTTATAAGAATCTCTAGAAGTAGAAGATGAAGTTAGATCAACATGCTTTTGACTACCAAGTCTGAGGGCTACAGGAACTGATAGAATACCCACAAAACTTTGGCAAGTAACAGAAGAAGAATCAGTAAAAGCTCTAACTAAGCTATGCCAGCATATTTGGAGAATGACATAGTGGCCAACAGATTGGAAGAGGTCAATCTATGTACTAATACCAAAAAAGGAGGCTTAACAGAGTGTGCAAAGTATTGTACAGTATCCTTAATTTCACAAGCTAGCACAAATAATGCTTAGGATCATCTAATACAGATTAGAGCACTATATGGAAAAAGAGATGCCAGATGTTCAAGCTGGCTTTAGAAAAGGCCAAGGAACATCAGACATTTATGCTGATGCACAATGGATAATTGAGATAGCCCAAAATACCAGAAATAATTTAGCATGTGCTTCATTGATTAGAGGAATGCCTTTGGCTATGCTGAACGCATCAAGCTGTGGAAAATGCTCATAAAAATGGGAATCTCATTGTCTTCATGAAAAATTTATATATAAGTCAGGAAACTACAGTATGGACAGAACTTTATGAAACAGGCTGGCTCCAGGTTGGCAAAGGAGCGTGACAAGGCTGCATGCTCTCTCCTTATTTATTCAACCTTCATGCTGAATATATATTAAGAGGAGCTGGATAGGAAGAAGATGAGTGTGATAAACGGAGGAAGAAGCATCAATAAACTGTGCAATGATGGTAGTCGGTTATTAATCACTGATCAACTCCGATAGTTAAAAATACAAAGGATTTAATAACAAAAATCAAGGAGCACTCTGAAAAAAATGGGACTAAGATTGAATTTAAAGAAGAACTAAGGAGAACAGGTAGAATAACCAGCCTTAGGACTGATAATGAAGATATCAAAATGGTGGATAGCTTCTGCTTTTTAGAATCAACCATCAACGGTAAAGAAACAAGCAAGCAACAAATATGCTACAGACTAACACTTGAAATACATCATATGAAGGCCTTAAAAAAATATTCAAACAGTGGTTGTGTCTATACCTACAAAGATAGAATGATGGCATTCTCTGTAACATTCGATGGAAGCAAAAATTGGAAGCAGGAGGTTGACTCAGCCTTCCAACCTTCCGAGGCTGGTAAAATGAGGACCCAGTTTGTTGAGGATAATATACCAACATTTGTAAACCATCAGAGAGTGCTGTAAAGTATTATGGAGCAATATATGTCTATGTGCTATTGCTATATTTTGAAATAGTCTGTTTCTTTTCTAGGAATTTTGGCATTAGGAGCCACAATTTCTGTACTATTAGATTTTGGGTTAGCTATCGAAATATGGTTACTTGTAAAAATTGTTGTTTTAACCATTCAGTCATGTAGGATGTACCAAATATTGGTTCTGTGTCAAAGTACTGACAAACTTCAAGCAAGATGGTGTCCAAGTACAACATGTGTTCTTTAATCAACAGATTTTTATCTTGTCAGGAGCCAACTGCTGGTAAAATGAATTAGAGAGGCAGAACTTGGCATTTATCCATCCTACCTTTACAGTTCTGAAGAGTGGAATATTCTTCAGTTGCAGATCAATACTGATCAAAATTGTAAACAGCATTTCATTACCTAAATGGAAAGCCAATGTTGGAAAGATAATAGAACCATTATCAGCTGCTCCAGATGTTCTGTGAAATTCTCCCCAGAACACTCAGAGAAATTTTATAACATTGGGCCCCAGGGAAGGCTGAAAAACACCTTCCTTAGAGGATGTTACAAGTGTATTAAATCAGATATGAGAATAGTAAATTCTCTTCTATAGAGTTATATGTCCTTAAAGATTAAGTGATACTGAATATCAATCTGAAATCAATTTCCTTTCTCAGACCTTTAGAATTCTATTAGATACAAGTTCCAAGGAATTTGCAAACTTCTTGTACATTCTCGCTTCCTTTATGTTCAGGAAAGGGGTTTTTTTAGGGCTAGGCTCCCATTATTGCTTCTATTCGCCTCCTATGCCCGCATCTCTGTATCCCAATGTATAAGGCCTTGTGAGTCTGGAGAACTGAAGTACTCCAAAATGTTCTTCTTTAATGCAATTTCTACGAAAATATTTGAAGCAACAGTTTAATTCCCCTTTTATTGTGAATGCCAGGAAGAAGGGGCATTCGTCCTACCTGAGACGTACCTTCTCGTTGGGTGGAGACAGCAGCCAGGCATGGGTTGTACTCGTCTATTCAGATTGATGGACTGAGTCTGTCATAGTTGTTAAGTCCCGCTCTTGTTGCTAGGGGCTTCCAGCTTTTGGCGAAGATGAAGAAACACACTCGACGTGTGGAGAAAAGAGTAGAGTTAGTGAAGAAAAGGACCAGACTGACAAAGAGTGAGGCTGGATGCTGTCTCCACCCAACGAGAAGGTGCGTCTCAGGTAGGACCAATGCCCCTTCTCCATTGTGGATGGAGACAGCAGCCAGGCATGGGACATACCAAAGTTCACTGTCCCTAGGTATGGGTGGGCCCCATCTGGTCCGAAGACTCCCACCCAGTACAAACCCTTTATAGCACCCTACATCCAAACGCCGCCTCAGCCAAGGCGAACTTGTCCAACTTGTAGTGCTGAACAAAGGGAGAAGGGGAAGTCCAAGTTGCAGCCCTGTAGATCTCCAGCAAAGACGCCTGTGTGGCCCAAGTTGTTGACATCGCCGTGCTGCGGGTCGAATATGCAGCCAGGTGAGCAGTCCTAGGCAAGGGACGCAGTTCATACGCCTTAGCGATCGTCTGCCGGATCCATCATCTGATGGTTGAAGAAGTCACCCTGCCACCTAAAGAGACTGGGAGAAACGACACAAGCAAAGACTCTGTCCTGTGGAAATCAGCAGTTCTCTTAAGGTATACCCGGAGAGCCCTCCGGACATCCAACGTATGCCACTGCCATTCTAGGGGGTGTGCAGGCCAAGGGCAGAAGTCAGGAAGGATGAGTTCCTGCATACAGTGAAAAGGTGTATTAATCTTAGGACAAAGGTAGGATCAAGATGAAGAACCACTCAATCAGCATGGAACACGCAGAGGTCACTGCGCATAGACAGTGCAGCAATCTCTGAGATTCGTCTTGCCAAGGTGATAGCCACCAAAAAGGCGACCTTACATGATAAAAGTCTGAGGCTAGCTGTCCGTAAGGGCTCATACGGGGGACTCATAAGGGAATTCAGAACAACAGACAGGTCCCAGGTGGGGTACCTGTGCAGCACAGGAGGACATAAGTTAATGGCACCCTGCAGGAATCTACAAATAAGAGGGTGTTGAGACAAGGAAGTCAGAGACCCGTAAGTAAGGACCATTGATATAGCCGCCACCTGCCTCTGCAGCATATTGGGCGAAAGGCTGTTGTTGAGCCCATCCTGGAGAAAAACCAGGACATGGACAATTGAGGCTTGAAGGGCCAAAACTCCCTTACAGTCACACCAATCACAAAAGACCCACCAAATGGCCAAATAAATGTGGTCCGTAGAAGGTCTCCGTGACGCTTGAATGGTTTGAATAACATCGAAGGGGATGTTGGCTCCAATCCGGGTGCACTGCTCAACCGCCAGGCAGTCATCCAGAGCCACTGAGGATCCGGGTAGAGTACTGCCCCCTGACAGAGAGAGTCTACTCCCTGGGGAATCTGCCAGGCCGGAGCCACTGACAATGAAACAAGGTCTGCAAACCACAGCCTCCTCTGCCAATGAGGGGCCAGAAGAACAAGTTCCGCTTGTTCCTGCAATAACTTGCGTATAACCCTTGGAAGGAGGCAAATTGGCGGAAAGGCACAGAGAAGGCCTGGCGGCCACAGGGACCAAAGAGCATCGGTGGCTTCCAGCTGAGGTGATGGGAAACATCTGTAGAAATGCGGAAGCTGGACGTTCTCTTGTGTCGTGAACAAATCGACCTCCGGAGTGCTGAAACAGGCCGTCAGGGTCCTGAAGATTGTCGAATGCAGGCGCCACTCCTTGTGGTCGATATCCTGTCGACTCAACCAGTCCGCCTGCACATTGGACACCCCGGAGATGTGCTCTGCTTTCAAGGAGCAAAGGTGATGCTCCACCCAAAGTCCCAATCTCTTGGCCTCCAACATAAGGGACTTGGACCTCGTGCCCCCCAGACGGTTGATGTGCGCCTTCACCACTACATTGTCCATGAGTATGAGTACATGGGAGCCGGAAAGGAGGCGTTGAAAGGCACAGAGGACTAGAAATACTGCTCGCAACTCCAGCCAATTGATGTTCCGATGGCTCTCGCTGGTGCTCCACCTGCCCTGT
This sequence comes from Ptyas mucosa, assembly GCA_012654045.1. Lineage (NCBI taxonomy): Eukaryota > Metazoa > Chordata > Lepidosauria > Squamata > Colubridae > Ptyas > Ptyas mucosa. The sequence goes on along the minus strand of WNWU01000012.1, from coordinate 2,301,416 downwards.
GCTACCTTTCCCTGACAATATGCACCCCAATCGTAAAGGCTGGCATCCGTTGTTACCACTGATCCCTGGGGCTCGTAGAATTGGCAACCTTTGGTGATGGCTGGAGACCACCACCATCTGAGGGATCTGAGTACCTCCTTGGGGACAGGAACCTTTATGGATGACGTGCCTCTGTCCGCCTTCTGAAATGATTGGAGGTCTCTAGAATGTAACCAGGCCCAGGGAACAATTGAAATGGCAGAAATCATCTTGCCCAGGAGCTGCAAAAGTAACAAGGGGGACACTGTCCTGCTTTCCTCTACTCTGGACAAAAGGGCCACCAAACTATCCTGATGCTCCTGAGATAAATAAACCTTCCCCTCCACCAAGTCAATTAATGCTCCGAAATGGAGCAGACAGGTGGAAGGAGTTAGATGACTCTTCTCCACATTAATGGAGAGTCCACTAGACGTCTTTAGAGGCTTGATAGGGAATAGAAGACAAAATTAAAATATCGTCCAGATAACACTGAAGACGAATGGACCTAGCCCTGAGGGAAGTGGCCAAGGTCTCTAAAACCTTGGTGAAACTACGGGGAGCGGAGGAAAGCCCAAAGGCCAAAGCCCTATATTGATAATGGGTCCCTGCATAATAGAACCTAAGAAACTTCCTGTGAGAGGGAAGGATAGGAATGTGAAGATAGGCCTCAGTGAGGTCTATAGAAGAGAGGAAGTTGCCCTTCCTAACACCGTCGAGAATGGAACGCAAAGACTGCATTTTGAACCGGCGGTATATCTCATAATGGTTCAAATGTTTAAGGTCCAGAATAGGTCTCTACCCCCCCCCCCCAATGACTTCAGTACAAGAAAGACCAGGAATAAAATCCCACTTCCCTTTGATCATCAGGTACCTTTTGGATAGACCTGATCGAGAGGAGATGCTGCACCGCTGAATCCATAAGGACTCGCCTATCGCTGTTATGAGAAAGCGGACAGCGCACAAAAAACTTCAGGGGAGGAGAAAGAAATTCTATGGCCAATCGCGATCTTATAGTGGCCTGGACTCATCTATCAGATGTGGTTCTCTCCCAAAGGTCGGCAAAGAGGGCAAATCTGCTGCCAATGGGAGGATCTGAAATGCAGCTAGCAACAGCATTGGAGCGAACGACCCCCTCCCCCATGAAAGGGACGTTTATTCAAAAAGAGTCTACCTCTAGAGGCCCTGTCCTGAGCTCCCCACTGCCTGGGGTTGAAGCTCCCGTGCGACCTAGAAACAGAAGAAGAAACGCCACCCCCATCATAACTCTGAAACTGGAGGCGAGGGGGTTATGGTAGAAAACAAGATTCTCTCCTACGATATACGGTAGACAAAATCTTCTGAAGGAATCCACTCCAAAACAAAAAGGTCGGGCTGACGCTGTTAGTCCCAACAAAATGGCCGCCCGACAAGCCCACTGGGGAGCACGAAGCTCCACACAAATAAATCTGATTTAGGGAGCACGAAGCTCCACAACAACAATAGAATAGAGCCCAGCCCCATACGGGAGCGCGAAGCTCCACAACGCCCCAAAAACAGAGGACTTGTCAACCAGGCTAACAATTTAAAATGAACAGGGAGCTGAGAAAAAAATTCCCTCAGCCAGCCCATTAAGGAAGGTTACTGAGGTAAAACAGTCCTTACTGTACTAGCTAAACATGTAGAAATCGCAAATCCAAATAACAGTCCAGGTCAAATCCAGTAGGTTAAGTCAGTAGAATTGAGGAAAATGACAAGAAGAGCCAGAGAAACAGTCCCACATGTCTATCCAGACTGACAGACTGAGTCAAAAGCTGGGAGCCCCTAGCAACAAGGGTGGGACTTAACAACTATGACAGACTCAGTCCATCAATCTTAACAGATGAGTACAATCCATGCCTGGCTGATGTCTCCACCCACAATGGAGAACTGATAGTTTCTATAGCCACTACATACTTTCAGGCTTAAATCCTGACATCACCCACATGGCAGCTAAGTTTATCATCAATAATTAAAACTAAGTAACAACCTACTTCAGACTCAATCTGAGAGCTTGATATCCTTGTACTATTTTATTTTTCTTTCTCTTCTCTTTCTCGCTTTCCTCATTTAATATAACTCTAAATTATGATTATAATAAACTACTAGGTATTAAGTAAGCATAATTAACGATGCCTGAAGTATCCAGGTAGAATTTTATTACTGTATTGTATATCTCTGCATTTTATCAGCACATCTTAAATTAGCTAAAATGTAATATATTTGTATTTAAATACTAGACTAGACTATTTTACAACAATATAGCTTGGTACATACTTCAATTTTCTGTCTTGCCTTTATATATGGTTTGGTACTCCTGTTCTTACCCATTCTTTTAAATTTCTCCTCCTTTTCCCTCTCTTTTTTGTGTAAATTGTTCAATTACCTTTATCTCATTCACCTCCCACTCCTATAATATTGTTACTGAATTGTACCTACAGTACATCTAGTCATCTGCTATGATAAAGGACTTGATTTAAATAAGAAATCTGCTTGTTTCATCTTGGGGTAGATATACAATTTTACATCTATAATATTACTCTACTTTTGGTGTAAAATGCAGGATAAAATATTTCCCCTAAAAGAGAAATAAAAAAATCTTATGGGAGACAGAAACTCAGAGCCCCAGCTCCCTGCCCCCAGCAGATATATTGTGCCCATTAAAAAAGACCGGGCCATCCTACTTGTATGTTCTACAAAACAAAAGATCTTCAGCTCCAGGATGATAGGATTAAGACATGACCTTTCAGGACATAATAGGATTAACCCACTACCATCTAGCAGCAGAACTCACTACATTGCACAATCTCCTAAGAACATTGCATCACCCTCCAAACTTCAACCAAACTTAACTCAGGCAACCTATAGAGCCAGGTATAACCCCTACAACAACAAATAGAATGCATGCTCTTGCACAGGAACTAGCAGCTCAAATGCAAAGCCCAAGAGAAGGTATAAAAACCCCTCACTCTAAACTCCATGTGGTCAGCTGCACTAGAACTACCCCTATGGTTCTGCTTCATCATTAAACCATCTTTCCAATCAGCCTCCATGTTTCCAGTGTCTTTCTCCCAACTTGGAACTGAACCAGATGGATATTTCTTCCAACCAAGGCAAATAAATTTCATAAATAAATAAAACAAATAAATCCTAACTCTATTTTCTCTGATTTCCTCAACTAAATGTATCCTATCTATCCCCTTTTATTTCTGCTGCAATCTCCAATGGCCTTAACATTCACAAAAAAATTTAGTCATATCCTTATGCAACTATACACTTATAATACTTTATTTTTATTTAATTTATGAAACTAATGATTAATGAAAAACGTAAGAATTTGTAAATTATACAAACATTTTTAAAAAATCATTTTTGATGCAAAATTTTAGTGGTATGTGTCTATGTGTGTGAGAGGGAGAATGAGTTAAAATGTCCAATGAGAGAACCTATCAGCTATTCTGTCTCTGTGTGTGTCTGTGTATTTACACATGCTGATAAACATTGCAAAGCAATTGTAAACTCAACAGAAACTACCTACTGGGCAGAAAGGCTGCAATATAAATTAAATATTTTACTTGAGTATGATTTATATGCTAAATAATTAGCTCCCTATGCGCTATAGAGTTTAAATATTATTTATTTTAAATGTACCGGTATGCATAAAGGTATACAGTGGCTTTTAAAAATATGTACAGCAATATAGGTTTGTCTAGTAATGTTTTGCAATTAACAAACAACTAACATAAGTTTGGACTCTTGATTTGCAGTAAGTATATCTTTAAAATATATTTTTAAACTTAGTACTTCCACTTCTTAAAGATCCATGAGATTAGATAAAATTTTGAGATTTTGTTGCAAGAATTGATCAATTGGGAAAATATATCCTTATAGGAGACATAGGAAAATACATTTTAGAATATTAAATGATGGAGCTCTTCAGGCAAAACAGCCAAAATATAGATAAAGGAGACAATGGCAGAGGTAGAGCTTCAGAATTCTTTTGTTCATAGGAGCTTCAGAACACTCTATTTTTAGAAACTTTCAGAGGAAAAACAGGGCAATTTATCTTCTGCTGAATATGAAACTATACTTAGTCTATAAGATTTCATTTCTTGGAAACAGCAAGAAATGAATTTAATATTTTGATCTTAACAGAGCAACCCTTTACCGTCCGTGGTAATCTGAAATGAAGTCTGCATCTTAATATTAACACTAAATTTTAGAAAAGGTTGAATAAATTGCATACAACAAAACTAGATTCTCCCTTTATCCATAGGTTCAAACACTGAATGATTCAAGTGGCAAAACATTCTGAAATCTAAATAGAACAATATGGTACATTATTTTTTTAAAAGCAACAGGATAATCTGATTGTATATATGACAAAGAAATAAAACATATTTCTCACTTATTAGCAAACAAAAGATATATTTAATACTCATTAATACATGTGACCCAGGGGTAGGTTCTACTTAGCTTTACTACCGGTTTGCAACGGGGCCACACACAAGCAAAGCTCGTGCATGCGTGTGCTCTTCTGCGCATGCGCAGAAGCATTTTGATGATGTCGGAGTCGATGGGTGGAGCTTCCCGCCGGTTTTACTACCGGTTCTATAGAACCGGTGCGAACCGGGGGCAACCCACCACTGATGTGACAGAATAAGAGTCACAAGAAATTATAATCCTGTAGGTTTTTAAACATTTATTTTGAGACCTGAACAATTTGCTAGTCTTTCCAAAACAATCACTCTGACCACCTCTTCCTCCTTTTCCTGCTCCTCCTTTCTTTGGACTGACAGTCAGCTATGGCTATTCAGAAACATTATTAAAATGCTGAAGGTCTTTTAAAAATATTCACAGAATTAAAATATAATGAAATTCCAGGTTTACATTAATTCCAATAATTTAGAAACTGCTTGTAATATTTTGTATGTTGTCCATTAAATTGTTTCATTTCATCTAGTTCTTTCAGAGAAAAGCCGTTTTTATTTCATTTTGTACCCAGAGGTTATCACAATCTTAGAAACTTTGAAAATATAGTTAGAGTATAGACAGATAAACATTTTCATTCCTTCTTTATTTTAAAATATCAGTCACAGTGAGTCACAGTAGTACTTTTTCAAACAGAACATTTTTATAGTTCTAAAATTTTATAAGATTATCAATCTTTTAACTTTTTAAAAAATAGAAATGAGACAATCCTAAACTAAAAATACAAGCTAAGAAAAAAATGCTCATATTTTACCATTTTGTTTAGACTAGCCCTGCACAGCTTAGTCAAGGGAAAGATCACAATGATCAATTAAAAATCCTGGCAGACCACTAAGAAATACCTGGAGAATAGAAAAGAGTAGAGTAGAGTAGAGTAGAGTAGAGTAGAGTAGAGTAGAGTAGAGTAGAGTAGAATAGAATAGAATAGAATAGAATAGAATAGAATAGAATAGAATAGAATAGAATAGAATAGAATAGAACAGAACAGGAATTGGGAATGGGAATGGGAATGGGAATGGGAATGGGAGTAGAAGTAGGAGTAGGAGTAGGAGTAAGAATAGGAGTAGGAATAGGAGTAGGAGTAGGAATAGGAATAGGAATAGGAGTAGGAATAGGAATAGGAGTAGGAGTAGGAATAGGAATAGGAGTAGGAGTAGGAGTAGGAGTAGGAATAGGAATAGGAATAGGAGTAGGAGTAGGAGTAGGAATAGGAATAAGCTTTTCCACAGCTAGCAGAGCAGCAGAAACACTGGAATTGGTTACAAGGGTGAAACTTGGAGACACTCGGCAGCGTGCCTTTTGGGGTGGCAGCAGCAGCTATAAATATTGTTAAGGATATTGATGTTGTTTGACCAACCAGCAGAGTAACTGCACAAGGAAACGTTGAGAGCAATGAATAAGAAAACTGGTTTAGCAAAAGTGTACTTTATCATAGGAAAAAGTAGTAGCGTAGTCATAAACAATTCCCAAGTCTTCACCAATAAATCAGTCCAGTAAATCAGTCCAAACAACTCACTCTGGTTAGCAAACCACGATGGTAGCAGATCCATCAACAGATAGCAACCCCTTCACAATAGCAGCTTCTTCACAACAGTTCATAGCAGCAGCAGTTGAAACTGACCAGGTTACAATACTTTGTTTAAATATACTCCCAACTAGTCATTATCCCATTACAGCATGACTCAGCAAGAACGTAACATTTACAGCTTAAAGTTACAGTATACATATATTGCCTGGACAACTGGTTCTAACATTATATACATCATATAGAATACTAACAAATGTACTACTTTTAAAAAAAATGGTGGGCTGCACAAGGCTGTTTGGCAGGCTCCAGGCCTCACGTGCAGGCCTGCTTTAGATCAATCTATCAAAAAGATCTACTGAATTATTCCTTAATTTCACTTTGATTTGTATATTTCTTTATTTAGATGTTTCAGAAGGCCAAGTGAGAAATTGCAGCTCCAAAACATTTTCTGTTTTCTTACTTTATTGTATTAAGATGCTTAGTTTACACAATTCTCAAATTCTGCATATTATTTTCATTGCAGCTACTCTGAGTAAGTTAGAAAGTCTCATCAAGTTTTATATTTACATTTTAAATACTGGGGGAATTATAGAAAGATGTTGGAATTTCCTCCACTGCTGCAACCATTATGATTTTAAACTTCTGCACGTACGGGAAGACTCTCGTGAGTTGGACCTTGTGCAAGCAAACTCTGAACATAAAGGCGGTTATAGATATGCTTACACCTGATATTGCTTAAAGATGGTTATAGAAATATGCTTGCAACCAATATTGCCAACAGGAAGGTGAAATGGCCAAACCGCAAAACTGTCAGGGCAAAGATAGACTGACATGGAAATGAATGTTAGCAACCTCAGCTGCTTTGCAACATAATAACCATATATGTGTATCTGCTAGCTGTTGTCACTATATGTATGGTCAACCTGTGCCACATGTACACCTTCTGATGTATGCTTACCCACCCCCAAAATCCCTAATAAAAGAGTCTGTCTCGAGCTAGCTCGGGGCTCTCTCACCCCGAGAAGACAACCCTTGTGAGGACTCTTCTTTCTGTCCTTCCCTGTGGCTGGTAAGGGGGAGGGGACTCCGATCGATCCCGATCCGTGGAGAGCCTGCTGGCAGCGTGAAACGCCTCACTCCACAAGGGGTATTTTTTTAATGTAAAACATATGCTCACATGTTATGCTTAGCTATGTCCCAGCAAGTCAAGTTTGACTCCTGGTGATTGTGTGGAACAAACTTTGCAGTAATGATCTTTTTAAGAGATAATCTGCAGTTTTTATCTGCTGTCTTCCTTTTCTTTTCTTTTGCTCAGTTAGCCAAACATAGTCTTTGTTTTTAGTTTATCATCTGCTCACATCATCTGCTCAAAATATATTAATTTCTACTTGCCACTGGTCTACAGCCGATTGGTTCTCCTTGCAGTCCATGGTACTCTTGGTAACAATTTCCAAATCCATGATTCAAAAATATCTATCTTCTTTCTTTTTCAGTGTTCAGCTTTCATGCTGTACATTACCAACACAAGGATCATTGCTTTTATTATTCTGATTGTTATTGACATTTAAATGTCTCTGTGATTTTATCTCAGAGCATTTACATTTAAACTCTGGCACAAACATATGCCATAACAGCCTCTTTTGGTTGCTATGATCCTCATAACATTTCCTTAATTTGATCCCAAGCCTAGATTTGAAGCATTAAATCACCTTTTGTTGTAATAGTGGAAAAATGATGTTTCCCTCTTATCCAACATAGGTTCTGCCATGGGTATGCTCTAATGCATTTAAATTTATAAACTGTAAACTGTTTTCATTCCGTGATCTCCAAGGGAAACTATCTGGTAACTATATGGTAGAGCAGGGGTCCCAACCTCTGGGCCATGGCCCATTAATGGGCTATGAGCTGTTTGCAACTAAGCCGCGGAAACGGTGGGCGAGTGCATGTGCACGTCCATCCTCACTTGCAAGAGCAGAGGGCGAGGGCGTGTATGCACGCTCCATTTGCATGAGTGATGTGTGCACACCACTTGCACAAACGGAGCCACGTGCATGCTTGCTGGGCGCTCACACGGAACCAATCCTTCTCTCCCCCCCCTCCCGGCCAGTCCGCAAAGCCAGAAAGGTTGAACTCTCTTTAAAAATAAAAACTTCCACAAAGTAGACATCAACATTCAATTAAGAGGCCAGTGTGAATATTTTTTCCTGGCACCCACATCTCTGTGGATAGGAAACAGGCATAGGGACACAACCCCATAAAAGCTAAAAGCAAACTGTGGTCCATATGCTTTCATCAGGTAGAAATGAGTTTTCTCCAGGATGGCTGGTAAAGCAGACTTTGCTTAATGTCAGGTGTGTCTCTGTTCAAAACTCAAGAAAGAAAAACCCCAACTCCATGTTTGTAGGGAAAGGTACTTTTACTGAGTATGAATTGAATGCAGCGAAAGAAAAGCAAAGTCTGAGGCAATAGGCACAAAAATTACATATTGAAAGCATCCCCAAATCCCTCCCCACAAGGGAGTGTCCAATCCACATCTCCCCAAGATGTGGGGTAGCTCTTCAGACGGTCCCATCTATCTGGTATGCCGGAACGGTTGACCTTGACAGCTGTCAGCTCTCTCTGCAGCTGCTATGAAGACAGTGAGAATTTTCCTCCCTTTTTCAAGACATCTCCACCAACTCACTTTTAAAAAAAAAAATTGATTTATTTGCCTCCCTTCTCTGGAGACTCAGGGCGGCTTACAATGCATTAAGCAATAGCCTTCATACTTTTGTATATTTATACAAAGTCAGCTTATTGCCCCCACAATCTGGGTCCTCATTTTACCTACCTTAGAAAGGATGGAAGGCTGAGTCAACCTTGAGCCTGGTGAGATTAGAACTTGCAGTAATTGCAGGCTGCTGAATGTTAATCACAGTGCCTTAGTCTACTGTGCCACTCAGGCCCCTCCACCTCCCAAATACCTGCAATACCTCTCCCCTCCTGTTACAATGGCAGCCGAAAGCAAGCAAGCAACATAGAGGCTGACATGCTGGTCAGATAGTTTCCCTTGGATATCACTGAATAAGAAATGTTTACAGTTTATCAATCTAAACCAAACTAATTTAGAATTGCTTATAAAATACCATCCCTGCAATAAGGGAGAAATCTGATTAGGATTGCAGTGGTTAGAAGTTTCTCCTCCCTCCAGGCTATTTTCCTGATAACTATTTTCCCTTTGTCTTCAGATCTGGTCACTTCAAATCACTGACAACAAGGAGAGGGGAAAAAATCCTGTTGCATCTCTCTGCATTTCCCATAAAGGGAAGCTGCAAAGTTAGCAAGCCACTTTTCCCCTTGAAAGATCTGATGCATGGGAGCCAACAACCAACGTGAGGCAGGAGTTCCTCCAAATGAGACTTCTTACAATGTACAAAAAGTAGTAACAGTATCAAAACAAAAAATTAAAACAAAACCAGTTTGAATTGTAGTTTTAAATAAACCACAACCAAGTCAGAAATACACTGATTTAGCTTCTGAACACAGACAAAAGTTTGGCACTGTTTTTTACCTGGTTTGGAATCCATGGAAAAGTCCTAGGTATCACTCTGAGAAATAATATAAAAGGGAAGGTATTCAGCAGAAAAGCTAATTGCTATTTTGCTAACCAACTTGAAACCTCCTGCATCTTCTTATTTTTTTAAGCTACTCAACAGACTGTTATATATCTTCCACGTAGAACAAAGGGCTATACTGATAATACTTTTATTTATGGCAAGATTGTTTTATCAAGATCAATTTTAATTAAAGGCACTTCACAGAAGGCTGATAACAAATAGTATACACATTAGATGGTATAAATAACAGTATTTTTCATACTGATGTTTATAGAGTAAAATGAAAATGTCAGGGTTCAGCTAATGTTGCAATTACAGTAAATCTTGTGCCATAGAAAAAAAAATTCAAAAGTTAAGTAGATACTATTTATGGCATCAAAATAAGACTGTTGTTTCTGTACCTCTGCATATTTATCTATTTAGCAGTATTTTTATGCCCAGACTGCCCATACATAAGAGACTTCTTGCAGACATTCACAGATTGGGTTCAGGGCCTCAAAGGCCATGTATTGTGATATAATTAGGAGCTGCCAACTTGCCAGTAAAACTAAAGATGAAGAGTTTGGAAGAGTTCTAGATACAAGTAGACCTTGTTTAGCTACTGCCTTGTATGGCAACTGTTCACAGTTACGATGAAAAAATAACGTTGTCACCAACCCTTGCATACAGTGCATTCAGAAAGTATTCAGACCCGCTTCACTTCTGTCAATTCTGTTATGCTGCAGCCTGTTTTTACAGTTGTTGAAGTTCATTAATCTACACTCCATAAGTACCCCATAATGACAAAGTGAAAACAGAACTTTAGAAATGTCTGTAAATAAACTTTTTAATGAAATCACAAATTTCATTTTGCATTAATTACTCTGGCATGAGAACCATTTTGGTCTAGTGGTTAAGGAAATGGCTAGAAACCAGGAGACTTATGAGTTCAAGCCTCACCTTAGGCACGAAAGCCAGCTAGATGACTGGGTCAGTCACCCAGCCCAATTTACATCAAAAGTTGTTACTGTGTGCAAAGTAGAAGGAGGAAGGAATATTAGATATTTTCACTGCTCGCATTATTTTTAAAAATAATAAAGGCAAGATGAAAAATAAAAAAATAAAATAAAATTCACCAGCTTTAGATAAAACAAGCTATCAGCTGCATTTTGCCAAACCAAGTGCAAAATTTGAAGACAGAACACACCCCTGTGCTAAATTCATTCATACATTCTGCAATTTCAGTGACAAAATACTCAGGGAGGCATGGGAAGCCTATGTTATACTCTTTTAGAAATATCACCATCCAACAGTGGTCTTCTCTGCTGCTGAATTAAATGCTATTCTCCCATCCTTCACTTAGCACAAATCCATACTAATGAAGGCGAATATATGTGTCCTGGGATAATGTTGCAGGATACAATCTGGGTTGGTCACTGGGACCAGAGGCTTTGTCTTCCAAGCTTTTGGACTCATAATACACAAATCGTTACTGTATAAATTTTGCTCTCCTCAGTACTGAACGCTCATCTGCTTCTGTTCCAATTTACTGTTAATGATATGGCTCTGATATTTTGTGTGTGCAGCACATGACAAGCAAACAGACCCTTCAATTCCTACAGCTTTACCATCCTTCATCCATCAATCATGGTACCAAAACAAGAATGGGTAGGTTTTGATATGCAAGTTGTGTCTCTTCTCGTTTCTGTCATAAGTTAAATAGTGTATAAAATAATATATTTTAATTGACATGATGAAGGGAGTTGAATCATAATCAGCACTTTTACTCCAATTTCTGTCCTCTTCCTTTTTTTCTCTTTGCATAGGTAACAACTTCCACATTCCTCCAAAAGCAAGTCAATTTCTTGAGGGACACAATTGCAGAAGAGCAACAGACGAGGCTTCCTGGGACTGGAGGGGAGAAAGTGTGCCTACATCAACCTGAAACTGCTAGTAAGTACCACTTGGACCTGACTATTTTATTTTATTTTATTTTATTTTATTTTATTTATTTTATTTTATTTTATTTTATTTTATTTTATTTTATTTTATTTTATTTTATTTTATTTTATTTT